>CM062816.1:1670166511-1670766511 GCA_031772625.1 Pinus tabuliformis | reverse complement strand
CAGGAAAGTAGATATTTTCAAGAATTCAGACTACCTCAAATTGGCATTTAACTAGACTTGATAAGTGAGAACTTATTCCTGATATTTTTCCTCTGAAATCATTGTCACAAGGTTGAATTAAGGATCTTCATGTTAAATTGTAGCAAAAAAGGCTTCATTTGACTTGTGCCTTAGTCAAATGGAGAAATTTGAATTTCCACTTCAAAAGGATGACTTGAGTTGCAGTTAGCAGGAGTGACATAACCAAGTCACTTAGTTAAGTTATTGAAATCAAGTTTATGGGCAAGAAGTAGAGTTATGCATGAGTTGATTGCTAAGACGTAGAAATCTAGTGGAGTTATATTTAGTGAAACTTAGTTATCTGAGCTTTAGTCAAGAATAGAGTTGGTATGAGTTCAATTGAGTAGTTGTAACTACTATTAACTCACTGATCTCTCAGTTAACTAGTCAATTTACTAAAAATAGCCCTAGTTATGCATGAAATTCGAATTGCCTAGTTGAGTGGAGGAAAAAGGAATCATTGTAATTATTATTGTATACCGGTGCGTGTACAGAGTTTGGATGTAGCAGATGAGATAATCTCCTCATAATTATGCAAGGAAATATGACTGAGTGCATGAACGTGAGTGCAGGTAGAGTGAGTGTAGGAACATGAGTGTAGGTAGAGAAAGTGCAGGCGTGAGTGCAAGATCAATATTTTCTAGAGAAAATCAAGAGGAGATTGATATTACAGTGTAGATTGAGCTTCAAGGATTGAAGTTTTCATTGTAATAGATCATTTTTTATCATCTGATATAATAAAGACAAAGGAGGGGTTTTTCCCAGTTGGGTTCCCTTGTAAAAATTGTGTTCCTTGTGATTGAATGATTGCATGTGTTTCTATTGTAACTTTCCCCTTCTGCAGAATTTAGTAGAAGAAATTTGTGTCTTTTAATTTCAGTGTGATTTCATTAGAAACTACAAATTTCGAGTTATTGCTACATGGTATCAGAGCTACTGAAAAATAGAATCCATATTCTTTAGATTCTCTCAGATAATTTTTGAATAACATATTTGTGGTGCAAGAATTTTCTTCATTGCAGGAACAATGTATTTCTATGGATTAAGGCTTGATTATGCATTGGAGGGAACTTCAAATTTCATTGCATGGAAAGATAGAATGGAAGATGTGCTGGATGAAAATAGAGTATTGGAGTACACACAAACTAATATTCCGAAACCAACAATATCATATGCACGACAACTTGCTCAATGAAAGAATGATACAACAAAATCCCGGAGGATTATTCTAGAGGGAGTCAGAGACCATGTGGTTTTGAGTTTGCATGGCAAGCAGATTGCTTATGCAATGTGGTAAAACCTCACAGAGTTATTCAAAAACAATAGTGATGGTAGGAAATTGGCATTGAAAGATAAGCCCATGAACATTCGAATGTAGAAACATGAAACCATTTTTTAGTACCTATCTAGATTCACTCAGGTTAGAGATGAACTTGAAGGAGTAGGAGATATTGTGCCACCATTTGAGCTTGTGAGCTTAATACTCCTTGGTATTTTGAAGTCCTGACAGAACTATCAAGATTCAGTTAATGGAAGAGACAAGTTCCCAAACTGGGATAGACTTTGGTTTGAATTGGTGAAGGAGGATATTATAAGAAATAATGGAGATGGTGTCACATCTAGAACTAAGGAGGAAGAAATATTTTCTTTAGCAGGTAAAGGAAAGAAAGCCAAAGGAAACAAGGCCCAAGGCAAGGAAGAATCCAACCAAAATCATGGAAGGAAGAAAGACCTCAGTAAAATTAAATGTTTTCACTGCCATGGGTATGGACACTATGCAACCAGGTGTCCACATAAGAAATCCAGAAAGGATCCTATAGCAGCAACAGGAAGAGATGCTCTCACATCACAATTTGAGTTGGATTTGACCCTCATTACATGCATGGTAAGCACAGTAAGAGGGAGTGAGTGGTACCTAGACTCTAGTGCTTCATATCATATGACAAGAAATAAGGAGTTCTTCAGTATCTTATAGGAGAGGGACTTACAATGACCCATAGAGCTTGGATAATGGGAGATATAATACGAAAGGGATTGAAACTGTCACATTTAAGAGGGAGTCAGGCTCTCATCTTCACCTAAAGAATGTAATGTATGTGTTTGGTCTGAAGAAAAATCTAGTTTATGTATTTGTACTTGAAGATAGAGGATATGATGTGGTGTTCAGTAGAGAGAAGGCATATATGAATCATGTTTCTACTGGAAAAGTAAAACAAATTGGTGTTTGAGTTCAAAATATCTACAAGCTAGAGGTAGATTTCGCGATGCAAGTAGCTATACCTCCAGCAGTGAGTTGGGGCAATGTAGAGCCTTAGTCCCATAGTTGCAAAGGTTTGGGAAGGGTCCATAAGAGAGCAGTAATAGTTGCAATATACTCTTCTTATGGATAATTTCCCATGCTACAGGGGCCCACAATATTTAGTAGCAAAAGGATAAGTGTTAGTTAATGCAGTCAGATCTTGAGTGACAGTTGCAGAGGCTAGTCGCAGTTAAAGACACAAGAGACAATTGTAGCTCAAAGACATAGTTGATTTAGTATTTTGGATGCTTCCTAGTTGCAATTGTTGTAGTAGCAAAAAAATTAGTGAGATGGAGTGTTAGTTGTGTTACAGTACATTCCTGAGGAGGAGTGGGATTGGGGTTGTGCAGAACTATTTTTTTGCTAAGAGGGAGTGTTAAATTGTATAAAGAAAAGGCTTCATTTGACTTGTGCCTTAGTTAAATGGAGAAATTCAAATTTCCACTTTAGCATGATGAATTGAGTTGTAGTTAGCAGGAGTGGCATGGCTAAGTGACTTAGTTAAGTTAGTCAATTTGAGTTTGTGGGAAAGAAGTAGAGTTGTGGATGAGTTGGTTACTAAGATCTAACAATATAATGGAGTTATATTTAGCGAAACTCAATTATCTGAACTCTAGTCATTAATAGAGTCAATATGAGCTTAGTTGAGTAGTTGTTTGTTAAATAACCGATCTCTCAGTTAGCTAGTCAATTTACTAAAAATATCCCTAGCCATACATGCAATTTGAATTTCCTAGTTAAGTGGAGGAAAAAGGCATCAATGTAATTATTATTGTATACTAGTGAGCGTAAAAGGTTTGGATGTAGCATATGAGCTAATTTCCTTAGAATTGCGCAAGGAAATAGGAGAGAGTGCATGCAGAGTGAGTGTAGGAACACGAGTGTAGGAAGAGTGAGTGCAGAAAGAGTGAGTGTAGATAGAGCGAGTGTAGGCTCAGTATTTTCTAGAGAAGACTCAGGAGGAGATCAGTGTTGTAGTACAAATTGAGCTTCAAGGATTGGAGTTGTCATTGTAATAGATCATTTTTTCTCATTTGATATAATACAAATAGTTCCAGTTGGGTTCCCCAGTAAAAAATGTATTCCTTGTGATTGAATGATTGCATGCCTTTCCATTGTTAGTTTTCCCTTCCACATAATTTAGTAGAATAAATTTGTATCTTTTGATTTCAGTGTGATTTCATTAACAACTACAAATTTTGAGTTATTGGTGCACTTCATAAGGTCTTAATTTAGATTAAAAAGGGTTTTCTATTAGAACTTAGGAGGACCAAATTGTTCTCAGATAATGATCACTAATTAGAGCTCAGAAGGGCTTAAAAAGGATCAGAAAATGCTCACTGATCAAATCTTAAGAGGGTTGAATTAGGCTCAGAAAATGGTCATTGATAAAACTTCTATTAGCTATCAATAAATCCCACACAAGATTCATAATCACTACTCTGCCCCATCGAAAATATTATCCAAATGAGTAAACAATAAAGTCCAAAAGAGCCTTGAAAATTTTGGCTTCTATAGATCTGCATTCTTTCCCTAGCCTTAGAAGGTGTTGGAGCGAAATTCACAGAATAAATGACCAATTCGATGATGCCTTTTTAGGTGAACCAATTATCCCTATATATACATGAGCGAGGTGGGGGGGGGGACATGGAAGCCAAAATATCTATAAAAAATGTCTCAATGTTTAGGTCAATCAAAATTCATATGTCACTTTTAAAAATTAATTTCTTCTCAATCGCGAGGAGTTAGAGGGCAAGATATAACTCGTTGAAAAGGTCTGAACAAGCACAACAAGATGGTGTAATCCATTCTTATGTTTTCCTTGATTCAATATGCTAAAAACTTGATTTACTTCGGGGATTCTTATGACCCTTTAACATCAATGACAATTTTCAACCAACAAAGAAGTGATCATATAAGTGTGGTGGACCTAGAGGCGCACATGGTTTAGGAGGGAACATTGGAGTATTGCCTAATTTTGAGGTGCCTTTAATGGGACCCTTTCTTATTAGATGTGCATATCTTGGAGCTTAACATGCACCACTTAGAGTTGGAATATTTCACATCTGGTCTTATAAAAGAGTTATCAACTACACTAGAGCCCTTCATAATTGTTATTTTTTTGGAGAGAAAATTTAAGAATTTCTTTTGCATTCATTTCAAAATGTTTTACCCTTACGGACACCCTTACTTTTAATATTAAGCTTACAAAATTATTGAAATTGTGAAAAAAAATGAGTTAGATATATTCAATAAAGAAGGTTACATATATTTATATTATAGATTATTTCACGTACATTGTAAAACCATTGATCAATGAGTACCTCAAAGACTTGATGCGATTGAAGAAGAAGCACTAAAATGTTTAGTATTAAATATATTATGAAACATGTAAATATAAATTTGATGTGATAATTTTACATAATTAAAGATATATATTAGTGCAAGCCTCATGCAAAAGGAAGAGGCACTAACATGGTTGGTATTTAACATGTTACAATAAACATTTGATGAAACATATAAATATAAATTTGATAGATATTTTTATATAATTAGGGAAATATATTAGGAAAATCCATTATTTTTATTTAATATAAATCAAAACTTCTAAATTAAAAATAAATATTTTATTTTATTTCTAAAATAAAAATAATTGAAACCTAAGACTTTAAATTCCAATTGATTAATGTATGAATTCCCGTTTCATGTTTTGTATACAATAATAAGTCTGAGCATAAACACATTAAATGTGTTCAACATATGTCACTAAACATATATTATTAACATTTTTGTTATTTTCTTTTTACAGATATCACATGGATTTGTCAAATTAATGCAGAAAATATATTAGACTATGCATATGCACATGTATAATTCATTAATATTTAATAACTAATGTATTTATTATAAATCTTTAAACTTATATCAAGTATAGAAACATTGAGTCTTATGGGATAATAAGTATATACAAAAGTTAAGTTACACAAATTCATATTTAGTGTGAAACTAGGTCCAATTTTTATTTTCACTTGATCTTGGAAATTATGAGGAATATATTGCTACTCTTTATAGAAATTTTATCCACAAAAACTAAAACAAAGAACTTCAAATTCGTCTATAATTTGTATGAGTAACCATGGCCCCTAAGCATCGAAGGAAAACAAAATTCACCCTGATGGGTAAACCCCACATCAACTCACCATAGAGATTGGAATATTGACCAAGCATGCCATACTATGTTCCCTAGTAGAAATTACTAACACCTTTAAAGATTGGGTTTCTAAACAAGGTCAAAATTCAAAAATATGTCAAAGTTAGGGGAGGGAGTTCCACACACACACACAACACCTAAAAAATTCTTCCATTACCAAGGAGAGATGAGAAGGTCCCTAGATACAACGATATAAGTTGTAAAATTCAAATAACCTAAGTTCATAGGTCTATATGGGGGTTTGATAGAAAAATATCAGTTGATAGGTGTGAAGAAATAACTTACTAGTTCTAAGACATATTGTATAGTGAACAAGGCCTGAATAGTAATGAGGCTACAAAAATAAGAAGCTTTATTATGGTTGTTATAAACATATTAAGTTGCATGCAGCCCCCTTGCAATTTACATGGAAAATTTCAAGGTACCCGCTAGATGAATACAAACATCAATAGGCATATTGTTGAAACATGGCAACAAGAATATTCCAATTTAATTTTTCCTTGAATTAAATTGTGAATTAAAATCGAATTTAGTCTTGACGACTACTTGGAAATAATTAATTAATTAATTTTAAATTAATTAGTTGGAGAAATTCAAGTTAGAAGTCTTTCTGAAGTCATGCAAGAGTTATCCCTTAAATTAAGGAGATAAGATTGAGTTATATTTGAGTTGTAATTAGTTAACTCAGTTTACTGAGTTAAGTCTAGTTAAATTAGTTCCAAAATGTTTGAGGAACTAATAGTGAGTTAACAATCAGTTGATGCATTAATGCACTCAGCTAGTGCTACTCTAGATAATTGAAGATTCCCTCATCAAAAACTCATGCATGTCTATTCTGAGAAAGACCCAATTGAGATTAATGTTCAGGGATAGTGTACTATCAGTTGCATGTGTTTTCTCATGGAGAAAACTCATGCAACAGTCAAGGATTCATCCTAGAGGATTGCACAGTTTTGAAGGCTTGGTTTTCCACTTGGTAATAGGCTAATAATCCACAAGGAACAACGCAAGGAAACATGAGCTTAGAGGGCAGAGAGGAAGGCTGGAGAGAAGCCAAGATTTCCTGTGAGCATCTGTGAGGATTGTACTGAGAACTGGCTAGCTATGAGAGCTATGTGGGGTTTTTTAACTCAGGCTTTCCCCAAAGTATTGTCATGTGTATTGTTAGACTCAGTCTTGTCAGTCCTCTGTTAGAGTCTAATTCACCAAGGTTCATTTCTCATCATTTGTAGTCATCCAATGCCATTTTGGTCAAAAAGAGTCATTTTAATTCTTGAGTCCAGGGTTTTGTCTCCAGAAGTGTGAAATAACGCTTGTAGGCCAGAGGGAGGTTGAATAAGTCTCTTACTTCAAGAGTTTCATCATCAGTAATGCTCGAAAATGATCCTTTGCATTTTAAAGTCTTCCATCATGGAGTACTTCGAATACAGGCCCTGGTCATCTTGCTAGGTTCAATAGCTCCATCAGTCTATGTAAACAGGAGGAACAACAGTGAAATTATGATTCAGGCCCTGTAAAGTAAACATCCTACTGCGATTTGTGCCCTGTAAACTAATTTGGGATTTTTCCATGGAGCACAATGGGGCTGATCATCTTGTGGACCCATTGATTCAACATGAGGATATCAAGAGTCAGCAGAAGTCTGAGGAGGAGTCGGCCTTCATAAAATCAGTGTTATTTCAAGAACATATTTCCTGGTCTAGAGTTGCTCAAGCTTCCATTATTGAATCCAAGAAACTATGGATTCTCTCTGCCCCTTCTATAATAGTTAGTGTTTTTAATTTTATGCCCTTTGCCATATCTCAAATGTTTGCTGATCATCTTGGAGAGTTGCGGCTTGAAGGAGCATCCATAGCTAGTGTGGCCATTCAAGGATTGGCCTATGGAATTATGCTTGGAATGGCAACAGCAGTCCAGACTGTGTGTGGGCAAGCTTACGGTGCTAAACAGAACAGCATGCTCGGAGTCATCCACCAGAGGTCCATGATAATAATGACTGGAACTGATATACTCCTGGGCATCCTCTACTATTTTGCAGATCCAGTATTGATTGCCATAGGGCAGAGTAAAGAAATCTCTGCTGCTGGAGGTTGCATTCGTGTGTCCTCAGATACAAAAATGTTGCTTAACAAAGAGTTTGACCTTCTATCAAGGGAGCTCAAAGTTGTATCTGTGATTCCAGAGCATTCTTATGTTGGTTCTATTCTAAAGAATGTTGTGTTTGGAATCTTTGACGATGAAGGGAATCTTGATTCCAAAATGGATGGTTTCCATCATACGTTGATAGTTGATTTGTATACTCTGACTTCTGTTCAATACAAATTCAGTCAGGGAAAGTGTACGGTGCCCAAAATTATGCTTCCAGAAGACATTAGACTGTTTCAATTTAAAGCTTTCCATTCCTGGCATACCGAGCTCTTTGTGCATATTAAGGTTGATATTCTTCCAAATCCACGGCTAGAGATTGTTAGTGTTCTGGATCAAACTTTCGATGATGGAGCAATCTGTCATGCTTACGATGAGAGCACAACAAGTCAATCACAAATAAGTAATCAAACTATGGTGAATGAAGTTAGATTGTACATTGAGACTTTTATGAGTGAGATGATGAAAAGGGATAATGATTTGAAACAACTTGGGACCAAAGTTAAAAGGCGTGAGGATGAATTGAGGAAATTAGAAACCAATTTAAGTGAAGTGAATAGTTGCCTGAGTGACTTGGAAAGAGAGCTCAACAAATGTACCTTTTCTTCAAAAAGTGATGGGAAGGAAAATTCAAATCCATAGTCACACAGTGTTGAAGTTACTTTAGAAGAAAATCAATAGACAGGGAATCACTGCAACTTCCCTCTGGCTTCACTTAAGTAGGGTGAATGTTAAATCAAGAAAACTCCCTATCATACAGGACGTGGTTGGAGTTGTTGCCTTGTTAGGGAAAGTAGAGGATGATGCCATCAGTAGGGCACTATCTGAGTATGTGGGAAAGGAGAATATGCTCGCAATTGTCTGCAAGTCTCATGGAGGGGTTGAAGCACTTGAACTGTATGATCGCTGTGGTAGCATAAGGACAGAAAGAGGTATTCATGGGCTAGCAAGTGCCCAAAAAGCAAAAATTAATGGAAGGTTCCGTGTGATTTGCCTTGAGGAATTAAGGTCTTATGAGGGGGGATTCAATGTTGGTGATCCACAAAAGAAACTGATTATGGAGGATCCAAAATCATCAGATGGAATCCTCCCTAAAGGATATATGGGATATGTTGTAAATATGATAAAGTTGGATCACGAGGATCTATACCCTTCAACTTCATCAAGGATTGAATTGAGAGGAACATTATTTTTTAACTTGTTCTCATATTTGCAAGTCTACAAAATAAGAAAGCACATGAATCAATCCATATCTTAAATAAGAGACGGGGCTATCTCATTGGATGGAGGCATGCTGAGGAGAAAAGGTGTTATTGAATGTGGAAATAGGGACGAAGTTGCTGTGAGCTTTCCGACTACTTCAGCGAAAACATCGCTCTTTACCTCAGCAAAAGCAATGCCGTCGCGCTTTTAGCTGCGAGTTGATATTGAAGAAAAAATTGCAAATGAAGAATCACTAGAGTGAAGTCTCTGAGGAAGTGGTGAAGGAGAAGATAGCCAGATGCTATTTTGCGGAGCAAATTTTAAAAAGGATAAATATTGGAAGGAGAAGAGAAAGAAGCGCATGTCGTCAGCTGTTAAAATCCATGACTGAAGACTTTATTGACATTTATAAAGGAGATATTTTGAATGAACTTCCCGATTTAGGAACGAACCTACACCATGATGTTAAAGCCAACACCCCTGCAAGAGACACTTTTCACAAAAATACATGAAATAGTTCATATGAAAAATTCCACCTGTTCAAATGTGGAGTTGGAGATGATGATCTCAATTGCTCCATACATCCTTGTCTTCTTAAAGATCTGGTATTCATTGAAATGTACTGGAGGGTTAACCATCCTGACCTTGAAGTGGGCCACAAGTGAAATTGTATCCCTTTAACAAGGAGATTTCTTGAAGGAGAAAATAATTACAATCAACAGTGTGTTGAAAAAGAGTATAGCATGCCTCAGATCCGAAATTGTACCAAGAGAAAGGCGGTGTAGCCAGTCTATGTTTATCAATCTCATTTACATCTAAGAAATCAAGGAAAGTCGAAGTTTCATGGAGAGAGGGCAAACTGGTGATTTTTTTTTGAGACTAAGATTGTGTTATGAGTCTGCGCGACGCATTAGCTTAGAGCGCAGCGCACATAGGCCGCACGGCGCATTGGGCGCTCCTCCATAGTGCATTTTTTGCACTGACGCGGCACACTCACGAAGCGCGGCGCACTGGGAGTGCCCGCGGTGCATAGAGCCCCAAGGCCTAAATTTATCATCGATTCTTCAAAAATTCAATTTTTTTAGGCTCAATTCTTCTCCAAGAGCCAGAGGTAATCAATTCAAAACGGACAATGTGAGGGGAAATTATCATTGCTTCGTCGGATGGTGAATGAGTGAGGCGATCTTCGTTTCATGTCTGCTTTGCGGGCATTCAAACGCCGAGTTGCTTATGTAGATGTGGTCCATGATAAAATAGTAGATTGGAGAACAGTTTGAATGTTTGCGTATGATGTCGAACGAAGCATCAGGTGGATCGTGGATCTGTGTGAGAGAAGGCCATGTTTTGCCTTCGGAAAAGTCAAATAAGAAAGCAAGTTCGAAATCGAACCATAAAGCGACGGATGTGTCACTGGGCATAAAATCAAAGCGTCGAAATGCGTGGGGCAGGGAACTAAATTGCTGGGTTTTCAACACTGATCATAAGCATTGGGCCGGTTGAAAAATGAAAGGGAAGACTGTGCAGAAGAAACGCAGAGGAGGTCGACATCGACGATGTCCGTGGCATTTTGGTCCTGGAAGATGAAAATTGCAGGAAGAGGATGGAGATTTATTTGTATAGATGTGTTCCCTTTTGTAGATCTATATGTGTGCTACCCCGAATATTTCGTAGAGCCAGTGAGGGCAGATGATATTCTGCATTATGATGAACCGCTAAAATATTGTGAATGAAGCTAATCATTTGGTCGTGATTCCTCAGGTGAGCGTAATTGACATCGATCATGAGATGTGCAGCTGGAGATGATCAACGACGCTCATGCAGTGCTAGTAAATATCAAATCTTTGTGAGCCTGCGGTGTGGGAAATGTGAACTATCGGTCTATCTTCTAGATCCACGTTCGAGATATGAATATCTGCTGGAGAAACAATGATCGTCAAGTAAATGTCACAAACCATCTCCAATCAAAGAATGGTCGAGTCAAAGAGTCGGAAGCAGAATTGGAAAATGTCCACCAAGCTTATACCAAATTACAAGGAGACAACCAGTAGCTCAAAGACGAATTGGCAGATGCGCTTGTACATATGAAACACCTTGAAGAGCAAACAAATGCAGCCCCATGCTTGATTCACGCATCCATTGTCAACAACAAACCTTTATTTTGTTAACATGCCAATGAGCTGATTTTATGATGAAGCACGCCTACATAGGGAAAAAGATGAGAGAAAAAGGAGCGTATAGTCTATTTTGATTTCAGTTGGAATTCAAAGGGATTCACATCTACGGATTCCACCTCTCCATTGGTCATCAGAGATAATGTAACGCTGCTCCTTTTTAGAGCAGACTCTTCCTATTATCCCGATTTTGGGTTAAACGACCTCTATTCTCAATCGATCTGTTTTCCCATTCCTGAAGTCTACTTATTGTATGAAAATTATGTGTAAAGGGTCTGAGTTCTGGAAAACAGTGGGAGAGCTGTGAAGGAAAACTTCACTGTACAGTTTTTGACAGGAATTTAATGAAAAGATACAGCTCTGAATCCTGAGATTCTTGTGGTGTGAATTTAGCATTTGTCTTTTCCTTTGTTTCATATGTAGCTTGTTATGTTTCCATTTCATTTCATAATCATTTCTAAATGAATACTTTTAAGTGAGAAAGGCAAAATCCAGTTTGTTACTCTACCTTGGGAAGGTATTTATGTTTTGTGTTTTCTTTTGTTTGATAAGGATTCATCTATTGCCCTTGTCAACCTCTCAGCATTCTTTTCATTCCATATAATTTCAAAATTGAATGCTAAATTTATTACTTGTCTCGCCTCCTAAGATAATTTTTGTCTCAGATTTACTCTTCCTGCTCACGCTATTCTCGACCCCACGCTGCCCAGAAAAAGCATTCATTTATCAAATTACCCCTTTCCTATCCATTTACAAGCCTAAAATCAGTTCCCATTTTTTAGTCATCTCGCACCCGATTGCTCATTTTATCGAGATTGACTAGAGAGAGCCCTCTCCTGTCCTCGTAGGGCTAGCTACGAGGCTGAGCTTGGTTTGATGTTGCCTCGAGTTTTTCCTTTTTCAGCCTGAGGCAGATTCGAGCGCTAACATGTATTATGCCATTGATTCTCCTGGTTATATTGTTCATGTTGATCTTTAAGATTCTGTAAATTGATAGTAGAAGTAGGTTATAGTATTATGCTTTGATTTATATTTCATTATCGGGTTAACCTATCACATATTTTCTACATGGTATCGGAGCTATGAAAAATATACTGAGAAGAGAATTCAAATTTTGAAGTTCGGGGTTGCAGGGGAAAATAGAATTCATATCATACTTCAAGGTTGGCTAATGGTGTTCTATGGCTTGAGACTCGAGTATGCGTTGGAAGGCAGCTCGAATTACATAGCATGGAAAGAGAGAATGGAGGCTATATTAGAAGACAATGGCTTAAAGGAATTCATTGATCAAGAAATCCAAAAGCTAGCTTCTACTAATGCACAAGAGTTGGCTGAGTGGAAGAAGTGTGTGGCGAAGGCAATATGGATCATCCTTGAGGGAGTTCAAGACCATATTGTCTCAAGTCTCCATGGGAAGGATACTCCATTTTCAATGTGGAAGACATTGTAATACCTCTACCAGAATAGTAGCGACTAGAGGAAATTGACGCTCAAGGATAAGCTTCGAAGAATCAAGATGGAGAAGGGCAATACTATTTCCACATATATGAGCAAGCTCACCACTTGTAGAGATGAGCTTGGCAGTGTGGGAATAACTACAGTTGATGATGATATGGTGAGCCTTGCTCTCCTTGGCCTTCCAAAGAGTTGGAATAACTACCAGGACTCTGTGAATGGAAGGGAGAAACTATTGGATTGGGAACAATTGTGGTCAGATATGATGCAGGAGGAGATCAGGAGGAGCACACAAGATGGTTCTTTATTCAAGAATGATGATGAAGAAAATCTAGCCTTAGCAAGTAAGGAAAGGAAAGGGAAGGGGAAGGTTTCCCATTTCAAATCGAATTCTTCTCGTAGAGGGAAGAAGGGTGACATGTCTAAAGTAATATGATTTAATTGTCACAATATGGGACATTTTGTGACTAATTTCCCATCGAAGAAGTCTAAGAAGGGATCCTCGGAAGGATCGAAAGGTGAGGCATTAGCCTCTCAGTTCGAAATGGACTTTATCCTCATCGCATGCATGGTGTCATCAATGATGGGTTGTGTCTGGTATCTTAACAGTCGAGCCTCATTCCACAAGACTAGTGATAAAAATTTATTCAGCGCCATGGAGGAGAAATACCTCAAGATGCGCATAGAGATGGGTGACGACGGAAGGTATAGTGTTTCAGGATTGGGCATGGTTTCTTTTCAAAGGGAGCATGGAGTTCCTCTCACCTTGACATATGTGATGTATGTGCCTGGACTAAAGAAGAACTTGGTATCGATCGTGATGTCGGAGGACAAAGGCTACGATGTTGTCTTTAGTAAAGGAAAGGCGTTCCTAAGACACATAGCCACGGGTTAGACCAAAAGGATAGGGATTCGAGTGAAGAATCTCTATAAAATAGAGGTAGATGATTGTGCAACATTGTTACAGGGAAAAGTGTCTACATAGAACTGCTTATCCCACTAAGGTGTGATAGCTACCTTAGAAACAAACAAATTAAAGCTACTTTTGTTTTTCCCTTTATGAAGTATAGATGAGAGAAGAACAAAGAAGACCAACCTCTGTCCTGCGCTAATCTCCTAGTTCGATTCCTCTCTCTCTTGATAGTCTTTTGCTACTTGTTCCTTTGCACGCCCAGCGTCACAAAGTACCTGTAAGATCACAGTAGCATAGCACTATACAAGAACATGGATCTATAATCATAAACAATCTAGGATCAGATGTAAATTGACCATACAAATGCAGCAAACATAAATGACACAAGAGTATGGAGGAAAACTTGAATAGCTTTTATTGATAAACAAGAAAGAGCCAAGGGGAGTTACAACCAGTTGTTCTGACCCAGCATCATCCTCTCAGAAAGGAAGCCCCTCTTCACCTCATACAAAGCTTAGATCACCCAACAATCTGATGTTGTCTCAAGAAACCAACAACAATTCCTTACAATATGCAAAATTCCAGCCTCTGGATCTCTGGGATGAGGGATCCATATATAGATATCTATAAGGGAGATGAGTCAGCTTGTGATTTGATTAGTGTCTTCCCTCTGATAGTTCTTGCTTCCACTTGGAGATTGATGATCTCTTACTCATCCTTGGTCGAATTCAGAGAGGCAAGTGTCACAGGAGAAGTTTCTGGAAGTTTCCATGCCTCTCCACCTCGGGAATGACACTGCCATTTGTCACTTCTCGCCCATCGCACCCCATAAAAGGGATTTTTGAAATGCAACACACCCATACAGTGTGTTTAGGTGAGATGCAATGCACTTTGCCTATGGAGTAGCTGAAATGATCCTGTTTTGACCAGTTCTGAGCAGTTTTTCATGGAGAACTTCTGGGAGAAGCTGTAATCAGTTGACCTTGTTCCTTTAGGGGTTAGAACAACACTTTTAGGGACTTAGGAGCCCTTGGTTTATGTAAATTTCATGCTTGGGGTTGTAGTGCCCAAAAATGTCTATAACAGTTGCCCCCAAAAGCATGAGGTCGTTAATCCTTTTGATGTCGGGTGAAATGCTTTATTATGAGGATCCGAAGTTCTTTCAAGCTGGGAGGAGACCTGTAATAAGATACAATACAATACATTATCTTCATAATATTTTCATGATCTAGCTGAGGCGGGCATTCCCATGCTCAGCTTTATAAATTCATTTTCATGTACATAGGATAGACAATCGTCTGAGTGTAGACTGATGATTCTGGTAGAGCCATCATCCCTTTGATTGGATGATTATCTGTGCAGCAATGATGTACATTTGATGTTTTTATTTCCCTGAATATATATCGCAGCCCGGATGGATGAAACTAGATCCGGGGTCTTTAATCTCGTTCGATCTTCACTCGAAGTACAAGTCTATCCATGTGAGAGATGTTCTGGAGTCGAACACGGAAAGACATCGCCTGATTACCAGCCAATGATGTAAGCTGTTAACAGGCACGAGAGGAATCACCGATAATGATAATGACCTTTAAGGTACTGCAGTACAATTCACGTGGTGTGAATAAAGGACTTGGCGTCGAACACCACGCAAAATCTTTTGGTCGAAGGCCATTGATGTAAACCTGTCGCCGGAAGTGAGAAACTTGCCATTGAGGCATGCAAGCTTCAAAGTACTGAACGGGGTGTTCCTAGATCGACTTCTTGGATAAAGAGCTGATGTCGACAAGAAGCGATCCGTCACAGGAGGGCCTTAATGAATCCCACATCAATGGTACGGAATGGAGCAAATGATTTTAACGGAGGTGAGAACGATCTGATGACATACGGTTCAGGGTGGCGGTCATGAAAGAATGGAGTATGAATGTATTGTAGCGGGTGAGACATAGGTGAATTCTCTGAATGACTTCTCTTGAACATATCGGCGACATTGACATGATGGATTGGTAGCATTACCCCAAATGTGGATGGTGTGATGGGACCATGGCGATGTGACCGGTGAATGAAACAACCCAACCCGACTTGGATGTGGAGTGAAAGTGTCATGTTCAAGAGCGACTTGCTACCAACAAAGTTTCTTCAAGTTTTCTTCCCAATTTTCCCAAGTCATTGCTGACTAGTACCTCTTTATTTTTGTCAAGCTTGAGGAGGATAACATATGCTTGTTCTATAATTTTCCCTTTGGGCAAACCCATCGCTATGTTTTAACGAGCCTAGCGATAGTGAAACTCGTTCTTGTCTGCTATGGACAAGTTTGTCGCTATTAAGTTTTAATGAGTTTAATGACAAAGATAACTCAGTCCTTTTCAATTTTAGAGAGTTTGAAAAGGAACGTAAAGGAAACTCCAAAATTCCTTTTTCGTCATCTAATCCCTTAAGTCTGAAAAAGTATAAAACAATACAGAAGGGATGAATTTTCGATACTTTTAATGAGCCGAACAAAACAAGCGCTCGATCTTTTTGTGTAATAATCCCTCAGGTCCAAAAAGATTAAAATTTAGAGGAGGGATAGCACTTCCGGTCCCTTTAACGAGCTGGAGAGGCTAATGGCTTGGCAATATTTTCATATTTTACGAGTCAGTTGAAAAGAGCTTAAAGGAGACTCGTCTTTTGAGGAACGAGTGATAAAATTGGGTAGCAGCTGATTCCAGGTAAGGTTTGGAATGTTCCAATCACGGAAGTGTTACAAGGATGGCTAGTGAGATCACTCTTCGCAGCTGTCCCTCAAAAGGGGTAAACAACCAAATGGAGGTGAATGATCGGCCAATGTAGAGTGGAGGTGATGATGAGAACACGACCAAGGCTTTTAAAGGCTAAAGTACTACATTCACGATGGTTATTTACCGGGAAATAGTTCATTTTTTAACGAGCTTAAACGCGGGGGGAAACATTTGCTCATGGCTTATATTTATTTTTTAACGAGCTTGAACTATGCGCTAAAACTTCTCGATTAATCCAGTCGTATAATAAGAATGTCCCATTTAAAAATGGCAATTTTTAGAGTTTTGCCCCACATCATTTCTTTATGCAAGTTAGGAAACGACCAATCCTACGAGTTTAAAGGGTTAGAGGACCTACAAATTTTAAAAGATAAATAGTCGCTCTTCTCTTACATGCCAAAAGGTTTGCATGCCCCCAGGTATAAAATAAAGTTTCAAGGCCACCTTTTGTTCTACCAACAAAACATTTGTTTTATCAGGAAAGGTAATCCTCTTTCAGGTTACCAAAGATTGTTCTATTCACAGCGCAAACAAAACATTTCTTCGGCGATGTCTACCGAAATAGACAAAGGTGAGACAATCCACTCACATAACTTTGACGAGAGAATCTTGTTCCAGTCTAACCCCCTCTTCCAATCACGGACGTGAGTACATTCTAGTCATATATCTCTCGCGGAAACCTACCCTATACCCGAAGTTTTCCTGCCACAGCAGACCAGGGTGCATGCCCCTTGGGTTTCAGTCATGTCTCTCGAATCACTCGCGCTCATTAGGTAGACGGATTGGATATTGATGAGACATTCCTTGTGTGAAAAGACCATTCAGGGATGGTATATCACTATTTGCTCTGTGTTATCCGGGAAATGAAAGCTGGTCTACGAGCTTGACCACTCTTCCTTCGTGCGGAAAACACATCACTCTAAAGAGTGATGAGACAATGGCTCCCATACAATAAATATAGTCTTGTCCAAGGAGTAGATTATAATCCAAGGGTTCTTGAACTACCATTACATTGATGTGAACAGTTTTCCCTCTCAGTGTTATGGGTACATTGGGAAGGATCCCTAATGGTCGACTAGTTCCTTTGTCAAAGCCTGTTAGATTTCTCATCTCAGGCAAAAGCGATGGCGAACCAAGCGCTTTCCAAGCAGTCGAGGAAAGGATACTCACAGAAGCCCCTTCATCTATGATGGTACCAGCCATAATAATTCTATATACTTGAGCAATAATTCGGAATGGTACACTAGCCGGTAAACGGGGTCTGCCTAGTTGATTCAAGTCGAAGGAGACAACTAGGTTGCTTGGAGGTGGGACCGAATAGACGGCCGGGTACGACTCTGACGAACTTCCCTCCTGCGGTAAAGGAATGGGTAAATTTCCCCCGTGTTCATCGGAGTCTGTGCTTACAAAAAGAATTTGGATGGTGTCATCCTTATTCTCTTCTGTGATTGTATCATCTGAAGACAGAACCTCTGAAGGCAAGACCGGGTCAATTGCCGCCTCGACCTTTTGAATTTCATCTAGTATGGGTTCATATGGTTTGTCTTCAATGATAGATGCTTCAGCCGACCATCTGGGCAGGTCAGCCGGTTTTTCAACTAGTGACGGACTTGGCAAGAGTTTTTTATATCCAGGAGGAAGTCGTAACGGTGAAACCGGACGATCGTTCAAAACTCTTTTAGCCTCGTCTAAGAAGGGACAATGGTGGACGGCATGATCGCCTTCGCACAGTTTACAAGGAAATCTGTATTTTCCTTTTTGTCCTGGGGCTTCACTTTCACTAGTTGACGGTGTGTTTTCAACATGATCATCAGAGGTTGACGACACCGGGTTGTGCAAACGAGGAGACTAGTCCCTTAAGATCCAAGGGATGAAAGGACAATCTCTATGATAGTGGTCTCCTTTGAAAATGACACATGGCGATTCAGGCCTGGTCGGTGCAGTGTGTGGACTTTTGCTAGACGACGCTTGGTTGCCCCCTTTCGCTTTTGGTTCCTTCTTCTTCTTCTCTTTCTTCTTCTTTTCCTTCTTCTTCTCAGGTACTTGGTTTTTGGCTTTACCGACCCCATCAAGTGAAGAAGAAGGAGGAGAGGAAGAATTGGAGGAAGTAGAAGGTTGGTGGGTAACTCTGGATTCGTCTAGTTGCTGACTTGATTGTTCAGGAATTGCGGTGTTCTGAACAATAGAGGTTGAGAAGAGCCATACAGGCAAGCCGATTGTCAATCCTGGAAGCGACAATGTGGCCATATGGGGTGCACCAACATATCCCCATGAGGAGAAGGGACTAGGATTTCCTCCAAGGGGAATTCCTTGGTTGGTGGGTTCCATTTTCTCAACCTAAGATCAACGTAGGAAAGGGTGATGATTATTCCATTTAAAATAAATTTTAGACACTTTGACACAACTTGTTTTTTCAATTTTTAAGAGTCGAGAAAAAACAAAAGATGACTCTAGTCGCCTTCGATTTTTAATGAGCCTGAAGTGACAAGTGCTCAGATGGACCTTTTCCGTTAAGGAGTTTGAAAAGGAACGAAAGGGACTGCGCTGGAAATCTAGGTAGAGGGATTACCAAACCAATCGAAAAACTGCAGAATACTTTTTACGGTACGGCAGTCAATCTTCCCGAATGCTGTGTTCAGTGCATTGTGATCGATAGGGCGGCAGACACGGCTTCCTATGGATAAAGGATTAAGCCTATTGTGGTCTCCCAAAATATACTCGACAGTACGTGGGAGCACAAGTCCGTAGTGGTACTTATCGTCTCAAAGTGGAGGAATCACCCAACCATCAGTGAGAACAACAGTTACCAGGCTTTACGATGCCGGAATACATATCTAGCCTAGACTTCTAAATGTTGTGCGTTAGGTTCCAAAGCGTTTTTAGATTCATTGAATTTATTTTATAGTTGATCTTGTTTATGAAGTTTGCCTTTTAGGTTCACCGCGAGATGTAGATGTGTAATTCCTAAAATGCAATCTAAGATGATAAACAATCTTTTATCTTCTTTGTGCAATGAAAATCCTAGCTACTAAGGAAGGAGAGACAGTATTCTTTCACAAAGAGCAAAGAGTACACTTTAAATGCACTTTCCTAAATCAAACCAATCAAACAGTCTAAATGTAAATACACATGCATGTATTTGTTTTCGGCTTTCTTAGTATGTGAATGGAGAAAAGAAAGCTAATGCACAAATTTGAATTACTTTTCAAGAGACAATTATCAACAAGTTTCTTTTCGAAATAAAAAAAATGGAGGCAATCACAACACTTTACGATTTGGAAATGAATACTTGCTTTCGACACTAGAAAAATTACAAATTCAGACCAAATACAATAGTAACAGGATAATCGACTATCTACAACAATCAAACTCTTTCCTATGCCTAAAAACGACACTTGCGACGCTTTCAAATCAAAGGACGACAGTACGATTACGTTACTTTTGCAAAGGAGAACTGAAAATGACTCAACAAAAACACAAAAACATTTACAGTACTTTTGTACAAAGGAGGTGGAATAACAGCAAGAAAAGGGGTTTCAAACAGAGATATACTGATCACAGGCAGCAAAATTCATGAATAGAACTGGAAAGAATGAATCACAGAAACCAAAACTGAACAATTCCTAGTCTAATCAGCGCACCTGTAACACAGGGAATTTGAAATGCAGCGCACCTACTACACTCGGGAAGTGCGCTGAATTTCAGATTCACAGAACAGTACCTGCGCTGGGCCAGAGACGAGACTTTGCTTGGGTTCCGGGTCACAGTTTGTAGTTCAGTTCATGGGTTTTTGCCGAGCAAATGGTAATCAGTAATGCAACAATCAGGGGTAGATCTAAGGAGGATCTAAGAGCTATCACAAAGGGAAATCAGAGAGTTTGTAAATCAGTTGTTTAATTTATAAAAAAATCCCGGATATTGACTAAAGCGGCATAACGACATTTATCTACTTTGCATTTGCATAGCAAATGCAGTTCGAAAGTTACCTGGCTCGACTTCAGGCTCCGTCTGTAAGTTTATAAAATAGACAACAAGGAAGATAAACAAACAAACTAATTCATCCCCAGCGGAGTCGCCATTTTGTTACAGGGAAAAGTGTCTACACAGAACTGCTTATCCCACTAAGGTGTGATAGCTACCTTAGAAACAAACAAAGTAAAGCTACTTTCGTTTTTCCCTTTATGAAGTATAGATGAGAGAAGAACAAAGAAGACCAACCTCTGTCTTGCGCTAATCTCCTAGTTCGATTCCTCTCTCTATTGATAGTCTTTCGCTACTTGTTCCCTTGCACGCCCAACTTCACAAAGTACCTGTAAGATCACAGTAGCATAGCACTATACAAGAACATGGATCTATAATCATAAACAATCTAGGATCATATGTAAATTGACCATACAAATGCAGCAAACATAAATGACACAAGAGTATGGAGGAAAAATTGAATAGCTTTTATTAATAAACAAGAAAGAGCCAAGGGGAGTTACAACCAGTTGTTCTGACCCAGCATCATCCTCTCAGCAAGGAAGCCCCTCTTCACCTCATACAAAGCTTAGATCACCCAACAATCTGATGTTGTCTCAAGAAACCAACAACAATTCCTTACAATATGCAAAATTCCAGCCTCTGGATCTCTGGGATGAGGGATCCATATATAGATATCTGTAAGGGAGATGAGTCAGCTTGTGATTTGATTAGTGTCTTCCCTCTGATAGTTCTTGCTTCCACTTGGAGATTGATGATCTCTTACTCATCCTTGGTCGAATTTAGAGAGGCAAGTGTCACAGGAGAAGTTTCTGGAAGTTTCCATGCCTCTCCACCTCGCGGAATGACACTGCCATTTGTCACTTATCACCCATCACACCCCATAGAAGGGATTTTTGAAATGCAACACACCCACACAGTGTGTTTAGGTGAGATGCAATGCACTTTGCCTATGGAGCAGCTGAAATGATCCTGTTTTGACCAGTTCTGAGCAGTTTTTCATGGAGAACTTCTGGGAGAAGCTGTAATCAGTTGACCTTGTTCCTTTAGGGGTTAGAACAACACTTTTAGGGACTTAGGAGCCCTTGGTTTATGGACATTTCATGCTTGGGGTTGTAGTGCCCAAAAATGTCTATAACAAGCATTGAGTACGAAAGCAGAATTGGTGCAAAGCCAAGGCATTGGCGAGTTGTGGCACAAGGGGTTGGGCCATTTGCATCATGGGGCTTTGAAGATAATGCAACAGATATCTACAGGACTTCCTAAAGGTAAACTTGAGCAAGTTGACACATGCAAAGTTTGTACCTTGGGAAAGTACACCAAGTCTTCCTTTCATGATTAAGATAGTCGAGCAGAGGCTATCTTAGAGTGAGTTCATACTGATTTGTGTGGACCATTCTTGATGACATCCACAGTGAAGCAAAGGTATTATGTGATTTTAATTGATGACTATTCTCGTAAATGCTGGATTTATTTCATGGAGAAGAAGGACCAAACCTTCACAAAGTTTTGTGAGTTCAAAGCTTTGGTCGAGAAAGAGTCAGGGAAGACGATCAAGGCCTTAAGAAGCGACAATGGTGGAGAATATGTCTCTCAAGAGTTTAAGGACTTCGGTACAGTGGAAGGAATTAAACGAGAGTTGACGACACCTCATAACCCACAGAAGAATGGGGTAGTCGAGAGGAAGAACATAACTATTGTAGGGGTAGCACAGACAATGCTGCATGACCAAGGCCTATGTTATGAAACCATCTCAAGAAAAGATAGAAAAGATAGATCAACGCCTTAGAATTTAACCTCTTCGAGGGGGAAACCTCCTTTACATTACATAAATGAACAATTCTTGGATGATACAAATGACAAAACCTCCTTTCTATATATAGGAGTCTAAGGAGTCACAATATAATCCAGCCAACCTAACAATAATAATATAAAGCCACAAAAATAACAATAGAGGGATTCTATGGGGCACAGAAATAACAATATGGGGGTAATAGGGGCACAACAATATAAATAAGGGGTATAACTACAATAGTAATGGGGTAATCACTAGTATTATAGGGACCCAACATGCCCCTCTCCTTCAAAAAAGTTTTGTCCTCAACACTTGAGTAGTTCTGGATACTTCTGCATAAAATTCTCATCCTCCCATGTGGAATCTTCAGCGGATAAGTTCTTCCACTTTATAAGATACTCTGAAATTGATTGATTTCGTAGCTATCGAGTTCTTGTTTCTGTGAATGCTTCCAGTTCCAATATAATTTTTCCTTCCTCGTCAAGTTCTCGCAATATTGTTTGAATTGGGAGCTTGTCACCTATAACCTTCTTTAAACATGAAACATGGAAAACTGGGTGCAATCGAGAAGCTGCAGGAAGCTCCAATTTGTATGCCATAGTACCAATCTTTTGCAACACCTTGTACGGACCATAATACTTTGGTGATAATTTATTATCCTTCTTAGCTTGCTTTAGGGAAATTTGCTTATATGGTTGTAGTCGTAGGAATACCCAATCACCTACATCAAAACTTCTTTCACTGCGATGTTGATCTGCCTGTTGTTTCATTCTATTTTGTGCCAACACGAGGTTATCCTTTAAGAGTTGGAGGACTTGTTGTTGATGTTCGATGTGATGTTCCACTGCCTGAACCTTAGAATTTTCTCTTAAATATGATGTGATGGATGGTGGTTGATACCCATAAAGTGCCATAAATGGGGTCATTTTTGTTGCTGTATGGAAGGAAGTGTTATACCACCATTCAGCCAGAGGCAACCATTTGACCCATTGTGTCTGTTTATCAGATACAAAGCAATGAAGATATCCTTCCAAACATTTGTTTACTATCTCAGTTTGCCCATCAGATTGAGGATGATAAGATGAGCTATGAGCTAACTGAGTACCAAGACAAGAAAATAATTCTGTCCAAAAATTTCTAGTGAAAATGGGATCTCTGTCACTTACAATAATCTTTGGGTTTCCATGTAGCTTTTGAACTGTTTCCATAAATGCAGTAGAAACTGTACTGGCTTTAAATGGATGTGATAATGCACAAAAGTGTGCATACTTGGTAAGTCTGTCAACTACCACCATGATGACACTCTTTCCCTCAGACTTGGGTAAACCTGTGATAAAATCCATTGAAACCTCCTCCCAACGTTGGCTTGGAATGGATAAAGGTTGTAATAGACCCGGTGTCTTAATTGTTTCAACTTTATTTTGCTGGCAAACCAAACATTCCGCCACAAACTTTTGAATATCTGATTTAAGGCCATCCCAAAAAAATTCCTTCTTAACCCTGTGGTAAGTTTTTAAAAATCCTGAGTGCCCTCCTAAGGGAGAAGTGTGCAATTCCATAAGAATATTTTGTTTTAGCTGGGAATTCTTACAGAGGTATAAGCGATCTTTGTACCATAACGAATCATTTTGCCAGCTAAATGTATCAGAAGTACTGGAATCTTGTTGTAGCTTTCGAATAAGTGCCCACACTTCTTCGTCATTCTTCCATTCCTCCCTTGCTTCGTTTATCCAATCTGGTTGGATAATAGAAATGGAACACAACAATGCTTCCACATCCTCATCCTTTCTTGAGAGTGCATCTGCCACCACATTTTGCTTCCCTTTTTGTAGATGATTTCAAAGTCATAACCCAACATCTTTGTGACCCACTTTTGTTGCTCTTCAGAGGATAATCTTTGTTCTAAAAAGTATTTAAGGCTATCATGATCCGTTTTTACCTTGAAGTGTCTTCCCATTAGGTAGGGTCGCCATTTCTTAAGTGCATGGAGTATTGCCAACATTTCCTTCTCATAAATAGCTTTGCTTAAAAACTTTCCCTTGATTGGACGACTTTCAAAAGCAATGGGTCTTTCATCTTGCATTAGAACAGCACCAATTCCATTTCCTGAAGCATCACATTCCACAATAAAGGTTTTTGTGAAGTCCGGTGTAGCTAAGACCGGTGCTTGGCACATTGCCTCTTTAAGATGTTCAAAGGCCTTTGTTGCTTCCGGAGTCCATGAAAATGAATCTTTCTTCAATAATGTTGTTAGAGGTGCTGCTATTCTCCCATAATTCTTAACAAACTTGCGATAATACCCTGTCAACCCAAGAAATCCTCGCAGATGCTTTATGGATGTGGGGATTTTCCATTCTTAATGGCTTTAATTTTTCTAGGGTCTACCTTAACTCCTTCATGAGATACAATATGACCCAAATATTCCACCTCCTGGACTCCAAAGAAACATTTGGATCTTTTTGCATATAATTGTTTCTCCTCCAATAGTTGTAGCACCTTGTCAACATGTTCAACATGATCCTTCCAAGACTTGCTGTAGATTAGTATATCATCAAAAAATACTAACACAAATTTCTAAGGAATGGTTTGAAAATTGAATTCATCAAACCTTGAAATGTTGAAGGTGCATTGGTAAGGCCAAAAGGCATGACCAAAAATTCATAATGACCCTCATGAGTTCTAAATGCCGTTTTCAGAATGTCTTCAATCTTCATTCTGATTTGATGATATCCCGAACGAAGATCCAACTTGGTGAAGTAAATTGATCCATGCAATTCATCCAGTAATTCATCAATAACAGGAATGGGGAACTTATCTTTAATAGTGAGCTTTTTGAGCTCCCTATAATCCGGACACATGCGCCATGATCCATCCTTCTTGTGCACCAATACTACTAGAGTTGAGAAAGAACTTTGACTTAGTTGAATTATACCAGCCTTTAGCATTTCTGCAACCATATGTTCAATTTCACTTTTTTGGACATAGGGATATCTGTACGGCCTGATGTTTGGAGGAACACTTCCTGGAATCAGATGAATAGCATGATCATGACTACACATAGGTGGGAGACCTTTTGGAGTCTCAAATACCTTGGAATGATTGTCCAGGACTTTTTGGAGATCTGGAGAAATAGATGATTCCAATGTGGAAACATCTAGCGAACATAATTGTGCAATTACACCTCTTTGCTCCTTTTTTAGAAGCTTTGTCATGCTATTAGAGCTGATTATCTTTCCTGGTTTCCCTGCAATACCCCTTAATTCAACTTCCTTTCCTTCCGTAGAAAATTTGATGAAAAGTTCTTGAAAATTAAAAGCTATTGTACCCAAGGATTGTAGCCATTGGACTCCTAGTACAACTTCAGCACCTCCCATTGGAATGGAAAGCATTGGGCTAGTCAATACATATTCTCCCATGGATAGCTTGATATTATGGCACTTTCCAGAGAAATTTATTGTTCCTCCATTTGCAATCATCACTTGACACTCTGGTGCTGGATATAGGAAGCAATTCAATTCTTTTGCTACCCTACAATGAATAAAATTGTGGGTGCTTCCTGAATCAATCAACACTATTACCTTTTTCTTCTTGATTTGTCCTTCTATCTTGATGGTTTGAGGAGTGGTAATTCCCGCCAATGCATTACAAGATATGGTCGGATTTATTTGTTCTTCATCTAGGCTTTGTTCCTGGAGTATATCTTCTTCTTTTGACCTTTCTTGCTCCTTTTCTTCTTCCTCTTCACAATCTATGTAGAATAATTTCTTCTCAGCACACTTATGACCTTTAGTGTATTTGCTATCACAACTGTAACAAAGCCCTTTTGCTCTTTTTTCTTCCAATTGTTGTGGTGTCAACCTTATAGGTTGTGGAAGACTAGGGGCAACAACACTTCCGTCTTTATAGTTGTGAGTGGTATGCTTCCTGGTTGCCATAATTTTGCTTTCCATTTTTCTTGCTAACCTGAATGCCTTCTCTAATGAATCAGGTTCCCAAAGGCGAACATCATGTTGGATATTATCCTTTAAAGACCCTATGAACACATCAATCCTATGCTCCTCTGGAATATCTTTTACCCTTATGTTCAATTTTTGGAACTCCTCAATGTGCTCCATTACTGAACCCTTTTGTTTGAGACTTATCAATTGGCTAAAAAAAGTGTTGCTTTTTGTATCTTCATAATGTGCTATCAATTCTTCCGTAAAAATTGCCCAAGTGATAAATTGTTTACGAGAGCAAAGCCATTGATACCATACAAACTGATTTGGTTCCAAATATACAGTTGCCATACTTACCTTTTGTGCGTTTTGCACATTATTGAGATCGAAGAATTGCTCCATCTGTAATATCCATGTGGCGGGATCCTTGCCATCAAACTTCCTCATATCGATTTTTGGAATATGGTGATTCTTCGATCCAACATTAGCGTCTATGGAATCATGATTAACATTTATTTTTTTCTCATCATGAGTTTCCTTTACTACCTTTTCACCATTAGTGACCCTTTCTTGTAGCAACTTCTTCAATTCTTCCATGTCTGTCTTCAAATCTATCTTCAAATCTGCCATGTCTCTCTTCAAATCTATCTTTGAATCATCCATATTAGCTTCCATGCCCTTTATCTTAGATTCCACACCATTTATCTTAGATTCCACGCCACTTATCTTAGCTTCTGTTAGCTTTTGTGAGCGTGACATTTGTTGCACTTGTTCTTGTAATTTTGATATATCATGTAGCATTTCTTCCTCTTCTTCATGAGTCATGCTAGAGATTTTAGGTTCCTTACTAGGTGTTTGCATTTTCTTTCCTCAGGGCATCAATTACCGATAATAATGCTTTACTATGCCCTTTGAATTCCGTTAAACCAAGCTTACACAAAAATAAAAAATAAAACTACACACCTTTTTTCACTTTATAGAAGCCTGATATTGAATCTGATGTATCTCTGTAATTTCGGATCATCCAGTTCTGAAATTTCTACTTGTAGTAGCCTTCTGTGTCCTCTTTCCAATGCCACAAGTCTGAGCCAAATTGGATTCTCCAAGGAAGAGTTATGTGAAATCTCCCATAGTGACTTGCTTTTAGACTGGTTCAGCAGAGTGAACTTGTACGACGTGCCACGAGTCATTTTTTCAACCTTTGAATCTGAAACACACACACAAGAAACTACAATCCGTCCTCTTTCTGTAACTTCTTACGAAATTTCAATCCGATCCCCAGAGAGAAAGTTATGACAATTTTCCCCAGGTCACTTGTTTTGAATGTAATTCAGGAGTATGTAAAAAGACCAACTTCCTCAGATCATATCTCCGCAAATATCGCGCAAAAAGCTCTGAAATTAGGACCCAAGGTTCAGCATGATTTCTTCTCAAATGGGTTTTTTTGCGACTTCTGAAACGTCACAGAAAAAAAGTTATAGCGAAAATGCCACGATGACCTGTTTGGAGCAGCGAAACCCTAGAATCCAAAGCTCTGATACCAAATGTTATGAGACCAGCTCAAGAAAAGATAGAAAAGATAGATCAACGCCTTAGAATTCAGCCTCTTCGAGGGGGAAACCTCCTTTACATTACATAAATGAACAATTCTTGGATGATACAAATGACAAAACCTCCTTTCTATATATAGGAGTCTAAGGAGTCACAATATAATCCAGCCGACCTAACAATAATAATATAAAGCCACAAAAATAACAATAGAGGGATTCTATGGGGCACAGAAATAACAATATGGGGGTAATAGGGGCACAACAATATAAATAAGGGGTATAACTACAATAGTAATGGGGTAATCACTAGTATTATAGGGACCCAACAGCCTACCACTTCACTTGTGGGTTGAGGAATGCAACACAATGGTCTATTTGCAGAATAGAAGCCCGCATCGCATACTTGGGATGAAGACACTAGAGGAAGATTTCTCCTGTAAGAGACTAGATGTGGGTCACTTCAAGATCTTTGGGTCATCAGTATATTGCCATGTGACAAAGGATGCACAGAAGGAGCTTGAGCCGACAGCAGAGTTGGGGATATTTGTGGGGTACACTGATACACCTCACAACTATTGGGTGTATTTGCCTACTAGTCGAAGGACAGTGGTTCGCAGAGATCTCAAGTTTGATGAGAAGAAGGCCATGTGAGTTTCCCTTGAGAGGGAGATCCAACTATAGGCTGTGGAGGAACTATTGGCTCATAAGGAGGAGGAACCTCTGATTGATGCAGAGCAGCCACATGCAAAGGTTCCAGGAGTGGATACATCCACTCAAGCAGAGTCTTCCAGAGATGGAAGAAAGTGCACAAGAGAAGCTGACAGATTGTTGGAGGACATGAGAGATAATGTGGGAGCACCATCTTCTCAGTGCAAACAGAGGAGGTCACCTGAGAGGTACACTGGATACATGGCCCTTGCTAGGGAATGTGTTGAGACTGAGCCATCTTCCTTTGAGGAAGCAGTGCAATAGCCAATTTGGGTTGATGCTATGGTAGAGTATGACTCCTAAGTTCGTAATAGTGTTTGGGACGTGGTTTCAAGACCGAAGAACAAGTTAGTTGTGAGTTCCCGTTGGCTTTACAAGGTAAAGCAAGCTGTTGATGGTAGTGTGGAGAAGCATAAGGCAAGATTTGTTGCTCGTGGTTTTTCACAGGTCGAGAGTATCATGTTGCTATAGTATATTTCGACAGAGGAGCAAGATGCTGACATTTTTACAAAGGCATTGTCAAAGTGTAAATTCGAGTTCCATAGAGATAGGATCGGGGTGGCAGATAATCCATTTCTTGTTGAGAGGGAGTGTTGAAATATGGCAACAAGAATATTCCAATTTAATTTGTCCTTGAATTAAATTGTGAATTAAAATCGAATTTAGTCTTAACAACTACTTGGAAATAATTAATTAATTAGTTGGAGAATTTCAAGTTAGAAGTCTTTGTGAAGTCATGCAAGAGTTATCCCTTAAATTAAGGAGATAAGATTGAGTTGTAATTAGTTAACTCAGTTTACTGAGTTAAGTCCAGTTAAATTAGTTCCAAACTGTTTGAGGAACTAATAGTGAGTTAACAGTTAGTTGATGCATTAATGCACTCAAATAGTGCTACTCCACTTAACTGAATATTCCCTCATCAGAAACTCATGTATTTCTATTCTGAGAAAGGCCTAATTGAGATTAATGTTCAAGGACATTGTACTATCAGTTACATGTGTTTTCTCATGGAGAAAATGCATGCATGAAGTCAAGGATTCATCCTTGAGGATTGTGCAATTTTGAAGGCTTGGTTTTCCACTTCGTAATAGGCTAATCATCCACAAGGAACAACACAAGGAAATAGGAGCTTAGAGGGTAGAGAGGAAGGTTGGAGAGAAGCCAAGATTACCTGTGAGAAATTATGAGGATTGTACTGAGAGATGGCTAGCTGTGAGAGCTAAGGCTTTGTATAATTCCGATGTATTTCCACCATGTATGATAATACAATAGTGTGGGGTTTTTTAGGTGAGGCTTTCCCCAAAGTATTTTCATGTGTATTGAGCCATTGATTCTTCTTCTTTTGGTTATATTGTTCAAATTGATCTTTAAGCTTATGAAAATTGATAGTAGAAGTAGGTTATAGTATTTAGCTTAGATTTATATTGCATTATCGGGTTAACCTATCACAGATTGTCTACATATATAGGAGCCTTTCATGCAATGAGATAGAACAATAGAACAACTAAAGCTTATGAAGCTAAGTTTTATGTATTAGTCCATCATGTGGAATATATAGCAAATGAAAACTAGCAAGATGAAAGATTCCTTCATGGGCTTGATCCTTTGATTTGAGTTGAATTCACGATGTCGAAACCCACTACCATGGTAGTAGCAACAAGTTTGGCTAGACAAATCCAAAGCATGATTTTATGAAAGGTAAATTGAAGGATCATAGAAATATAGTGAAAGAACCATCCAAAAACAGGGTCATCAGAATTGGGGGGCATTGCAATGGATTACATAGAATATAAAACAATGTACCTAGGGTTTCTAGTGTAACTCTTGGGTTACCTCCAAAATGAAAAAAGGGTTAGCCCTACTTGAGAAGAACCAGTGGTAGAGGTAGAGGACATGGTGGTTGAGGTCATGAATAGGATAAGGGTCAAGGCCAACTTGAATGTTAGGAATCCAGGGGTCAAAATTACAAAAATGACTACCATAAGTATCAAGTTGGGATCAAACAACAAGTATCTAAAGAAAAAGGAAAACAACTACAGGTCCACCATTGAATTTATGCTTCCATAAACCGTCGATAGGCTAAGCACCAAGCCACAATATGGGAGTTTGCTAGTATAATTAAAACAATTCCTCTTTCTATGTTGATTGATTTTGGAACCTCTAATAGTTTTGTTTTTCCTTATACTATAATTATATGTGGATGGAAACTCCGACCAAAATTACTTTCAGAGGGTAGAAATGGAGTCTAATGTTAGGCAATTAGTAGGTCCACTTGTATATATTTGTATAGTTAATATTGGGATTTATATCAAAAATGAACTTTTATAACATGGTTATAGGAATTTATGAATTGACCATAGGAATGGATTGGCTTGAATCCCATTGAGCACTGGTGGATTTCTACAAAAATATGGTTCTCTTCCAAAATGATCGAGGAGAACCTATGGTGATTGAGGAGATTAAGAGAGATATTACCATACACCTCATTTCATCCAAAAATGTTTAAAAGTGTATGAGGAAATGGTGTAAGATTTATGCATTTGAGATGGTCAATGGCTAAGAAAACCCCTTTCAATAAGTTGCATCTGATACTTTCAAAATTTTCAAATGTATTTATGCTAAAGTTGCAAGGCTTTTCTCCTACGTGAGAATTTCTTTTATCCATTTCCTCGAAACCTAGAACATAACTAATATTTAAAGCACCCAAATTGTTGTTCTAGAATTTAATGAGTTAAGTATGAAACTTTTATCAAGCATAATCTATCACCTTGAGGAGTGCTAGTGATCTTTATGAAGAAGAAAAATCAAGCCCTTAGGTTATGCATTGATTATTGTGATTCAAACAAAGCCACCATTAGAAGTAGGTACCCCATGCCTTACATTAATGACATATTTGACCAACTAATGGGAACTTCAATTTTTTTCAAGATAGAATTGAATTAGGGACACCACTAGCTAAGAATCAAGGAGCAAGACATACCAAATATTTCATTCAAAATAAGGTTTGGCCAAATTGAATTTATTGTAGTACCCTTTTGGGCTAATAAATTCCTAAACAAACTTCATGAACTTGATGAATAGTGTGTTCCAGAAAAATGGACTATTGTATCCAAGTATTTCGAGAAAACATCCTTATTTACTCCCAAAATGAATGGGAGTATCAAGAGAACTTGAGGTTAGTGCTTCAATGCCTTAAATAATGTAATTTATATTAGGAAATAACTAAATGTTCCTTCTTCCAAAATAAAATACTAACATACTATCAGTAGGCAAGGCATTATTGTAGACCATAACAAATTTGAAACTATAATAGATTGTCCTGCACCTCAAACTACTATAGAAATATGTAACTTTATGTGACTAGCAACTTATTATAGAATATTTGTGGAAATATTCTCTTGAATCACCAATCCCATCATAACCCTACAAAAGAAGGGTGTTAAGTTTGAATTGAAAAAAGAGTGCAAGGAAGAATTTATTAAGCTAAAAGTATGACTGATAACCACCCCAATCTTAAGAGTACCTAAGATGGATAAGGAATTTTGTCTATGCGAAGATGCATCTGGTTAAGGTTTAGGAAAAAATTAATTCAAGGGGGAGTTATTGATTATGCTTCATCCAAGCTTAGGACCTATGAAATCATTTACACCGCACATGATCTACAATTAGTTGTAGTTCTAATGGCTCTTAAAATATGGAGTAATTATCTAATTGGATATCAAGTTTAGTTAAAGACTAATGACAATAGCCTTGAGCATATTTTCACCTAAAAGGACCTTAATACCTGACAATGATGTTGGAGTGAGTTTTCTAGTGAATATGATTTCAAGGTATCCTTCATCAAAGGAAAGTAAACAAGGTTGTGGATGTTTTAAGCAAAAGGCCCATAGTTCATTTAGTGTTATCAATAGAAGAATAATTAAAGAACCAGATATTAAGCCACCTTATAGAATATAATAAATGCCAATAAATGAAACCCTCCTTAAAAAAGAGTACTAGTATAATCTAATTGTAAAGGTGTTGACCTCTTTTCCTAATAGGAAAAAGTCAACTTCCTAGGGCCTATTTTTAGGTTCCCTCTATGATTTTATAGAGGTGGTACTCTATTAATCAAACTTTCATATTCATATAACTTGAATATTAAAAATTAAACATTCATCACATGCACTTATGAGTGGACAAGATTTTTTCAAAGTAAAAATTAAATGATATCAAAATAAATTATGTACTCACAAATCCATTCCACATTGTCATCCATAAACATACATGAGGAAACATATTTGAAGAAAATTCAAATAGATAGAAACATAAAGTATTGGTTTAGATACTTAGAGAACTATAAAATGATTTCACACATCTAAAATCATAAGAAAATAGGAAAACATTCACGAGATTCTTCTTATTTGAAAATTAAGGTTTTAGAATCACAAATGATATGCCTTCCCAAAATAAGTGTAGAATTTCCTGCAAATTCTCTAAAAATTTACCTCTGAGATCTATGTAGAAAAGCTGACTATATATTAACCCAATAATGCAATATACCAAAGCAAAATACTATAATCTACTTCTACTATCAATTTGCGGAAGCTTAAAGATTGAGCAAGATCAAGTTGAACACATGTAACCAGAAGAAGAAGAATCAATACACATGAAACACAGAAAATACTCAGGGGAAAGCCTCAACTAAAAACCCCACTAATGTATTATCATACAAGGTGGAAATACATCAGAATTACACAAAGCCTTAGCTCTCACAGCTAACCAGCTCTCAATACAATCCTCCTGGATGCTCACAGGCAAACAAGGCTTCTCACAAACCTTCTCCTCTGCCCTCCAAGCCTCCTATTTCCTTGCACAATTTTCCTTGGATGATCCTACTGTTACCAAGTGTAACATTGATCACTCACACTGACCTCACAGCCTATAAAACTGCGCAAATCTCAAGAAATGAATTCCTTCTCCATGCAAGAGTTTTCCTTGTAGGAAAATTCTTGCAACTGATAGTACACTGTCCCTATCTTTATTAACTAGGTATTTCTTTGAATAGACATGCATGAGTTATTTATGAGAGAATGTTCGATTATCTGGAGTACACTAGTTTGATGCATGCATGCATTAACTGACTGAACTCATAATTAGTTCCTCAAACTATTTGGAACTAATTTAACTGGATATAACTCAGTTAACTGAGCTAACTAATTACAACTCAATTATAACTCATCCTTATCTCCTTAATTAAGGGATAATCTCCTTAATTTAAGGGATAACTGTTGCATGACTTCACAAAGACTTCTAGCTTGAATTTCTCCAACTAATTAATCCATAATGAATTAATTAATTATTTTTCAAGCAACTGGTGAGACTAAATTCGAATTTAATTCACAATTTTAATTCAAGGAGAAATTAAAATTGGAATATTCTTGAATCTATTTTTATCATTTCTTGTTGCTATTTTCAACACTCCCTCTCAACAAGAAAGGAATTCAACTCGATCCCGATCCTGAATCTTTGGAGTTTTTTGCATGCAACACTTCTCTCTAGTGTTGTTGCTCCAGCAAATCTAGAAACAAAAAAAAAACTTCCAACCTGATTCAGTATGATTCATCTATCATCAAAGTCTCTAATTGCTATTGTCTCTATCGACTGAAAAATATACGCTTCAGCTGACTCAACCTTTCTCCACTATTGTCAACCATTCTCTGTGCTCTTCAGTATCTAACTGCTCTAACCTCTATCACTTTGATCTCTGACTGCATCAATCCCATTGATTCCTCCCGCTACTCTGTACTTTGGGCTCCTGTAGCAAGGTACTTTCCATGAGATAAAACCTCTCAATGGACCCTTCCCAATTTCAACCTTCTTGAGACTATCACTTCACGTCTCCCCACCTCACACCTGGAGGTATGGTTGCATGTGATCCCTCTACCCACTTGGATTGAAATTCCCCCCTATTGGAGGTCTCTGCATGAGTGGATGCCTCCACTCGGTCTCCTCTTAGCATCTCCACTTGTGGCTCCTCCACAATTGTCTGAGACTTCTTCTGGGTCTGCATATTGAGAGGTAATTTACTCTCCCTCTCAACCACCAAGTCTCTAACATTTTCCTTGCTCCTCAAGGATTTGCATGCATCTTGAACCTCAAGAGCATACAAGTTCTTAACTCGTGAACTGATCTGTTTCACCTGTCCCGTGGTGATGTGTCTAAGGAAAACCTTTCCCTTACTGAAGACAACATTGTAGTCTTTTTCCTCCAACATCGCGATCAATACCAAATTCTTCTTCAGTCCAGGCACATACTTCACATTTGTCAAGGTGATGAGAGCTCCATGCTCCCTCTGAAAAGAAACCGTGCCCACTCCTAAAATACTATACCTTTCATCATCACCCATCTCTATGCAATTCTTGAGGTCTTTCTCCTCCAAGGTACTGAAAAAACTTTTATCACCGGTCATGTGGAATGAAGCTCCACTGTCAAGAAACCAACCACTACCCATCATTGATGAAACCATGCATGTGATGAGGGTGAAGTCCATCTTTAACTGAGAGGCTAATGCCTCACCTTCTGATCCTACCGAGGATCCCTTCTTGGACTTCTTCGATGGGAAATTAGTTGCATAATGACCCATTTCATGACAATTAAAGCATCTCACTTTAGAATTGTCAACTTTCTTCCCTCCATTAGAAGAATTCGATTCGGAATTGGACACCTTCCCCTTCCCTTTCCTTACCTTACTCACTAAGGCAAGATTTTCTTCATCATCATCCTTGGATGAAGAACCATCTCAAGTGCTTCTCCTGATCTCCTCCTGCATGAGATCTGACCACAGTCGTTCCCAATTCGATAATTTCTCCCTTCCATTCACACAGTCCTGGTAGCTATTCCAACTATTTGGAAGGCTAAGGAGAGCGAGGCTCACCATATCATCATTAGTAGTAGTTATTCCTACACTGCTAAGTTCATCACTGCAAGTGGTGAGCTTGTTCAAATATGTGGAAATAGTATCGTCATTCTCCATCTTGATTCTTTGAAGCTTATCCTTGAGTGCCAATTTTCTCTGGTTGCTACTATTTTGGTAGAGGTCCTTCAAGATCTTCCACATTGAATATGGAGTATCCTTCCCATGGAGACTCAAGACAATATGGTCTGGAACTCCCTCAAGGATGATCCGTCTCGCCCTCGCCACACACTTCTTCCATTTAGCCAACTCTTGTGCATTAGTTGAAGCTGGCTTTGGGATTTCTCGATCAATCAAATCCTTCAAGTTGTTGTCTTCTAATACAACCTCCATGTGATCTTTCCATGCTATGTAATTCGAGCTGCCATCCTAAGGCATAATGGAGTCTTAAGCCATAGAACGCCATTGGCCAACTTGAAGTATGAGATGAATTCAATTTGCACCTGCAACACCAAACTTCAAACTTCAAATTCTCTTCTCAGTATATTGTTCACAACTCCGATAAAATAGGCTCTGATACCATGTCGAATTTCCTGTAAATTCTATACAAACCTACCTCTGAGATCTATGTAGAAAATCTGACTGTAGATTACCCCGATAATGCAATATACCAAAGAAAAATACTATAATCTACTTCTACTATCAATTTGTGGAAGCTTAAAGATTGAGCAAGATCGAGATGAACACATATAACCAGAAGAAGAAGAAGAATCAATACACATGAAACACAAAAAATACTCAGGGGAAAGCCTCAACTAAAAACCCCACTATATGTATTATCATACAAGGTGGAAATACATCAGAATTACACAAAGCCTTAGCTCTCACATCTAACCAGCTCTCAGTTCAATCCTCCTGGATGCTCATAGGTAAACAAGGCTTCTCACAAACCTTCTCTTCTGCTCTCCAAGTCTCCTATTTCCTTGCACAGTTTTCCTTGGGTGATCCAGTTGTTACCAAGTGTAACACTGATCTCACACCTTGTAAAACTACGCAAATCTCAAGGAATGAATTCCTTCTGCATGCAAGAGTTTTCCTTATAGGAAAATTCTTGCAACTGATAGTAAACTGTCCCCATCTTTAATCTCAACTGGGTCTTTCTCTGAGTAGGCATGCATGAGTTATTTATGAGAGAATCTTTAGTTATCTGGAGTACACTAGTTTGATGCATGCATACATTAAATGACTAAACTCACAATTAGTTCCTCAAACTGTTTGGAACTAATTTAACTAGACATAACTCAGTTAACTGAGCTAACTAATTACAACTCAATTATAACTCATCCTTATCTCCTTAATTAATGGATAATCTCCTTAATTTAAGGGATAATTGTTGCATGACTTCACAAAGACTTCTAGCTTGAATTTCTCCAACTATTTAATCCATAATGAATTAATTGATTATGTTAGGCCCCTATACTACTAGTGTAACCCCTTATTGTTATTATTATAACCCACTTATTATATTGATGTACCCATGTAGTGCCCATATTGTTACTATTGTGCCCCATAGAAGCCCACTATTGTTATTATTGTGCCCTTACCTTATTATTGCTATGTCGGCTCTGATTATGTTATGACCCCTTAGACTCCTATATATAGAAAGGAGGTCTTTTCATTTGTATCATCCAAGAATTGTTCATTTATGTAATGTAAAGGAGGTTTCCCAAGATAAATTATAAGGCGTTGATCTATATTTTCTATCTTTTCTTGAGCTGGTTTCATAACATTTGGTATCAGAGCTTTGGATTCTAGGGTTTCGCTGTTTCAAACAGGTCATCGTGGAATTTTTGCTATAAATTTTTTTTTGCGACGTTTCAGAAGTTTAAAAAAAACCCCATTTGAAAAGAAATCGCGCTGAACCTCGGGTCCGAATTTCAGAGCTGTTCGCGCTATATTTGCGGAGATATGATCTGAGGAAGTTGGTCTTTTTGCAGACTCCTGAATTACATTCCAAATAGGTGACTTGGGGAAAATCGTCATAACTTTCTCTCTGGGGATCGGATTGAAATTTAATAAGAAGGTACAGAAAGAGGACAGACTGTAGTTTTTGTATATCTTTTTTAGATCCAAAGGTGGAAACAGTGACACGTGGCACTTCATACAAGTTCGCTCTTCTGGAAAGGTCTATAATCAGGTCATCTTGAGAGCTTGTGCATAACTTTTTCTTAGAGAATCCAATTTGGATCAGACTAGTGGCATTGGAAAGAGGACATAGAGGGCTACTATAGGTTGCAATTTCAGAACTTAAAGATCCGAAAGTACAGAGTTACAGTCGTTTCAAGGTCGAGTTCCTAAAATCAAGAAAAGGCAAGATGAGGAAGTTTGATGGCAAGGATCTGGTAAATTGGATACTTCAGATGGAGCAATATTTTGATCTACATGGTGTACAACTGTTACAAAAGGTATATATTGCATCTTCAGATTTAGAACAAGATTAATTTTTATGATACAAAGGGCTTTGTTCTCGTAAACAACTTGTTACGTGGTCAATTTTCATGGAGGAAATGATAGCACATTATGAGGATACAAAGAGCAACACCTTGTTTAGAGCAACACCACAACAATTGGAAAGAGTAAAAGGGCTTTGTGACATAGTGGAAAGCAAAATTATGGAAACCAGGAAGCATACCCCTCACAACTATAAAGATGGAAGTGTTGTTTCTCCTAGCCTTCCACAACCTACAAGTGTTACACCACAACAAATGGAGGAAAAAAGAGAAAAAGGGCTTTGTTACAATTGTGATAGCAAATGCACTAAAGGTCATAAGTGTGCTGAGAAGAAATTATTTTACATAGAATATGAAGAGGAGGAAGAAAAGGATCAAGAAACATCAAAAGAAGAAGATATACGCCAGGACCCCACCCCAGAGAAAGAAGAAATGAATCAGACCATATCTTGTAAAGCATTGGCAAGAATTCCCACTCCTCAAACTCTTAAGATAGAAGGACATATCAAGAAGAAAAAGGTGCAAGAAGTGAAAGATCACATCAAGAAAGAAGAAATGTATCCAACCATATCTTGTAACTCATTGTTCGAAATTACAACTCCTCAAACTATCAAGATAGAAGGACATATCAAGAGGAAAAATGTTCAAGAAGTGAAAGATCACATCGAGTATTAAGAAATGAATCCGACCATATCTTGTAAAGGATTGGAAGAAATTACCACTCCTCAAACTCTAGAGATAGAAGGACATATCAAGAAGAAAAAGGTTCAAGCAATGAAAGATCACATCGAGCATCAACAACAAATTCTCCAACTTTTAAAGGATAACGCCACTTCGGTGCAAAATCAAACGAAACAACAGGTAGATCAACATCGTAGTGAAAAATGTTTTGATGTAGGTGATTGGGTATTTTTACTGCTACATCTCAAGCAAGCTATTTATGAGAAGGAAATGTTGGTAATACTGCATGCACTTAAAAATGGCGACCTTACCGAATGGGAAGACTCTTCAAGGATGAGGATGTGGAAGCATTGTTTTGTGCTATTTATATTATCCATCCAGATTGGATAAATGAAGCAAGGGATGAATGGAAGAAGGATGAAGAAGTATGGCCACTTATTCAAAAGTTGCAAAAGATCCCAATTCAAACAATATTGCCAGAAATTGAAGAGGAAGGAAAAATCATATTAGAACCTGGAGCAGTCACAGAAACAAGAACCCGACAGCTACGAAATCGATCAATTTCAGAGTATCTCATCAAGTGGAAGAACTTACCCGCTGAAGATTCCACATGGGAGGACAATAATTTTATACAGAAGCATCAAGAACTATTCAAGCGTTGAGGACAACGCTTTTTGAAGGAGAGGGGCATGTTAGGCCCCTATACTACTAGTGTAACCCCTTATTGTTATTAGTATAACCCACTTATTATATTGATGTACTCTTGTAGTGCCCATATTGTTACTATTGTGCCCCATAGAAGCCCACTATTGTTATTATTGTGCCCTTACCTTATTATTGCTATGTCGGCTCTGATTATGTTATGACCCCTTAGACTCCTATATATAGAAAGGAGGTCTTTTCATTTGTATCATCCAAGAATTTTTCATTTATGTAATGTAAAGGAGGTTGCCCCATCGAAGAGGCTAAATTCTAAGGCGTTGATCTATCTTTTCTTGAGCTGGTTCCATAACAGATTATTTTTCAAGCAGCTAGTGAGAATAAATTCAAATTTAATTCACAATTTTAATTCAAGGACAAATTAAAATTGGAATATTCTTGATTCTATTTTTATCATTTCTTGTTGCTATTTTCAACAATAAGCTATCTATGTGAGTCAAAAGAATAATTTGCAAACTTAAAGTTTTAGAATAAAGTCAAGTGCTTAAAACATAGTCACAAGATCCTATTACTTAATCATAATATAAAATGTTTTCTTCTATAGTGAAGTGGGATGGGGCTCCCATAGACCAAATAGTAATGATAAAGGTATTTGGAAGAAAGAGATAAAAATGCAACTAGAGATTGAATTTAGAAAACATACAACAATTCAAAAAATTCAAATTAACAAATTCTACGAAGAGAATAGGGAATTGCTTCAAAGGAAAATAAACACTCACAAACTTGTACAAGGATCACAAGTGGAATGAATCCTCTCTCTCTTTACTATTATTGTAGAAGAAATTTATATAGTTGGATCCTTAATTATTCATTATCTTAAGTGCTATGAAAGCAAATATATCATATTCTATGTCTTTAGCATCCAATTGCAGTTGCATAATATTATCCAATTGGTTGTTGTTGCCATTAACGAACATGAGAAACCATTTCTTGATCTGGGCATATGGAAGATTGGACAACATTAAAGAGATGTTACATGAAAAATTCACGTAACAAAATATCCAGGTGATAAGTAATCCTCATAGTATAAGGGTAGGACATGAAACATATATAATTCACATAACATGATATCAAGGTGCATGCAAATATTATTTACGTGACATAATGCCAAGCACCTTTTTCCACCTTGAGGATCAAATTTCCTTAAATGAGCTTTTCAAATTCCATTTCAATAGACATCAAAGGACACTGCCAACTTGTAATACTAGGATTTACATGCATATCACAAATATTAGCATCATATTATCAAAATGTAGGCTCATTCACCTCTAGCTTATATGGACTTCTTAATACAAAAATAAGTTTTGTGAACTTAGCCACAACCACCAAATAGGTTTCCGCACTTAGCCTTAGTCACCACTATATATTAGTACAAGTTGGAAAAAATTAAACTCTTTAAACCCTTGATAAGGCATCCATAAAAATAACATACCTCAGCCATAAACTAGGGTTTCCAAATTTCACAAAAATAGGGTTTTCCAAATTCCACTTCAATAGACATTGAAGGATATTGACAACTTGTAATGCTAGGAATTTCATGCACATCACAAATCCTAGCATCATTATAAAAATGTATGCTTATTCACCTCTAGGTTGTGTTGAATTCTTAGGACAAAATGAGGTTTTCCACACTTGTCCATAGCAAGGTCTTACACACTTAGCCTTGGTCACTATATCTTAATACAAGTGAGAAATAATTAGACTCGAGAAACCCTAGATAGGGCATCCATAAAATAACAAACCTTAGCCATCGAAGAGGGTTTTCAAATTCCAAAAAACTCGGCATTTTCAAATTCCACTTCAATGGACACTGAAGGACATTATCAACTTGCAATTCTAGGATATACATGCATATCACAAATCCTAGCATCATATTATCAAAATATAGGCTCAGACTCTAGCTTATGTTCACTTCTTAGGATAAAATGAGGTTTTCCTCACTTATCCTTAGCCACCAACTAGGATTTCCAAAATTGTTGTTAGTTACCATAGATTAGTACAAGCTAGCACTAGTTATACTCTCCAAACCCTAGATAAGGAATCCACCAAAAGAAAACCTTAGCTACCAACTAGGGTTTTCAAATTCCACAAAGCAAAGGTTTTTCAAATTCCTCTTTAATAAACATCAAAGGACATTGTGAACTTCTTGTGCTCAACTTCACATGCATATCACAATTCCACAAAACCAAAGCTTTAAAATTATTTACTCCTTTTATGTTTCTCCAAAACACTATTATCTTGACTTCTTAGGAAAAACCATGTTTTGATGATTGCATTTTTTTTAGGTTTTCCAACTTTATTCAAATCCCCACACTTATTTTAAATTTCATCCTAAAAACTAGCCCAATGCAAAGTGTAATTCATTTGCACAGTATTTTTCATGTATGGTTGTGGTTTTAGCTCGCTGTCCCATCCAAATTGATTTTAATTTTGTCATTCTTTCAAATGAGATAAGGAAAATTTTCACTACATTAAAATATCACAAGCTATTATTGTATTTTCAAAGCATAATCATGTTTAGTCTAAAAAGTCCATTAACATCACTTGACTTCCTACCTTGTGAGAAAAATAATGCTCTCCTATCCCTTATCACATGCGTTCCTTCTCCTTCTCCATATAACCCTCATGAGTATGGGCATACGATCCTTTTCATTTTAACCAAACTTATTTTGTTTGAAGAATTCCAAAGTATTACAGGGGAGGATGTAAATATTATGATAGATTGTCATAATAAAACCCTTTTTTAACACTAATGTTAGAAATAATTGTCTTTTTATACCTGAGATGATTAGCACTTCATACTTTATTAATATCCATAAAAAACAATTAAATAGACACGTCATTTTGAAAACTACACCTACAACTAGATGTGACGTGACATTAGTCCCAGGTTTGAAAACTAATGGGCCTCACTAGTAACCCCCACGAAACTTACTAGAAAATGATACCCTACTAGTTCATTTTTTTATCATTAACTCAGGGCTAAATTTCCAAGTGCATTAGTATCAAAATTTGCACATTCATGGTTTATTAAAGAGGAACATGTGGACACTGTAATATCTCTTTTCAACACTATAAAACAATCCTTGTTGTCCAAGCCTATGACATCTAGGATACATTCCTCTAGTTTATCACAATAAATTCTTCCCACCATTAGGTGTTTTTCTCCATTGATATATTTTGCATTACATAATACATGTGCCTAACATGCTTGTTAGATTAATCATTACACCTTTATAGAATATCCCACCATGATAGGCTCAAAGCACGTGCATATGAACAAAAAACCCAATAAAAATGATTTCTATTAGTATTGAAAAAGATATGACAAATGGCCCCACGAGCAAGCTATAAATTAAATAAATATAGTTATCTAAATACGAATGCAAGCACACGACACCTTGTTTGTTTGTGGATGACTTTGCTTTTTAACAAGTCTTTCATGACCAATGGTTAACAATTTATATTAATGTTTTAGACATTTTATCTCAAATTCATTCATTTGATTCTAGCTTCCAATTAGATTCTTCCTCTAGTTTCCAATAATATAGTTTTCACAAACCTCATAGATAACTAATAACATTTTCTAAATCATGTTTTCTTTTGAGAAAGTTGTGCTTACTTTATGTTAAGATTTTTTCCACATCTTTATAGTTGAAGTTGCTTCACATAATTGAAGTTTATTATATCATTAATTTTTAATCAACAAAATAGTAAGAAATTTACCTATTCTAGTGATTTGATTAAGGGAGCAGGTATTGATGTTAAAGTACATTATTAGATGATTTATAATATATATTAGGTCATATGTAATTGAAAATGGGTATAAAGCATTCATCCCTCTTATATGTGATAGTTGATATGTATTTTTATGTTTAATAAGCTTGTGCAATTGATATGGCTATTTTTGAAGATGTTTGAAGATTGATTCAAATTGAGTAGGATACATGCAAGTTTGATAATGCTTCTTTATTGAAAGAATTTTATTATTAGGATTATATTGGACGTTGATTTTATAATTTATTCTCTACACATAATGAACATGCTAAATTGGGTGTTATGATAAACTTTTGCATTAAATTATGAGATTTATTACATTCATGAGTTTTGGGGATAAAATGACCAATAAGAAATGATAGATATTGAAACTATAGACATTAAACATAATTTCATTCTCGAACCTTGTCATTGTCACAACTAGATTGAGAAATAAATAGATAAGTATACAAGGAATTAAATGTGATGATTACATATGATACTTTGGTTATATGATCATTTGATTTTTTTTCTAAAAAGGCACCTAACGAATACTAGTTTCATTACAAGTAAAAAGATAGTGAGTAATTATTAGGAGTGAGTGCAGGGGGATATAAAAAATTAACAACTCAAGGTAAATAATGTTTAATTTTTTTAAATTAATTTTTATACCCACAATAATAAAAAGTGAAAAAAATGGCAAAAGAGACTGACTAAAATAAGCTTGTGAACTCTCCAATATTGGGCAAGCATAAAGGACAATTTTGAAGTGGTTTTCAAAGCCATACTACTACTTGATGTTTCTTATTTTTTAAGCATCAATTTAAATCTATCAAGAGTATTCCTATAGGTAAAGGATCATACTTAGTGCATACAAATCCATGATCTAAATAAGTGTTATGTTTTATAGTTATTGTTCCTCTACAAGAGCTCCCATCATGATAGTTGGAAGAGGTAGTAGCTTAAACTCTCCCTATAGCTCCTTATATATGGAAATGGTACAATTTTAATCATTTGTGATGTTAACCTAAAAAAGGATCAAAGTTGTGTTGAGTGTGTGTTATTTTCTTCATGCAACTACATCCATGCTTTGTACATTGTGTTGAGTGTATCAGCCTTGGTTTTTTTGGGGGGTTGTTTTCGACATCTGTGTTTGACACTTTCGATACACAATTTTCACCTTTAGTAGTTTTTTGGGACAAGGTGGCTTATCTTGTGGCTTTGTAGTTTCAGTTAAGGAACTATGGTTGTATTCTAATCTAAGGTAAATGGATTCATGACTTATGGATGTCGTGTGATATATATATTGTAATAATATAAAGGAGAATACACTAAGAATATTGTATTGTATTGTGTGTTAGCCATTGCATATTTTTTATTTAACTAAGAATCCATTTTCAACAATCAATTGTACAATGTTAAAACCTAAGTTGCAAGCCAAGAGACCTAACAATTTGTGTAAGAAAATATATTAGATTTCCTATATAAATATTCCTCCTCTACCTTGTAAGAAGGTGTTTTTCTTCTCTATTAGGATCCTCCCTTCGAGTATAATGGGGGGGGCGCGCGGGGGGGCCGGTGCCGGGGGGCAGGCGGGAGGAGGACCAAATGCATGGATGTTTCAACTACAATTGTCATAAATTAATAATCATTAAAGGGAACCCTTACCTATTTGACTAATCCCCAATATTATTTTATTTTAGGTTCTTGTGAAGTTATTACAAGTGTTGGATACTTGGAGGGCCACACATGTGTCACATTGCATCCATTTACTGAGTCATCTTACTATATTTAGGCATATTCTTGTGAGGTAAATTTGTAGAGATACTCTTGTCATTGTTATATGTGTATATTTTATTATTTCGTAGAGTTATAATCATGCTTAGACCTATAATTCTCCCTTGACTCATTGGATTTGTCTTGTTGGAGATTACCCACTTGTTATTTTAGGGTTGCGACTATTTCATTTATTATGGAGCACTCAATCTACTTGGTAGCTCGGAAAATCATTCATGTAGTTGGTTTCATTGGTATTCACACATGTGGATTGGTCACATGCATCTTCTAGACAACTTTCTATTTTGTTTTTTTCCAATTTTTTAAAGGTTTGGAAAAAACAATGAATTTTTAGTAAAATCCTTACTTGAAATGCTTTGAAGTCCATATTTTTAGTACAAATTTCATAAGTTATTTGGGGGATACAAAATATACCAAAGAGCATTCAAGCTCAATTAAGCTTTGCACAATCATAGTGACATCATCCTATAATTAGGTAGATCATTACTCTATTCAACATTGGGGTTGAACTTCACCTAGGTTAAACCTAAATCTTAAAAAAAAAAGAGAGACAAAGACGCCTAATTGTAATGGTTTATATTTTAACCTCAATCTTCATTTTATTCCAAAACTTGGAGCTTGTAATATCCCCCGATAAACTCATATAAAAACGCTGGAATTAGAAATTTTTTTATGGAGTTGCCAATGTGTAACTTTTTGAATTACTATCCCATATTCTTAATTGACTATTGAATAACATCATCATCATTTCATATGGTAAAATTTAGTAAAGTAATGGTAAGTTACATATCATAACATCCACTGTTAGCATATTAACATAAACTTCCTGTTGTGACCTTGCATCAATTTCATGATTCTTTTAACTCAATTAGTTAATCACATACTTGTTAATATTAACGACACATCATGCAAGGAATCAATATCATAAGAATATCACAATAGGAAATCACATAATTGAACATTGATATACCCTGGAAACCCTAAAGGTTGAAAACCAACAAATGTTTAAAACTTTATTATCAAATGCTTGTGAGGGTGTTAACCCCTCACTCAATGGTTATAAGGGAGTTCATCCCTTAATAATTATATTAAAATATTACAAATAAATATCATCTTAAATTCAACATAGATAACTATAGGCTATTACAATCATCATGATATCATTTACCCACAAATCCTCAATCTCTATTACTTTGTGGCTTGGCTATACTCATCAATGGATCATCCTATAACTGACATTCCTCAATATGCATGGATCTTTAATATTCCACAAGATTAAACATAATCTATCCTTTGCATAAGTCACCATGCTTTCTTGCCATTACTGTTGTCATCAAACTGTGATGTCATGATTAGATAAAGTATTAATCAAACAATAATCAATCCTAATTAGTGATGTTTCAAAATTTATTTGTGTGCATACATAAAATATAAACAAAATATTGTGATATGCCTTCTTTAACATCACTGCAAATGCATTAATAAAACATATAGCTATCAAGCATGTCTATAGATAAATACCACATTAACTGTTATTCCCCTCACATAAGCTCACATTCTTTTCTAAAGGCAAACTAATACAACTGTCCACATTCTTTTAAATAATAATTACATCTTAGCTTTCATCGTCATGCATGTATATATATAAACTTATTCAGAAGAACAACCAATACCTGTATTCTTTGCATGCATCTACACCAACTTTATACAAAAGGACCTATCCCATCAACCATTATCATGTAAACACATGGTACATACCAAGAAAATAACTTTTGTTTTTGTATGTGAAAATACACTTTCTCCTGGAGCAAGAGATTAGAATAATGCGAAGTGCAACATGAATACCAATGGGCTCGGTCTGAGGGAGTCGAAGGGGCGATGATCCATGGAGGGGCGCAAAGGAGGGAGCTCCACTCTCTCCTTCAAACATGCCGTGACCAGCAGGGGAAAAGAACCTATGGAATATGATAGAGGACCTTCAAAGGGAAGGAATAGGAACAGTGAAGAGGAACAAGATGGACAGAAATCCAAGGAGAATATTATTAATAAAGAAAATGAGGAAGAGGACAAGGGAAAGGGAACAAAAAAAAAAGCACACATGGGCCCATGTAAGCCCAAAGCTGTTGTAACTCCCAGAGTTACGTTAAATGATCCTACTCTGCAGGAGCACAGGGACCATATGCAAACCTATGCAATCATTTGCAAATTCATGGGTTTATGGCCCACTGAAAAAGCCTTACAAATGTGGATAAGATACCACTGGAAACCAAAAGGAAGCATTGACCTACACCTAGGATCAAAGGGTTTCTTTACCGTAGTTTTTGCAAACATCGAAGATAAGGATAGAGTTTTTGAAGGCAGGCCTTACTTCTTTGCTGCTACAGGTCTCTATATGAGACCTTGGATCATGAATTTTGTCCTAGAACGTGAGACTTTTACTTTAGTCCCAGTATCGGTAAGGCTCTATTCTCTTCTGCTTGATTATTGGCAAACAGAGTCCTCAACAGCCACAGAAAATAATTTAGGATGGTTTGTTAAAGTTTTTGAAGCCACTAGGAGGGGAAAGTATACTTCATTTGCTCGGATATGTGTGGAGATGGATCTCTCAGGAGCTCTTCCAGATGAGATAATCTTGGAAGTTCATGTGAAGAATGGGTTCAAACTGTAGATTATGAACATATTCCGTTCAGATGTCGCAAACGTCATGAACATGGGAACCTATTCAGGGATTGCCCTCTCACTAAAATAGAGAATAAGAGTAAAGCTAATGCAATGAAAGACTCTGAAAGCTTTCACAAAGTGGCAAACAAAGGAAAAGGAAGCAAGAAGGGATCAAAGGCACAGAAATATGAAGGACAACAAACCAGCCAAAACAGGTTCCAAGTCCTGGAAGAGGAAGACGAATTTATTACAGCAGACTAGACGAAGGGAGAAGAGTTAATGGAAGAATGAAAAGAAGAGGACAAGGAACAAACACTAGATAATAATCTGCAAATAGAAACGATGGTGAGCAATGCAGAAACAAAAATGGATCATGAGATGACCCAAAGTGAGATGGAAACAGAGGACCAAGAACTTCAGGCGATTCTTGAGAAGGAGAATCTTGATTTGGAGGATTTCTTGATTCAAGGAACTAAAGACGGGATAGACTCTTTACCTCAAGAGGAGTTCAATAGAGTCCAACAACTATACATATGGAAAACCCAAAACAAAGGACTGGAGAGGCAAAGAAGCAAGGAAAAGCAGAGTAGTGAAGGGGTAAAAACGACAAAACCCATACCTGGATTAGCACCCAGAAACCCAGGAAAAAAAGAGTTAGGAAAAAGCAGAACGACATATTAATGGAATGTGGAAAGCTAATGATAGACTCAGGTAAGATGAAAGACCTAACTAGCTACTCCTTTACCAATCTTTAATAATGAAGTTCACTTCTTGGAATATCAGAGGTCTAGGTAGTAAAAGAAAACAGGGACTGATTAGTAATAGAATGAAACAAATAGCTCCGAATGTGATCTTCATCCAGGAAACCAAATGTTCCATTCAAAAATTAAAAGAGATTCATAGCAAGTGGCTCAATTGTTATGAGTTTCTGGAAGTCAAAGCGAAGAATACAGCAGGAGGTATACTCACCCTTTGGAATCCTAAGACAATAGATATCTTAGATGCTGAGGCATCTTGAGAATATCTTTATGTGGTCATCCAGCCTATCGGAGATAAGGAAACCTACCTGATCACTAATGTGTAAGGACCCCAAAGACTGGAAGGAAAACTCAAATTTCTTGATTCTCTGCAGGAACTCAGAGACAGACATGCAGGCATGCCATGGATACTGGGAGGAGATTTCAACATGATTAAATCACTTTCAGAGAGAAAAGGTACAACCAGAGTTCAAAGTAAAGACTCTCTGAAGTTTTAGTCTTTTATAGATATTATGAAGTTAGTGGACATTGTAACTAGTAATGGCATATTTACTTGGAACAACAAAATAGGAGGAGAATCGCAGGTGGCTTCAAAATTAGACAGATTCATGATATCTGAAGACCTTATGCTCAATAATAAGGAAATATCAGCAAGAATTCTACCCTTTGGAGGATTTGACCACTAGCCGATTCATCTAGAGGTGCAGAGTATTGGTACTCCAAAGAATAGACCTTTTTGCTTTGAAAACATCTGGCTTTCCCATCCATATTTCAACAGTAACATTGCCAAATGGTGGTCAGAAGATTTGAAAATTCAGGGCACCAGAATGTTCGTTCTTCTAAAAAGACTAAAACACATCAAGCTTAGGCTCAAGGAATGGAACAAGAATGAACATGGCAACATTTTTGTAGCTAAAAAAGCAGTAGAGGGTAAAATGCAAGAACTCAACCAAGCCCTTATCACAGACGGCTTTGATGAAACCAGGAATGTTTAGGTCACCAACTGCCATCAAGAATGGGAGGAATTATGCAAACAAGAGGAAATATTTTGGAGGCAAAAATCGAGGGTTCAATGGCTCAAAGAGGGAGAAAGAAATACTAGATTCTTCCATAGATCCACTATGGTGAACAGAGTTCACAACAGAATTTCAGTGATCAAGGATGAGAAAGGTATTCTTCACAACTCTCATGTAGAGACAGAAAAAGCTCTTTTCAAGCACCTTCAAGGCATTGCCAAAGAAACTTGTTATGACAGAGAGAATTCCATTAGAAACTTCATAAGACACATTCCTAGGCTGGTGTCCAGTGAGGACAATTTCAACCTCAACAAGCCAGTAACCAAAGATGAAGTCAGTGAAGTGCTCAAAGAAATGAAAAATGGTAAAGCACATGGCCCAGATGGTTTCAATGTTGATTTCTTCAAGGCCTGCTGGAGTATTTTTAAACAGGATATTATGAATGTGGTAGAAGATTCCAGGATCAATAAAACTATTCTGAAAGCTCTGAACACTTCCTTCATTGCCCTTATCCCCAAGTAGGAGGTTGCTCAAACTCCTGACAAGTTTAGACCAATAGCTTTATGTAATGTGGTCTACAAGATAATATCAAAGGTGGTGGCCAATAGACTCAAACCTCTCCTTCCTTCCCTGGTTTCTGTGGAACAATTTGGATATGTGGAAGGAAAGCAAATTCTCAACAATATCATTCAAGCACATGAGGTGGTTCATTCTCTGACTATCAACTGAAAGGCTGGTATGATCATGCAATTGGACATTGCTAAGGCCTATGATAAACTGAGCTGGAAATATATCAGGAAAATACTCATAGCTTTTGGGTTTGATGACAACTGGGTGAGATGGATCTTGGCCCTGGTCACCTCCTCCAGTTTCTCTATTCTGGTCAATGGCTCTCCTTATAAAACTTTTCTACCCTCTAGAGGCCTCAAACAGGGGGACCCACTCTCTCCCTTTTTCTTCATCCTCATAATGGAAGGATTGGGTCGGTCTATCAAACATGCTAAAGAAGTAGGTAAGATCAAAGGTCTCCAAATTTTTGATAGGGGACAGGCTTGGACACATCAACAGTTTGTGGATGACACCATGCTGCAAGGAATCACCACAGTCAAAGAATCTCATGCATTCAAACAGATCCTAACCAATTTTTCCAAGGCTTCAGGTATGGAAGTTATTCTCTCCAAATCCAAGATCTTTTTCTTCAATACTAATATTGCCATTCAAATTAACATTGCTAAAATTCTAGGATTTCAAAGAGATTCTCTCCCCTCAAAATATTTGGGGATTCCACTAACTGCTAAGCCTCTTCACAAAAGCATCTGGGAATTGGCGATCAATAAACTGCAAGACAAAATAAGAAAATGGACGATAAGGTACTTAAACCTGGCTGGCAGATTAGTGCTCACAAAGGTTGTTCTACAATCAATCCCAGTTTTTATGCTTTCTGCTCTCCTAGCTCCTAAAGGAGTCTTGCAGCTTTTCAGAAACATACAAATAAACTTTCTTTGGGCAAAGGGGGAAGAAAAGAAAAAATGGGCCTTGGTTGCCTGGGAAAAAATCTGCAAACCCAAAAATCATGGAGGCCTAGGATTGGATGATCCTGAAATTTTAAGCAAAGCTCTAGGGGCTAAATTATGGTGGCAATGGCTAAAAGAACCAAAGGATCAGTGGGCTACAATTTGGAAAGAAAAATATTCCAGTTCATGGCCAAGTGAGGATCACATAAGAATGGATGGTAATATCCAGGGATCATACATATGGAACAAGGCCTAGGACAATAGAGGTCTAGTCCAAGATAATGGTTTCTGGGAAATTAGAGAGGGAAACTTAGCTCTATTTTGGGAGGATAGATGGCAACAGGAACCCATTCTTTTAAAAGAAGAACTGAAGGAGCTTAAGATAGAGGCAGATGCTAAAGGATTAATCAAAGTTAAGGATTTCTGGGATTAAACCAAGAGTGTAGGAAAGTGGAGAAAATGGAGGAAATTTGATCTTAGGGATAACAACCCTTTAAAAGAAAAAGTTGAAATGCTAATGCAAGAGTTAGATCGAAGGAAAATTCTAGTTTTAGAAGGGAATGACCAGCTAAGATGGGGCGGTAACAATGAGGGCACCTTTAATCTTAAGGATGCTAAAATTATTCTCCTTGGTTTGTCTTCTCAGGCTTCGGACAAAGCATGGCAAAGACTTTGGAGACAACAAGGTTGGATGAAAATTAAACTCTTCATGTGGTTGGTGCAACACAGGAAGATTTTAACTTGGGACAATATTAGGAAAAGAGGTGTTTTGGGGCCTTCCAGGTGCCAGCTATGTGAAGTGCAAAAGGAAACAACAGAGCATCTTCTCAACAACTTCTCCTTTTCCTCCAAACTGTGGGATTATTTCGCCTCCATCTTCTAGCAGTTGGATAGAGACCAAGGAAGCATCATCAACACCCTAAGCAAGTGGAGAAGCAATTTTACAAATAACGAAGTCCTTAGCATTTCCTGGGCTCTAACACCAGGCTTCATCATCTGGAACACTTGGAAAGAAAGGAATAACAGGATTTTCAAGGAGGAAAAAAAACCGCCCCTTTACTTTTTTGATCAGATCCTAAAACAACTTCAAGAGACTGTGGGTTCTATTGTCTGAAATCTCCCTGAGAATCCTCCCTCGGCTCCTGAGTGAAGGATTCTATGCCATCTAGGATTACAGGGTTTTATTCCTCAGAGCCTGGGCGGGAAGAATCTCTTTAGAGACTCTGAGCTTGATTTTTGGCAACCTCCCACCAAGGGTTTTTTGAAGTTCAACATTGACGGAGCCTCAAAGGGCAACCCGGGCACAGTGGGTCATGGTGGAGTTTTAAGGGATGAAAAAGGAAACATCCTGTTTATTTTCCATGGTCATCTTGGAAAGGCCACCAATAATATGGCAGAAATTCTGGCTATGGAACATTGTTTAGAATTCTTGCTTCAAGATAATCGACACAATGTGATTGTTGAAGCTGATTTTGAGTTAATCATTAACTCAGCGAAGAGAATCAGCTGGCGTACGACACCGGAAAAGGTCTCAAAGAATTGGAGGCTCATCCAGATCTTTCAACGGATCCACAACCACCTTTTAGGTCTCCATACAATAACTTTTAAACATGTTCAAAGATCGGCCAATAAGCTGGCAGATCTCCTGGCTAATCAAGGAGTGAATTGTGTAACAGAAAATTTTGCAACAAAATGGCAAGAGCTACCTCAACTCAGTCTCAAGGTGAAATGCCGTGATCAGGCCGAGGAAGATTGGTTGATGTTCAGAAGCAGGACCATGGAGGGAAGCATAGATAACTCAGAAGCGTGATGAGCAGAGGAGTGTACATTTTTGGTTTTACAGCGAATAGTGAGCTGTGGCAGTTTAATGTTTGGAGAAGTGAGCTCAATCAGGGCTTCAGGGTGGCAAAGTGGGTGGGCTTTCTTTGAGGGTTTCAGATAGGCTGGCAGTGGCCTCTTCTCACAATGTCACTGGTAGAGCTGGTTTTTCATGCGATCAGGAGCAGGGAGCTCTTGGCGCCCCCGACAACCTTAATCTCTCGCATCTGAGAGGTTTTCCATATCCTGAGTAGTTTTGGAGTGATTGCAAGCCCCACGAGCAGGAAGCAGTTTCACCTTTTTTGCAGCGAACCCATTCAGTGAATAACACGTGGCAGGGGGACCGTTTGGAAAACCGCCATGATCGCACATTAAATAGCGGCATGTGGGGTTGTGCACTTTTCTTTTCAGCCATTGGATCTGTTGATTGAGATCAATGGTCGGGATTTTTCGGGCATCTTTGTGGGGCTAGGGCGTTAAGTTCGATTAGCCATTCTTCGTCAGATGTTCATCTCCGCCGTTGGTTTATGATATAGTTTAGATCATGTCTTTTTTGGCATTTTTAGAGAGTGCTGCTACGGACAAATGTTCGTTAAGCTTTTGTCTGTTCATTGGTCTCCTTTCGGGTCTGCCGTCCATTTGTTTTGGGTTATAAGTTTGTACCATTAGTAGACAACACCTTGGTTTTGTTTCCACTCGGTGCATGAATGGTTGTAATATATGTAAGTTATTTTTTGAATTAATGCTATAGAAGGTTTGTCTCTTGCACCAGTCAAAAAAAGAAAATACACTTTCTCCTATTATAAAGCATTCTTTTCAAGAAGTCAAACATTATATGCATGCAAATACATATTTGTTCTTTTCAAGAAGTCAAACATAGTATCTATTCTTCTTGTGTATGCAATTATATAAAAATTATTCAAGGAACCTAGCCCCTTAGCTATTATTTTTGGTGCATGCAAATGAGTAAAAGAAAAGTAACAAAATGATTATTGTTCATATGTAGTGGTTAATGTTTTTTTCAAAAGTATTTCCGATTTTTTTTTTTAACACAATCTTGTATGAAAATGCATAGTCTTTTCAGATGAAAGCTAACATAATCTTGTGTTCAAATTTATAATATTTCCAAAGGAAAGCTAACATATAAGATATTGTGCATGCAAAACACTCTTAAGAAGAAACTGTGTAAACAAATATTCTTTTTCAAAAGCACCATAAACCAATAGTCATTATTATCCTTATCCATTTCGTGTATTGAGCTACATTATCTTTTTTCTCTAGACTTATTATTACCATGAGTCTTATTTATAATAATGCCCACAATTTATTTTACAATGTTTTTTGATTGTTGCTCATGAATTAGAAAGCATTTTTGCTTTTCACAAATACAATCTATATTTCATAATCATTTATTAACTGACCAAGATTTAAAACCTTTCCAACTTTTACAATCACGTTGAAACCAAAACCTTTCTTGAGTTCATATTCTACCTTTACCACATTATTATTAACAAGACAAATGGAATATCATACTAAAAAATTATGGCATCACACTTTTTGTTAACTATACACAAAATACCATAAATTAATCCAAAGACATCAATGACCCTATCTTTACATTGAATCATGTAAAAATTTTACTATGTGGCATAGCATTTCAACTATGCGCGAACTATATATAAAACATATATACATTATGTAATCTCACTAATATTAAATTATATTATAACAATCATTCTTTAGTGCATGCGAATATAATAGATATTATATATATTTTCCCAATGCAAATGTTATACTTTTATTTCATGCAAAAGATGAAAATGTGATATATATATATATATATATATATATATATATATATATATATATATATATATATATATATATATATATATATATATTCAAGGAGCATGATTACTTATCTTGGCAGTCAACTCTCATAAGAGAAAAACTGATGGTAGCTATTCCATTCAAAACGAATTTGGAGGTATCAGCCTTGGAAAATCCCTCGAACTTCTCCTTGGCCTCTGTAATGAAGCTCCAATACAGCAATTGCAAGCCCAAAGAATGCCACCACTCATGATTTGAGCTTGATTAGGTTAAGGTACATGATGATTCTGTTCCACAATAGGTGTAGTTCTTCCCTAATGAGCCTCAGTAGAGAATTTACCTTACAGATAGAATATACAACAATATCTATGTGTAAAAAGGGTACTGTAGCATGCAGTTTGAATCCTCAACTTCTGAACAAATTTTCCAAAACTTCAAATCCATTTTTCCTATTCCTCGTACCCACCGCCAAGATCCATTGGCAAGAAAAGAATTATGTTGCTAACTTGAATGGTAGTTGTCACCATACCAAACCCTAACTGATTCTTAGTGGATAATATTAGCTAAACACGTAAATTAACAATATTTTTATAAACATCAAGAGTAAATGGTTAGAGGGATATTACATGCTCCCCCCTAAAGTGAACACCATCCTCGGTGTTCACCCTTTGCTGTAACTTTAACTTTTACTCATGATGCAATAATATCAACAACCTAAATGAGGATCCTTCCCCTTCGAAATGAAGAATTTTTTTACAAGAAATACCAATAAGCAAAAAAAATAACATTTTATCAATAGTAATAAGAATTTATAGCTGCAAACAAATATGCAAGTTCTACTTTTCATCACTTAGCCATTAATCCAATTCATATAAACAAAATAGTGTCTCTACACTAACTAAATGATACTTACCAATTACTCTTGGAAGTCATGGTCACTTTTATACAAGAACTCTAATAATGATTTAATAGCCCATGATCACTCCATGGCAAGAACCCTTTAATGGATGACTAACAAATCCAACATAGCCATGTTAATCACAACATTTTCAATCAAATGAAATAATTTTAACTATCAATCATTTAAGCAATGTGAAATAATATTTTAACTACAATTATTTAACAAGTACTCAGAGAGAACCAAACCTGTAATAATCAAAATGATAAATAACTATACCACATGCATATTGTCTTAGATCCCGCTAAAGACATCCACACAATAATTCTAAAATTACTCAGAGAGAACCAACCCTCTAATTATAGAAATGATCATTAATTGCATCAACTGCAAACTTCCTTAGCCCCTGCTAAAGACATTCACAAAATTGGTGATACAATAAAGGAATTTACACTTCCAGAATTCCTTTCCAAGAATTGGGCTCCTTTCCTCTCAAGGTGTACATAAAATTTTACATAATCATATAGAAAATTCATTTTTAACAAACCACTTTTTTGATTAGCTAAGTTATTTTTCTATGAGAACCACAATGAAAAGATAATGCTCCTCCCAAACAATGGGAACTGGTTTCTATAACAATATTGAGCCATTTTCACATACAAACAATTATCTAATAGAGACCATACCAGGTCTAGTTTGGAATTCCACTGGCCAACCAACTCAAGAATTCCAATGACCACACAGGGTCTAATACAAGATTCCTCTTAAGCATCCTACCTATTCCTCTGACAGTGTCTCGTCTATGACAAATTTTGGGCCTCCTCCATTTGGCTCCAAAATCAACAAAGTTACCTCAAGATTTTTTTCCCTCTCACCATCTTGGCCAGCTCTTTTCCCTTATTGAGATCATCTATCTATAGGGAAAGTAAATATGGGTAGACAATCACCATTAATCCCTCTGGACAACCAACTTCCATCAACCCCTATGGGTAGGAAAATTCCATAAAACCCTCTCAGGAGGAAACTTCTATCATCCCAAGGCCCCCCTGGCCTTTCACAATTGTACACAACTATCTAGCATGTGAAATTCTCCTTGAGAATCCTTTCACACTGTAATTTACATAATTGATGATATGCACATTATCATTAAAGCATAGCAACATTTATGTACATTATGCATAACGATACATAATGTATAATGTACATAAATGTTGCTATGAGGTGAACAATAATTAACATGAGGTGAACTAGAATAATCACTTGTTTTCAACTTGTAATAAGTTTTAATCAAAACAAATTGATGCATATAAGTTTAATAGTTAGTCATGCAATACTAACTAACCAATTCTACCAACCATCCTAAATTCAACCAAAATCCACGATAGGACTCAATCAACTACTAGTCATTACAACCATTGTTTTTCTTTATCATCTAAAGGGTTTCTTTTAATGTATTTCAAAACATTATATTTTCATTTTCAAGGATAACCCCACCTTCTACATATTTTTGTTATCACACATAATAATATATGCATTCTCTCTTTACAAGCACTCCATTGTAACTTAGTCATTTTTCTTTAAATGCACTATTAACATTGTCTTATATGCAAAGGTTGGTAATCATTCCTCATTATCACTAGTGAGTGCTGAGGATTATTTCATAAATGAAATACAATTATATTTCGTTTTAGCTACATTAAGATTCAAATTTCATGAGCACAATTTTACAACAGACTTTATTACTTAATACTCTTCAATGCAGTTACAAACATGTATCACACATCTCATGTCAAATGTATTCTACCTCAAATTTGGTTGGAATCATACATGATATGATTCCCACTAGTATCATACCTCTACTTCTTTTCTGCTTACCAATTCCCAAAAGACACCAATGTTGCAACCTAGCTTGATACCACTTATAACATCCTCGGTAACCTCACATAAAAATGCATGAGATTAGAATTTTTTTACATAGTTTCCAACGTGTAACTTTCTGAATTACTATCCCATATTCTTAACTGACTATTGAACAACATCATCATGATTGCATAGAGTAAACTTTAGTAAAGGAATGGTAAGTTACATAGCATAACATCCATTGTTAGCATATTAACATAAATTTCCTGTTGTAACCTTGCATCAATTTCATGATTCTTTGAACTCAGTTAGTTAATCACATAATTGATAATATTATCGACACGTCATGCAAGGAATCAATATAATAAGAATAACACAATAGGAAATCACATCATTTAACACTAATCTACCATAAAAATAACATAGCATCAAAACCAACAAACATTTAATTTTATTATCAAACACTCGTGAGGGTGTTCACCCCTGACTCAGTGGTTATAAGGGAGTCTGTCCCTTGACCATTGTCATAAAATAATACGAAGAAATCATATTAAATGCAACATAGTTATCTATATGATATTATAATCATCATGATTTCATTTACCTACAAATCCTTAATCTCTATGTCTTTGTGGCCTAGTTGTACACATCAATGGATCATTCCACAACTGACATTCCTTAATCTACATGGATCTTTAATCTTCCATAAGGTTAAACATAATATATCCTTGACATAAGCCACAATGGTTCACTTCCATTGTTGTCGTCAACAAACTTTGATATATTGATTAGATAAAGTATTAATCAACAAATAATCAATCTTAATTAGTCATGTTTCAACATTTATTCATGTGCATACATAAAAGATAAAAAATATATCATGATATGCCTTCTATAAAATCAATGCACATGCATTAATAAAACATATAGCTATCAAGCACTTCTATAGATAAATACCAGATTAATTATTATTCCCCTCACACAAGCTCACATTATTTTTCAAAGGAAAACTAATACAATTGTCCATATTATTTTAAAGAATAATAGCCTCTTAGCTTTCATCATCATGCATGTATTTATATAAAATTATTCAACAAAACATCGAGTACACATATTCTTTGCATGCATCTACATACAATTTATCCAAAATGAGCTAGCCCATCAGCCATTATAATGTAAACATATGTTCCTTCCAAGTAAATAAATTTTCTTCTTGCACGTGCAAATACACTTTCTCCTATTATATATCATTCTTTTCAAGAAGTCAAATGTTATATGCATGCAAATACATAGTTTTTCTTTTCAAGAAGTCAAACATAGTAGTTATTCTTCTTGTGTATGAAATTATATAAAATTTATTCAAAAGAACCTATCCCCTCATCTATTATTTTTGGTGCATTCAAATCTGTAAAAGAAAGTTAACATGATGGTTATTGTTCCTATGCAACGGTTGTTGTTTTTTTCAAAAGTTTAACACAATATTGTGTCCAAATGTATAATCTTTCCAGATGAAAGTTAACATAATCATGTGTGAAAATTTATAACCTTCCAAAGGAAATCTAACATATAAGATATTGTTCTTGTGCATTCAAAACATTCTTGAGAAGAAATTGTGTAAAAAAAATTCCTTTCCAAAAACATACTAATACCATGGTTGGTGTATAGAAATATACATCCTTCTAGCACAATACATTTTATTAAATTGCACAATGTGTATATAAGTATACATCCTTCTAACACAATACATTTTATTAAATTGCACAATGTGTATATAAGTATACATCCTTCTAACACAATACATTTTATTAAATTGCACAAAATTAACCATTATTTTCTGCATGCAACATGTATATTTCATTTCCAAGAAACTAACACACTAATTAATTCATTTCCATGTATTCAAAAACAACATTTTCCAAAAGAAGTGGACATAATAGCTATTACACTTCCATGCAAACATAGTCTTTTCCAAAGGAAAATAACATAATATTTTCCAAAGGAAACTAACATAATAGTTTCTCCTTTATGCATGAAATCCTAATTAGCTATTTATTTTATGAATGCATCTACATTTTTTATTTCAAGAAATCAACACAATGACTATTATTTCATGCATATATAAACACATATTTATGTTTCAATAGATATATCATAAAACCCATTCTTTTATGTATTCTATACATATTTCTCTTTAGAGAAAGTCTAACTCAACATTTTTTTATTTTTTTTTCACCTACCTAGTTCCCTTTTTCAAACATTAGAGTGGGGTTTAAAAATTAATCCAATGTCCTCGAAACAAGAGAGGTATATATATGTATATGTATATATATATATATGTGTGTGTGTGTGTGTGTGTGTGTGTGTGTGTGTGTGTGTGTGTATATATATATATATATATATATATATATATATAGTGTCCTGCTCTAGTTGATTGACAGTGATATGACATTAACATTTATTTAGCCCTAAGGCCCACACTTTATTCTTTGAGGACCTTAGGTTGAGGATCCAGACACATGACTCTATTATTAGTGGTTGTGATGTTTATGTATGTTCTCCATTGGTATTATGATGATTGTAGCATTAATGGTTATGCATGTTCTCTATTGTATTATGAGGATTGTAGCATAAATGGTTATGTTTGGTCTCTATTGAATTTATGATGATGATAGCAGTAAAGGATATGTATCGTCTCTATTGATATCATGATGATGATAGCTTTGATGGATAGGTATGTTTTCTATTGATGTTACGATGTTGATAGATTTGATGGATATGTATGTTTCCATTGATGTTATGATGATGATAGCCATGATGGATGTGTACCCTATGTTACCTACTTGCATTAGTTATGGTTCACAATGAACAATGATGTGAATGACCAAGTGATGTTAATGTTGCTATTATAAAAATGACTAACACTGACAAACCTTGTTACTAATGATTATTGAGTATGGCAGGAAACCACCAGAGGAACTCGCATATGACAAGTTGACGACACCTAGTTTGATGAACATTTATATTTTGTCTTTGAAATTATAACTAAATTTTGAAACCTGCTATATATGTTTATCTATATTCTGATGATATGTTAGTGGTTGCAAGCATAGATTAGTTTCTTGGCCGAATGACTCACATATGGGTGATGGGGTTGTACAATTGGATGGAACAGAATGGGAGGGGTGGGACAATGTCCTTGATCTCACCCACTAGTACTCTCACCGTGAGTTGGGTTGGAAAGGTTGAAACACCTTTGCTTTGAAGATCACAATGTCATGGGGGCAGGTCCCAAAGTTGGGTCGCTCATGAGGATTTTATTGGGGGGCGCGCATCAAAGTGGATTCCTTGATCCCCAACACCATTATTCTCACTATATCAGGCAACATAAGAGATGTTAGTGGTCTCTGTCGTTGCACCTATACTTTCCCCTCGTAGCCACTGAATACTTGAAGGGCACGTGGCGTGGCACCCTTGGAACTTCAAGGGAATTTCTTGAAGGGCACGACCAACTTGGCACCCTTGGCATCACAAATAAACTGTTAGGCATGACACCCTTGGAACTTCAAGGGAAGTTCTTGAAGGGCATGACCAAACTTGGCATCCTTGGAATCATTAAAAATAAATAAATTAATAAGTATAATCAAGATATGAAAACCATGTAAATTCACATCAAGTGGTAAATGATGGTAGAACCGAGTTAATTAAATCAAGAATAAAACTTGGGTTAAGGGGATCATAGGAAGAAATAAAATATTTGACCTTAAAAACTCTACCCTTCCCATGTTGGAAAATATTAGGTAGATAATGTAACTTAATTAGGTAAAAAGTGGAAAGAGGGACATAAATGTAAGGATAAATATTAATCCTAAAATAGTTAAACCTAATTAAGAGAATAGGGTGGTGAATTAAAATAAGATTAATAAATTAAGTTTTAGAGAAATTTAGAGAACCTCCTTGTGGCAACAACCAACATAAGAATATCCATCTAAGAAACAACGTGAGTTAAATTAGGGAGTAGATAGGGGATCAAATCTGTGACTTATCTATTGACTTAAGTACAACCAACATAAGAATATCCATCTAAGAGACAACTTGAGTTAAATTAGGGAGTAGATAGGGGATCAAATATGTGAATTATCAATTGACTTAAGTAATGAACACAAACTAAGGAGTAAAAGGGGGATCAAGAGACAATTAAGAGAAGAAATAGGAATCTTGTTGAGGTGAGGAAAAATATTATATTTAAATTAAAATTTAAGTAAATAATTTTGGAGATCCTTGATGAGAGTGTGACACATGGGTGGGTGAATAATCAAGCTATTGGATTAACAAAAATAAATAATTATGCATGAAATTCCAAGTGTCACCTATGAGGACTCATATAAAAGAAGGGGCATGCCATGGGAGAAAGGACTTTTTATTTACCCTATTATTGTTGGATGGATGAGACTATGTCAAAGTAGTGACTACGAGCTATAGTGAGTTTGGTGAGTTAGAGGACTTTAGAGAGGGGACTCTTGAGCCAAAGAGTGTTCTCCTCTACCAGTTAATACATTCCTCCATTGTAAAACCCCATTCTAGCTCGAGGGTCCACAGGGAAGGAGTAGGCTGGGAGGTCAACCGGTGGGTCACTGCATTCAGATTAAGCATGTCGACATTGACACTCAGAGGCGACTGACAACAAAGGAAGGCAAGTAGCGGAAATTCAAGTTTGAATCCCGTCTTCTGGTGAACGGTACCTATGTTTTTATAATATTCTTTTGTATGAATTCATTATGGCTTTAGTTAATAATATTTAAATTAGATGATATGTTCAATAAGTGAAATTCAAAGATTTTTTATATAGTGCTTAATAAATTTTAAGTTCCCAATGTTATTTCCTTATGGTTGTATTTTTAGTTTTGTTAAAAAGAAAATTATAGGGTTGGTCTCTACACTTGGTATCAAAGCTTAGTTGAACCCTTGAGACCTATGGGCCCATGCATGCATGACTAGTTTGTTAAATATCTACTACATTCTACCCTAAAATTGTGTATGAGGATTACCATCCAACTCTTATATTTTAGGATTTCTCTACAACTTGTTTGGTACAAGACTATTGTCAAGGCATTTTTGGCCTTCCATCTAGTGAAGAACGAAGTATTTATTTGAACCATCCCTCCAATTGCAAGTTGTTGGCCATACATAAACCATTTCAAATCACACACTTCTTTCACATGTCCTCTGTGTGTTTGAACAATGGAATCACGGATACAGACATCATGATTAAATATTAAATCGTCAAGGCCACCAGTTGTGAGAATATGACCATTCCAAGCAAGCACACCTACACAGAATTGGTGACCTTTCAAGGCTCTTATTTGTCTATTAGACGTAGAATCCCATAGCTGTACAATAAAATTAGTCAAGCCAACACCAATATGTCTTCCATTAGGTACCCATTTAACATTGGTTATTGGACCAACATCATCATCGACTGTGAGGAGCTCAGAAGTTGTACTCTTGGAGGCATCCCATAAATACACTGTATTGCTTAGGGATATCGATAAAACATTATTGGAACTCTAGTCCAAAAGATTCAAGTAATACTCATCCACAAGCTCAGGGGCATCCAAAGTTCGCTCCGTAAACTGAGGAATATAACGATGTGGTTTACTGGATTTTGACACATTATCAACAACCACATTTTCAGAATAGAGGGAATGAAAATCCTTAGGAGGAGCAGGAGCTTTGCTGGTAAAGCTTAGAATCCTATATTTTCCTTCTCGATGAGTAGATATCAAGCCACATCAAAATCCATGGATCCCCTGTGCGAAATAAACCTATCGCTATTTTGTCTTAAAGGACTAAATGCTCCTTCAAAGGGCGCCTTTGCTCTAGTCTTTTGCAGGGTTTCTTAGCACTCACAAACACTGGCGATTCAAGGCTAGTCTTCATGCTTTACGTATTGAAAAAACTTATAACAATAATGCAAAAAAGAAAAGGAGAAGAAGAAAGAACTACAAAGAAAAAGACATAAGTTAGAACAAAATAAGGGAAAAATTGTAACTCAGCTTCCCCTGAGACAAATAGCCAAATTATCAGAGATTTAATGTCCTGTAGGTACTCGGCAACGTATGAGGGTTTCGTTGTTATGGGCACAAGGGTTTCATGAAATTCTCTCACGCAGAGGTTTCGGTGCTTCTGATTGCAACATTTCTCGGTCATTACCAGTTTTATCCCAACACGTAAGTGTAAATTTATGCCTGGAAAGATCATTGAATTTAGATCTGGTTTGTTGAGAAATTGCGTAGTGTCCTCTTTCAACCTCAAGAAGACCGAACCCTTGATGACTGTGATAACATGAATCTAGCAGGCCAGATTTTGAGTGAAGAGCTGCATTCAGTCTACTTTAAACTTATTGATTGTTTATGCTCATAGCGCAGTACTGAAGATTGTGAGGAGAAGTCCCATTGCAAATATTGAAGTTGGAGCGGGTGACCAGGAATGTTACTTTTTAAGAAAAATTACAACTTCTCAGCAACTATCCCTCTATTTTGTCTCTTGATTCACAGTGGAACCCAGGTTATCTTATGTAAAACCAATACAATCTCGCATGTTCCCACTTAGTCTCCTACTCTAAGATCTCTGAAAGAGAAGGGGAAAAATAAAAGTTAGACCTACAAACATTTGAAGGGTTAACGTTTAGGATAGACATGTAATCTTACTCTCCGAAGAGCACCGCCATATCTCGTGCTCTGTCCTTGGAGAAACCATCCCCAATGGTGATTCCACCTTCTGAAATACTTAGAACACTAAAAAGTGAATACACTAACCATTGTGATTAAATAATATGTTGGGGTGTGCATGTCCAGGTTATGGAACAGTCACTAGTAGGAAATTATGAAATTAATGACTAGGTAACTAAAAAAGTTAGTCACTGCAATTATTTCAATTCAATTACTACTAAATTTGAGAAATTTTAAGTGACCCAACTAAAAATGACTAACTTAAACGACTAATTTAGTCTAGGGATAAAGTATATGACTAGATAATAAGTGACTAACATAAATGACTAATTTAGTTTAGGATTAAAATATATGACTAGATAATAAGTGACAACATTATTTCATGACGAGACTACCCTACAAGCCACCAAATTTCTATCATATCCATGAGGTAAACAACAATTTGTGGTTCAAGATATAGTTAATTTGGAACAAACTTAGCTCTAGAGCCTAGGATTTTTTTCCGCCTCTAATGTTTATAGACAAAGAGATCAATTTCTAAAGCATGTGGGAGCCAAACTATCACCTTTCACATGTTGAATCCCTCTATTGAATATCATGGAAAATCTCCATATATTAGTTATTCTTACTAAAACAAACATTTCATTGGAAATGATCATAAATCTTATGACATTACTACTTCTCTATACTTTTTGACCACACAAAGCTTATTTTGATGTCTACCCTTCTTATTTTATGACAATACTACCCTACAAGCCACCAAATTTCTATCATATATTCCATGAGGTCAACACCAATTTGTGATTCAAGATATAACTAAGTTGGAACAAACTTAGCTCTAGAAGCTATGCTATTTTTCCACCCCTAATGTTTATGGACAAAGAGATATCAATTTTCTAAAACATGTGAGAGCCAAAGTATTACCTTTCCCATGTTGACTCCCTCTATTAAACACCATAAATAATCTCTATAAATTAATTATCCTTATTTTAAACCAAATGTTTAATTGAGAATGATAAGTGATCATTACCATGACATTAGTGCTTTTCTTCACTTTTTAACCATACAAAACTTGTTTTGAAATCACCATAATTCACTTTTAATAATTCAACCAAAACCCCCTCAATTGATATTTAGTAACACAAAAACCTAAATTTTTTGATAAATTAATAGTTATTTATAATAAAAAATACCTCCCATTATATTAAAAAAAAAATTAATGGAATTTAATTGCCTTGATAAAGAAGAACATTTCATTTAAATTTCATTAAGGTTTCATGGATTTGTTTCTTTCAAATATTAAAATGGTTTATTTCCCTCCATTTGAAAGGTTTTTCAAATATAAAAATTGTTTATTTCCCTCCATTTGAAAGGTTTTTCCATGGGGAAGAAGGAGAAGGAAAGGGCACATTTGGAAGGATGAGGGTCGATGCCACTTTCAGCTTAGCATGCCCGCCAGATTTGAGATCTATTCTCCAAGAGGGGCTCCACAGTCCTTGTGTTCATGTTTGTCTAGCGTCGAAGGGTATATGCAGGGAAGAAGGCCAACATTGTGAACCCAAAGCCATGCTTTCTTACTCTGCAAGTCTAGGATTAAGGCCAGCCCTTGGCACCTTCTCTCTCACGCATCTGGTCGTGTTATCACATATAATTGAGGCCAGCCCTTGGTGTCTTCTCTCTCATGCATCTGGTCATGTTATCACATATAATTGAGGCCAGCCCTTGGCGCCTTCTCTCTCATGCATCTGGTCGTGTTATCACATATAATTTTTTGTTAAAAATTATTTATATGGGCAAATTTTGTTGGTGTTTAAGGTTGCAGGAGCTCCAGGCATTCCTATGTTTGAAATTTTCTTAATAAAAATTAGAAATACAAGGAGCAGGTGGTCTACTTGCAGTGGAATGGACAATTTGCAGATGCTTCCTTTTCAGTATCTCTTAAAGCCACTGAAGACTCGGATATTGACACAAAGGAAAATGATGATGCAGATGTTGGAGATGCAGGATTGAGAGAAGTTCTTAAATTTCTTAAAGTTGGGATGCCTGGCCTAAAATTCAAGGTGTTGAAAGTTGTGACTCTGGAACAGATAACAAGGATTTAGAGATTGTTCCATCAGTTATAGTTAGTGCATATCTACAGTAAATACAAATGAGCAAGCTACTTTAGCCATTTGGGTGCATGTTTGCAGTGAATGAGAAGACTTTTGAAGTGATTTCTTACAATGAAAATCCCCCAGATATGTTTCAAGTGTCAATTCATGCGGTTCCCAACGTGGAAGGCCAACAAATTCTTTGTATTGGCAGTGATTCAAGGACCTTGTTCACTCCTTCGAGCACCATATCATTGCAGAAGGCTGCCAATTTTGAAGACCTCAATCTTCTAAATCCTGTTTTGGTCCATTCCAAGAGTTCTGGTAAGCCCTTCTATGCTATACTCCATAGAATTGATGTGGCGTTGGTGATTGATTTTGAGCCTATTGGGACTTCAGATGTTTCCACCTCTGCAATGATAGCATTACAATCCTATAAGCTTGCTGCAAAAGGCAATATCACGGTTGCAAATCGATCTCTAGTGGAAATATTGGGCTATTGTGTGACATGATTGTACAAGAGGTGTGTGACCTTATAGGCTATGTTCGTGTTATGGCGTATAAATTTAATGATGATGATCATGGTGAGGTGATATTTGAGATTAGAAGATATGATTTAAAACCTTATTTGGGTCTTCACTACCCTCCAACTAATGTCCTTCAGGTTTCAAGATTTTTGTTTATGAGGAATAGAGTAAGAATGATTTTTGATTTCTATGCACAACCTGTAACAGTGATTCACGACAAGAGATTTCCTAGAGACCTAAGTTTCTGTGGATCTACATTGATAGCACCTCATGGTTTCCATGCTCAATACATGGCCAACATGGGTTCTATAGCATCTCTAGTAATGGCTGTAGTAATCGATGAGAAGGAATTGGACAGAGGTAGTGAGGGGCATATGCAACAGAAAGGAAGAAGGCTTTGGGGACTGGTGGTTTGTCATCACACTAGTCCACGCTATGTTCCATTTCCTTTGAGGTATGCCTATGAGTTCTTAATGCAAGTTTTTGGAATTTAGCTAAACAAGGAAGTTGAATTGGCTACTCGAATGAGAGAAAAGCGAATTCTATGCACTTAGCATTTCTCTGTGACATGATGCTCCGTGATACACCCTTGGGAATTGTCACTTGGAAGCCCAACATCATGGATCTTGTCATATGCGATGGTGTTTCCCTTTACCATGGAGAAAACTTTTGGATTCTGGGGGTAACTCCTACTAAGGCTCAGATCCAAGATATTGTTGCATGGCTATCTGAGCATCACATGGATTCTGTTATCACTTAGAACTAAAATTGATACATGTAATTTTTTATCCTAGCCCGATGACAAAGGTCAGTGCTAGTTTAATTTGGTTTTAATTTTTTCCCTTAGAATCTGGAGTTTTCAAGAGTTTTTGAGTCAAGTTGTTCTCAACTCCCATTGGTTCTCCTCCATCTACCATTGTTTTATAGCCACCTGTTATCTTATATCAGCCATCCTCCATCTACCATTGTTTTATAGCCACCGTGTCTTTTTGTAATTTCGCAGCGAAATCATGATTAGGCAGTTTCGCAGCGAAATCATGATTAGGCAGTTTCGCAGCGCAATCATGATTAGGCAGTTTCGCAGCGCATCATTCAAATTTAAAACTGACCGCGCTGCGAAATCATGGATTCGTACTTTTCGCAGAGAATCTTTCCCGAAATATCAAATCCGTTAGGTGAGTCATAGGCTGTGTCCTCTCATGTCAGCTCATGTACCCCGCTTATCACATTTCACCACTCCTTGCCACTATCACCACCACTAGATCTGTTGATACTCATGAATTATCATTCCCAAGAAAGACAACCGTGCATAAACCTTAATGATGACTGTAAGTCTTGCATGAGTGAGAAATCTGCAAGATTACATCTTGAAAGGTTTTAAACGGAAAAATTCAAAATTCAAGCGAGGTTGATAATCAAGCGAGGCTGAATTCAAAGAGAAGCTGAAACACAATTCCAACAGGAGCTGGTAGTTATTGCTTGCGAGGATTTGGAAGAATCAATGGAGAAAAAGGAGCACAGATCCGACAAACCTCTAAGGACTGAGCCTGAAGGCCTGGATATAACGCTGAGAAATGAAGAGGTGAAGAAAGCATTTAAAAAGGCCGGGCGCTGGAAGTTTTGCAAAAAATTACAAGCAGGACACGCACAGGTAACCAAAGAGTTTGCACTTAACTTCACAGGCTTGAATTCAAAGGTAGCCATGTTAGAATTGCAGGTTTCGCCAGAAGTGATATCTACTGTAACAGAGATCCCACGAGGAAAAGAGGAATGGTTTAAAAATTTCAAATTTGACATGAATCCTTGCAAGGAGTTTTTGAAGGATGATTATATAAATGAAGATTTAAGTAAGGCAGTGCCCAGGAATTATGTCAAAGAATATTATGCTCACTTACTCACCTGCATACAGAAATATCTGACTTGTGACAGAAGGTATAACAAGGTTTATTCTTACCATTTCAAACTCCTTTTTCATTTCACCGGGAAGGTCTCCATAGACTTACCTTTTTATCTGTTATGTAGTTTGAGTAAGATGTGTGATAAGGTACAGCTGAGGAAAGAGGATTGTGAGACCTCTTTGTTTCATCATGGTTTGATTAAACTACTGGTTTTAGATGGGCTCCAAAAGATAGACAGGGATTGGAATTCATTCATTTTTATGGCTGGATTCAAAAGCCAAACTGGCCTCACTCCACCACCTGCTAGAGATTTTACAATAGCTGAGCTCCAAACAGAAGCAAGAGCTAAAAGAGTTCCAAAGTCACAAGTAAGAAAACAAGTGAAGCCACTTATCATCCAAGATCAACCTCAGCAATCAACTAAGGAAAAAGCTCATGGAAAAAAGACTGTACCTGAAACAAGCACATCTGAAGTAGTCTCAAGGGTAAGAACAAGAAGTCAGATAAATAAGGAAAAAGGTAAAGCTATAGCAGTTGAAGAAAGTCCAGTGTCCAAGGCAAGTTTAAATGATTTATTACAGGCTATTGAATTCGAGCAGTCTCTACCAGTTCAAATCGAATTGATGCAGTCAGAACAAGAAAGCACCAAGAAATCCAAGGCCTCAAAAAGGCTTAGATTTGATGTGCCAGCTGAAGAGTTCGTTTTTAAACCTAGAAGACCTATGACAAGGAGATTCCAGCAAGTACAGGAAGCACTGCCAAGAACAGAGGAAACAGGGGAAGAGACACAGAAAAACGCAGGCAAAACAGTCATCACATCTCAAGGAGATAATATAGCAGCCATAAAGAGACAATTGGAATCAGCTAAATATGAGATTGCCAAATTGAAGAAAGCCGCTAGAAAACATGCAGCCATACATGCAAAGTATTATAAAACTCTATGGGAAGGGAATGCTGCTGTAGAAGCTCAGCTGAATTCAGTGGTTGATGGCCATTCACAATTTCACACATGGACAGTACCAGCAATCAAAGAAGCCAAGTACATCAGAAGGATCAATATGCAACTGAGAGCTGGGAATAAGGCTATGAAGAAACAAATTGAAGATCTGAAGGCACAGTTAAGTCAGCTACCTGCTAAATGAGTTTTCACTTCAAGTAAGATTTTGTTTTAAAGTTTTGACAAATTTGCTTGATTTTATCTTTCTGAGGAAATATAAATCCCTATTCGACATGTGGAAAGTCTAAAGGAGTTTTTGGCAATCAAGTACTCAACTAATAAAGGTCTCGGGTTAAAAGCAAGCTGTTTTAAATAACTCAGCAGTTTCGTAGCGCGCTACGAAACTGCTGAAGGTGATGATTTTAACGCAAATCAAGCAGTTTTGAATTATAAGCGGGAATTTTGAAAGGGAAACATCTAAAAGGCATACAAGGCATCATCTGAAGCTATCAACAGTCAACCAGGTCAAGACAGGTGGAGAAAAGATATATTCAAAATTCAACTTTAAATTTTTTGTCGTAAAGTGAGCAATTTACCACAGTTCAGGATATGTTAAACAGTTTACAAGAAACTTTTGCCTGCACACATGTACATGGGAAAAAGCTTACAACGCATCAAGGACGTGGCAGACTTCTACATTTTGGGTGATTAAAAGATAAAGGACCTGCTTCATTGCATTCGAATATTTTGGGGAAAACTGAAGCCGAGAAGCAAGGATAGTCTCCTAATATTTCTGGGCAGTTAAGAAGACTTAGCATCCAAGGTCAGCATGGAGCATTAAACACCCATCTCAGCCAAACTGAAAGAAAACCAGATTTCAAAGAACGAGGAGAAGCCATCATGCATGTAATATGGAGTTAGAGTCATAGTTGATTTAGATCTCTAAAAAACTCCAGTCAACACCTTGTTGTATTTATTAGTTAGTTAAAGGGTTAATAGGTGTCATTAGAAGTAGTTTTCGAATTCCCCTCATGCTGGAGGAGGAATCTCAATCAGTTAGAATAAGAAATCTATATATAGCTGAAACAGCAATGTAATCAAGGTTGGAAAATTTTATGATACAACTTGTATTTGGCTTATGTAAAGACTCATTTTCAGTAATATAATTTTGACTTTACTTCTCAGGATTCATGAAGGATTTCTTATGTTCAGAATATGTGATCTTGTCCTTTCCATAATTTTTACAGTGGTATAGATGTATAATCACTCAGAATTCACTGAATGTGCTCTGATTTCCTGTATGCATTTATAAACTGTGGTCCCATATGAGTTATGTTCTGAATGTCTAAATGCTGAGTGCCCTGACTTCTATGTAAGGTTGAGTTCACTGTTGTATTGAGGTGTTGTTGACTCCATAAGCCCAATGGATAGTTGTTTAAATGTATTTCCAGCATTCATATTTTTCACAGTTGTTCCATAAGAGTTAGCCATCTTATCTTTAATCAAAATCATTAATCCTTTAAGAGAGAGCCCTCTCAGGTTGAGGAGGCTAAGCCTCAGCCTAAAGTAGGTCTGAAATAGTTACTTAGAGTCAACCTGACCAGCAGCCTATCAGGATCTGATTTTGAGATAACAGATTCCACAAGTTTGAGCACAAATAGTCTTGTTTATGCAGGCTATCCTAGAGCATGATCATTAGGGAATGCAATATGTGTAATTTTCGTGGTGAGAATTAATTCAAAAGAATTTTGTTTTGGTTCAGATCCCTTACTACAAAAGAAATCAAATGGGGAGGTGACAAACATGACTTGTAGGAGAGAGACGATGGTAAGAAAAAGCATCCACCATCTTCATTTGATGCATTCCTTGAAATGGTAATAATGAGGAGTTTTCCTTCAATCCATTCATTGCAATTAATGCTGCGAGGTTCCTGCAAAGAAACTGATGACAGTAACAGAAATATCTCGATAAATAGGCAACTCACTTATTTGAAACTTCAGGAAATGGATGAATTGAATGTAGTGACAAATGAGATAGTGAGACTGATTGAAATAGCAATGACTCCAATCTTGGCAGTCGATTCTTATGGAGTAGTAAATGGATGGAATAGAAAAGATACCAAACTTAGAGGGTTGTTAGTGGAAGAGGTCTTGGGGGAGCCTCTAATCAATCTCGTCGAGGAAACCTTAGCTGAGAACGATGCTACATTTGGCTTTACAAGGAGTTGAAAAGAAAAATGTTCAAATTGAGCTAAAAAGACATGGATCGAGGGAGGAAAAAGGTCCAGTAGTTTTACTCATTAATGCTTTCTCAAGTAGGGACCTAAAGGAGAATGTTGTGGGAGTGTGCTTTGTTGTCCAAGATGTGACTGGGCAGAAGATTGTTATGGACAAGTTCACTCACATTCAAGGTCACTACAGGACAATAGTTCAGAACCCAAGTCCCCTAATTCCTCCCATGTTTGGAACATATGAATATGGATGGTGTTCTGAGTGGACTTCACCCTTGAGACAAAGAGGCTCTAATTATTACTGTTAAAGCTGTCAAAGTTTTGGATTGCATTTTTTATGAGTAGAGTTTCAAGGCATAAAATCCGTAGCTCTAGATTTGAAGGGAATAAATATATCAGTCAAAATGACAGTTGGTTAAATAGGTGGCATAATTTCCCTCATTAAAGGAAACCCTGGAAGCAAATGAAGAAGCACCATTAAGGTACATAAAATATCATATGTGGTATCAGAGGAATAATTGTGTAAGCATTGTGTTTACCTGCTCAGAGATGATCCTTTTCTCTGTAGAGAAGGATGATAAATTCACATATGAAGAGTCTGATGGACAAAACTAGAATTCGTAGTCAAAGGTGCAGTGAAAGATGCTTTCCTTTTTGCATGTCGAAGGAGGCTCAATTATTCTTTCATGTTGATAAGGTTTCCCTCATAGCAAGCCAATTTTGTTGACTAAGAACCCATGAAAAAATAGAGGACAGTGACAAACATCGATCATCAAACATCATTGACAAAAATAAAAATATGAGAGAAATAAGAACATAAGGGATCAAGAAATAGGGCATGGCTAGAATATAGTAGCCAGCAAAACCAGTCTTCCTATATTGATTCCTCAACAGCCTTTTCTTATGAATAGAGTTCATGTAGATCTGCCAATCATACCAGTTCCTTCATTATTCCCTCATCTTCATTTGCTAAGAAAATTATACATAATGGCAGCTTGGATTTTAATAGATGCATCACCAAGCGAAAGACCAAGAACATCTCACAAATGCTACTCAAAGCTTCATTATCCTGCACATTTGGTGACTGTGGGGAAGATCTGATGTTTCCTACAACACAACCATCGAAATCCATTCTATGAATCTATAATGAGAGATGTGAGATATTTCATTCAATTCAAAAACTAAAACCTAAGCTTCATTCATGCAGCTTCATCAAACCTTAGACTTGTAAGGGATAATTCTGCTTTAACAACTGAGAGTGGATCAATGCTTGGAGATGTTTGTCCTATTTTGACAACCATAGTTCCAGTTCTTCTGAAAACTGTGAAGGAGCTACATATAGCTTTAACCAGACTTGCACGCACTGCAAGCTTTGATGCTCATGTTCTCCATAAAGCTCTTGAAGGTGTTGGACCACCCTGAAGCCACACTAAAATAATACAAGGATAGATAAAAAGGACACCTGCTTACAAATAAATATTGTTCATGCTATAAGCCTTTTGGAGAAAATCCACAAACATATTCATAGGATGGAACTTTGCTTATCCTTTGATCAATGAGTTCTATCTCAGAAATATGCTCGAGAGGATATTTATGTGTAGAATCTAGATGTGAATGCTCGATCAAAATTTTCATACCAAGGTTGTACATAAGCTAGGGCTCTTGCAATCATCCATATTCCATTCCAGTAAATGCCCTATGTTGTTCCTTATTTTTGAAGAATGGCAGATGCAGTCTTTACCAAGGCCCCATAGGGACTCCACTTCCCAACTTTTGTTTCCTAATTGCTGGGATACCATTTGTAGATGTCCTTCTCCATCAAGTTTATACTGATTCAAGTGAAATTTCAGGTGTTTACTCATTATTTCTTTTCAGGTGCTTGATAGGTCACTTGCCTTTATATACACCATTTCCAATCTAATGTTTTTTAATTCCTTTGGGCTTTTCTGTCAAACTTTGACTTGTGTGCTGAAGAATTCTTGCTTTTTTTTTTATTATAATATAAGAGTATCCTGTAGACCTTTCATTTTTGGTTTGATATGGACATTATCATTCTCTACTTCAAAACAAATGATCCAAGCACACAAAACATTTGTGACCACATTCAGAAAGTCTTTGTTTGAATTATGCTATGGCATCAAAGTTTCAAACTGCCTCCAATTATAAGTTTTGTCTACCATGGAAACTCTACAAGTGTTGTTGCAAAGTCACTTTTGAAACACAGACCATGTAACTTTCTTTATGCATATTTGACCCATTCATGCTGCTTGACTTGAATTGAGAACCATAACAGTCATATGCCCTTTTGCATATTTTTTTCATTCACCTTATGAAAGTTATTAAAAATCCTTTGGACCTTCAATTAGCCCTGTGATTTCTTGCACAAACCAAGGGGTAATTGTGTCAACATTGACACATTTATGGTGGTGGATGGTGATGGCTCATCTTTGTTTCAAATGCTAATAAGGATGTTGCTCTTCCTCACCTCCATAGTCTCTGCTTTCGAGAGGACTAGTCATGACTTGGAGGATTTTCTCTCTCAAGTATTATCTATTATCAATTCCACTTTCTAGGGATACTCTTTTGGGTTCCCTTCATTTTCTATTTTATTATCTAATGTTCTTTCATTATTCTTAGATTTTAGAACTGGTTGATATATGCTCTAGGCACTCCTTATTGCTGTTGTCAAATGTTGTCCTCCTAATCCCATTGACATAGTTTGAAGTATTATTTTGTCACATAGAAGGTCTCCCTCTCTTTTTTTTTGTTGAGAAATGTTGCATATATACTTCATAGATCAAATAAGTACATCATGGAACATGAAGGATTACAACAAACAAACAACAATGGTACCCCAAAAGGTGAAGGCAAGGGATTTTAGAGTTCCCCTCTCTTTTGTGAACTTTGATATCTATGGATGTTTTCTTGTATGTGTTTTTATAAATTGACATTTTTAGGGTGTTTTTCTTGTATTTGTTTACAACAACGGCTAACACATGTTCCGAAGTTTGGGAACTGGAATACTAAACAAGATACTGGTTACACATCTTATTTTGAGGGTGTCCGTGTTGTTAGAGTTGCAAATCCTAGCCATGAAGAGCAGTCTAACAAGGAAGATGAGGGTATCATATGCCAAAGATTTGGGGACAAGCCTGGAGCAGAGTGCATGTTACTACCTTCAACAACTGGGAAAGAGTCATAGGGTGGAAGCATACAAACCAATGAAACTATAAGTATTTCATAGTTTTTCCTCCTTGTAAATTGCTTTTAGTTGAAACTGACATAATTCAAATTTAAACCATAATTTATAATGTTAGAATACTTGTTAAGGTAATAGTTCTAAATGTAGAAATAAGCCAAATTTTTGGAAGTTTTCTAATTAGTTACTGGACAAAGTGGTCAATAACACTGGAAAAGGGCATTATTTTTTCCTTGTGGTTTGAATAGCCATGATCTTGGATTGATAGATATCCTGTCTAAATAGAATATTTTATTATATTTAATTCTTTAATAAATATTACTCCCAATTTGTGGTCTAGGACCAAGGTATGCTATTACTTTCATGCAGATTTTAGAAATCAGGCCATGAAATTACATTCTTTGTGGAGAATGGGCGTGCAAAATTTGTCAGTGTCCTGCAAGCCATGAATACAAAGCTTAGGTACTTATGAACCAAGTCTACACAGCTGATTTGAGAAATTATTAATGGCATAGGTTGATTAAAATAAAGGCCCTTCAATCTGTAACATTTGAAATTAAAAATTTTAGGTTGACTAAGGACATTTCTCACCATCTATTGTTCAAACTTAGTATTCTAAAATTCCAATGATTTTGCACCTTCTGTGAGACAATACGGGTCTTTGTGAAGCCTTCTTAAGTTAGGTACTAGTAGGGCCTAATTTTGCATCAGAATCTGTAATATGGATATTTATTATACCTATACTTCTAGGAAAACATTAAAATATTGTTGCGTATTATCTGACAGGTGAGAGGAATCCATTAGCATTTGGTTAGGCAGATTCTTGGCTGAAGCAAATTGATTGAGCACTATGAATATTTGTTACAAGGTTCATGGCATTAACATAAGATTTCATAAAGCAATAACTCTCTCCAAGGAACAACTCTATATTTCATTGATGTAAAGGTTATTCAACATGTTGCAACTTGGCAGAGGTGCACCTATCCCCAGTGTTGGAGCCTTGAGTTAAAGCAACCCTATATTTAACAAAGCATGGGAAGACAAGCAGACAAGAGGAACAACCAAAATTCCAATAATACCATCAGAAACTCCATCTTGTAACAAGCCACCCCAAAGGTCATAGGTAATTATTTTTGAATAAGATAGGTTGTATCTATAGCAAATTTGATCATTTTCATTTGGGGCCTCTGAAATTTGAACATGTTTATGTGTTTGTAGTGATGGTGTTGCTTCAAACCAGGAGTTGATTTTTACAATAGAATTTGTCTACAAACTTTGCAATTATTGATTTAAAAATTTAAATCACTCAAATTATTGCAAGAATTATTATGTGCTTTTCCTGAAGAAATTTCATAGAATACTTTTTGGGAAATTAAAATAAATTTGAAAATAAATATTGCAATGATACCCATCAAGGTAGGGAGTTACTGCCCACCAAGGGGAAGTCAACAGTGCCACAAATCTAGACATACCATGAATAAAACAAAACTGAAAGTAACCATCAACATCCACACCAATTGGGATCTTAGAGTCACTTTCACAAAATAAAACACACCCACATGACTTTACAAGGCTATAAGGCACATTATTTAGGCTTATATGGTGTGTCCAAATTTTTTTGGAGTATCCCTGCTAAAAGAGGGTAACATGACCTTGGGCTTGCAATAATGGTGATAAATATTGCGAAGTGTTCATATGTACCCATGCTTACATAAGAGGTAGTAGGCCTAGAAAAGTGACCCATCTCCAACAAATGAGGGGGAAAATGGTTTTGGTGCAGCATCCAGCCTCCAAAGGCCCTTCAAAGGTGCTTCTCCTCTACAAATCAGCCAATAAACTCCCTAGGTGTCATCCAAAGTAAAAGAATGGGCTCCAAAGAAAACTTTCCACCCTTAGTGGTGGGTCTTCTCCTCCAATCTTGTCAAGAATGATCCCAAACCCTCCTAAAAAATGAGCACAGGGGCTTCAGAGTGGACACATCTAACTTTCAAGAGGTGGAACAACTCTTCTTATCATGTACATGAGACCTCCAAGTGTCCACCAATGTGGGAAAAATATTCTAAGGTGAATGCTCAACATAAAAATATGCTAACAATACTCCCAAACAGGCTTTAGCTCTACTTCTCATATCTATAACTCACCCAAAACAGAGGTCAGCACCTAATTGTTGCAATGACGTGGGTCGGCTCCATATAGAATAACTGATTCAAAACACATTATAAATTGGTCCTCCATGAAATATGTTTCAATACAGCTTGTAGGTTGGCTCAAACAAGTCAGCCCTTACTCCTTTAAGTGGTTGCTGCACAAGTATATATATATAAAACCTAAGCGACCCTTTTGAAGAATACAAATAGAAGTGTCTGACCTTGTTCCTACAAAATCTGAAATAGGTACAGATCATTGGCTTCACAATTTAGATAGACTTTTGATATCCCTGAGGAGCCTTGACTTTGCATCTGATCCAAGCATTCTTCATTGTGGAAAGGCTTTGCCATAATTTCCTGCTTCATTACAACATATCACACCAAAATTCAGGCTTCAAGAGAGAAATATTTCCGTACTATGGCTGGAAGTAGCCCAGAACACATTAATAACATCCCTTTTTATTGATTCAGGTGAAATTTCAAGTGTTTACACCTTATTTCTTTTCAGGTGCTTGATAGGTCACTTGCCTTTATATACACCATTTCCAATCTGATGTTTTTTTTATTCCTTTGGGCTTTTCTGTCAGACTTTGACTTGTGTGCTGAAGAATTCTTTTTTCTATAATATAAGTGTATCCTGTAGACCTTTCATTTTTGGTTTGATATGGACATTATCATTCTCTACTTCGGAACAAACTATCGAAGCACACAGAACATTTGTGACCACATTCAGAAAGTATTTGTTTGAATTCTGCTATGGCATCAAGCTGCCTCCAATTACAAGTTTTGTATGCCATGAAAACTCTACAAGTTTTGCTGCAAAGTTACTTTTGAAACACAACCCATGTAACTTTCTTTATACACATTTGACCCATTCATGCTACTTGACTTGAATTGAGAACCATACCAGCCATATGCCATTTTGCATATTTTTCTCATTCACCTTATGAAAGTCATTAAAAATCCTTTATACCTTCAATTAGCCCTGTGAACTTAATATACTTAGCAATATGCTCTTGATGGCATAGATAGTTTCAAAGTTGTTCCATGATTTTCACGCTTGAAATCATACATTTTGAATTATGCAGGAAACATCCATGTTTTTTGTCAAGTGAGGGCTTTCCTCTTTAGTGAGAAGTAGGAAATACTTGGGCCTCTTGTAGTCCCTAATCTAGACAAAGTGGTCATAAAATTAGCTGGAGGGAAAACTAAAGAATACAACTTTGACAAGGTTTTCCTTCCTGGTGCTTCACGAGGTGCACAAAAAACACTATATTTTGCAGTTAGACTGTAGGTTATTGTTTGAAAAAAGCTTCATCACTATATCTAAGCAGTACATTATATAAAAAAATGTGTCTTGTGATTCTACAGATGAAATATTTACATAAGTGGATCCAATTATCATATCAGCTTTGGATGGACACAATGTATGCATTTTTGCCTATGGACAGACAGGGACTAGATTTTTTTTTACTATGGTTGGTATTTTCTATTTTGGACTTCTCATTGAGCCATCTATAATGATGGTATTGTTTCTTAACCACTTGGTGGATACAATTAGGCTATTAGCTATTTGATTCTTGTCAAATTTTGCAGGAAGGCACACCAGATTGTCCTGTGATTGTTCCCCAAATGATACAATAACTATTTCATTAGGCCTCTTTGGACAAGACTGTTAGCTTCACATTATCATTTATCATGCTAGAAATATACATGGGACACTTGAGGGATTTACTTACCTCTCAATCAACAAATTTAGCAGACCATATTTCCAAAATGATATTTTACACTCACAACATGGTATCCTTCTTCAAAAGTTAAATGTGTATAGAGTTGTAATGCAATAAGACTTTTTTTCTTCTTGCTATTCATTCTTTCTATCCAAATGGATGCAAAGGGTACAGATGAGATTGAGAACCTAAGGGAAGTGATCATGACCAATTTCAACCAAGCAAGAAAATTGTATAGCAAAGGTAGCAGAGCTCGATCTACAACTTGGACCAATGCCAATGAGTCATCTAGTAGATCACATTGGTATGCACCTCTTTTGACTGACAATACTGGATTGGTACAGTAAATATACTTATAAATTGAATTTGAAGTTCTATTAATGTCCATGAATGACCAAAAGTGGCTTAATGGGAGTGGAGACTACTACATACACTAGCAGCTACAAAGGCAGTGCATAATGCATCTAACAACAAAAACAACAGTAAAATGGAAATGAGTCCTAAATCTAAATCTAAATTAGTAACCCTAAAGAATAGCTAGTAAAAAGGTGGACCAAAGAAGATAAGTCCCCCCACAAAGTAAAGGGTGGAGCTAATTGTTGTTATCATGTGCACCAACAATAAAGATGGGATTTTTTCGCATTCATTCATCTAGGTAATTCTTCTACTATCTACAGTTTAATCAGGATTGCTATTAGTTGCTTGAGTGCTCCAGAAAGATACATAGATACCAACAAGCTTTGGATGGTAGATCTTGGTGGAAGTGAATGTTTGCAAAGACACAGGCCACAAGTCAGACTATGGAGGAAGGGAAGGCGATAAATATTTCCCTCTCAGCTCTTGGTGATGTGATTAGTGCATTACAGAACAAGAAAGCTCATATTCCTTATAGGTAAATACTCTTGAGTCCTTAACTAGCCTAGGTGCATATTTACCTTGGATCTATCAAGTGCTGAGATGGATAAAATCCCTTGAAGTGTAAAACTTTTTTAGAGTGCAAATACTTGAGGAAAGGTTTCCACCTAGAGGTCTTTGATCTCTCTTGGTGTTTGTTAGATATGTGGTTAAGACATATCTGGGCTAGTTTAAAACACTCTCCTCTCTCGATATATTATTATTATACCATAAATGAACATTAAAGTATTAAATTTTTTGTTTTCCTTCCATATAGAAAATGTCAACAACGTAAGTGTTACACACACACATTGCACAACTCTCCACTTGGGTAGTAGAATGCACCTCTTGGTGCAACTAGTTTCATGCGAAGCTTCCAAAGTATGCTTTTCACATCGGTCAGGGACTTGAGATTCTATCTTTTTCATATTCTAAGATGTGGATCCCTTTCGGTCAATATGTTCCTATGAGATCCGTGAAAAGAAAGCTTGCTACATATAAAGGCTACAAAGAGCCCATGAAATGGAAAAAATAGAGCTAATATTTTGGCACCTGAGGAATAGGGCAACATGTATAATAATTCCTTGAGTTTTATAGAGTGTACTCATTTATTTTTTGTCTATAACAATCCAGTTTTGTTGAGATTAAGGACAGTTTGCTAAAAGTACTGCCGTTAAAGTGCAGTGTTTAGTTAAGTTAAGTGATTAGGCATTTCGCTAAATTTAAGGAAATGTTGTAGTTACTAGAAGCACTATTTAGTTTAGTCAGTATTAAAAACCACAATACTTGGAATGTTAGTGATTAGGCTAGTTTAGACCTACCCTCCCACCCCACACATTTTTGCACACGAAAATGTATTATTGAATTAGAATTAGTTAGTCACAATTTGTTATGTGCCTCTTTCAGCGGTTGAAAAGGATTCCATTGTAAGGGATACTCCAACTTAGGAGGTGGTGATAAATTTTGTGAATTATTATTGGGTTGAGTTTGGTAGCTTGCTTGTGCTACCAGATTTAGGGTTTGGAGCTTGCAGAAAGCTTCCTTGATTGTGGATTGTAATTTCATATTTCCTAATATTAATCAACACTTTTCTGTCTATTTTGAAATAGTAATTTAATTTAATATATTTACTCATGTAGGGAGGGATGCATGGATAAAATTCGTATGGAGATCTACATTCATACTTGAGAATTTCGTATTGTAATGGTATTATGCATTGCTAAGGCGAGAAAATCTAGTGGTATTTATAGTGTAAAAAAACAAACAAAATCTTGATTTGCTGATTGCAAGCTCAAAAGGAGTACTTGGTTTCATGTCTGTTCACTACATCTGATACATTTTGTAGTCTGATTTTACAGAGTGATTACTTATATAAATTTTTACATGTGCGGGAACAACAAACTTACACAAATCCTAAGAGACTCAATAAGTAACCAATTCGCTTTTTTTAGTCCATTTGTTCTCTTTGTATGTCGTGAAGGTTTGTTTTCTTGGTTCTTCTGCACATGGACTTATGGTGTCTTATTTCATTAATTTAAGATTATAAACACGTTCTTTTGAAAAAATGCAGGAGAAGACTCAAAAACATTGATGCTTGTCCATATTAGTCCTAAGGCAGATGATTTAAGTGAGACGATTTGTTCTTTGAGTTTTGCAACTAGAGCAAGGGGGGTTCACCTTGGCCAAGAACTATCTTATGTAAATCCTTATGCCCAAATCTTGTCTAAGTCTATTGTAAAGGGAAAAATGAAGGAAGCCTCGTGTTCATTCTATTTAGGTATTTAACAAGCATGTTCTATGAAATGGTTTACTATCTGAAGAGCGTTGTATACAACCAGTGCCTCATGCATATTTTATTGAGTGGTGTTAGTTTATATATGACTTTTGTGAGGTACAATCAGTGGACTTGTGATACAACAACCAGATTTATGTTGCTTTTAAAATAAAATCTAGTTGTCTAGTTCTCTCTTCCTTGTCTTGGCCTTTAGTTATGCTACATATATGCAATTCACACTAGTCTTTGTCTAGTTCTCTCTTTCTTGTCTTTGATATTGATGCATGCATATTTTCTTGAGTGGTGTTAGTTTATATCTGAGTCTTGTGAGGTAAAATCAGTGGACTTGAGATACGACAGACATCTTTATGTTTCTTTTAGAATAAAAACCATTTGTCAAGTTCTCTCTTTCTTGTCTTGGGTGTGTTACATATATGCAATGCACACTCTTCTTTGTCTTTGTCTATTTCCCTCTTCCTTGTCTTGGGTGTGCTACATATATGCAATGAACACTTTTCTTTGTCTTTGTCTAGTGGTCATAGAATGCCTAGTAATGAAAATTGATCATAGAACTGATTCCAATTTTTTAGGGAACGAGTACCATGCTTATTCTTATTGTGCCATGTGTTAGGTTGTGTTATATTCTTTCCACGTAGTTAACAGGGGGTTTGAAGGGCACCCATAACCCCACTTTATGGTGTCCGGGGTAGCACCCCAAAAATTTTGGTTTTGGACCCTATGTTAGGTTGGGCGGACCCACCTATGGTTTTGTGCATGATTTTCGCACATGTTTTTTTGGATGCGATGGTTTTCGGTCCATGGTATTGGATGCTTCAGCATGTATAAATATGTATTGTAACATTGAAAGGAACATAATGAAAAATCAAGTTGGTAGTCCCGGTTTTGGGATCCAGTGGGAAAATCTCTGTGTATATGTGTTTTATGTGTTATGCTCTCGCACTGTTTATTTTTCTATGTTTTAGAATTCGTATGCAGGTAATTTCTGTATGGGGTTAAAAACTACATTTGGTATCAGAGCAAAGTTTTGGCTTCAAGGGGACGCCTTTTTTGCTAAGGGGTTTCACTCGGGCCTGTGGTAGACCCTGTTCGGTGGGAGATCTGTGAGATCGATTTTGGTGGTGAAAGAAGATGGCGAGTAGTGGAAAGATAGAGATCGAGAAATTTAATGGTCAGAGTTTTGAGTTGTGGAAACTCAAGATGGAGGATTTGTTGGTGGATAAAGATCAGTGGATCATGGTAGATCCGAGTACTAACCCAACGGGAGCGTCCGACGAAGAATGGAAGAAGTTGGATCGGAACGCAAAAAGCACAATATGATTGTGTGTCTCAGATTCAGTATTGCTGAATGTATCAGGGGAAGCTACAGTAAAGGCTTTGTGGGAAAAGTTAGGGACTTTGTACCAAACTAAGTCTCTGGTGAATAAACTGTTCTTGCGGAAAAAGCTGTATAACCTAAGGATGAAAGATGGAGACTTGGTGACAGAGCATCTGAACGCATTTAATACTGTGGTAAGTTAGTTAGCATCTTTTGATATTAAAATTTCAGATGAAGATAAGTGCATCAGTTTGTTGTGTTCTCTACCAGATTCGTGGGATAGTCTAGTTATTGCAATAGGTAGCAATGCAACTGCCTTGCAGTTTGATGAAATAGTCTCAACCTTGCTGACAGAGGAGATGAAACAGAAAAATGTGGAGAGCCAGAATGGTGATGCATTGTCTACACGAGGACGATCCCAGAATAGAAACAAAAATAAGTCATTGACTGAGAGATCTAAATCTAGAGGGAGATCTAAATCTCCAGGAAAACCTGTAAAGGTGGTGTGCTAGAAATGCAAAAAGGAAGGGCACTTCAAAAGGGACTGTAAATCTAAAGCTCCTGATAAAGGAAAGGGATCTGATGATACTCCTTCTACAAAGGCGAAAACCACCTCAGATGAAGGTGGGGATGTGTATTTGGCTTCTTCAAGTACACATGTAGATCATGAGGCATGGTTGATTGACTCAGGTGAATCCTTTCACTTCACTCCCCATAGAGAGTGGTTCTGCGAGTATGACAAATACGATGGGGGTGATATCTTCTTGGGGGATGCCAGGAAGGCTAGAATCATTGGTCGAGGAAAAGTAAAGTTGAAGCTGCAGGGTGGAAGGGTTAGAACACTTCCGGGTGTTCTACATATTCCTGCATTAGCCAGAAATCTGATTTCTGTAAGCACACTGGATGATGCAGGTGTAAAAACAATGTTTGAGAAGGATACCTGCAAGATGGTTCAGGGAGCACTGGTATTGATTCGGGGAGTTCAGATTGGAACTCTTTACAAGCTGCAAGGTAGCACTGTTATTGATGGGTGCAACAGTTTTGTGGTTCCTGAAAGTGGAGTAGAAAATCTAGTGGTCTCTGAAGAGAAGACCATGTTGAGGCATCAAAGGCTTGGAAATATTGGAGAGAAAGGCCTTCGAATACTTCATGGTAAAGGTATGGTAGAAGGTATGAGTAATAGCTCTCTGGATTTTTGAGTTCTATGAAAATTGTGTATATGGGAAGCATAATCGGGTGAGTTTCCCCTCTGGTAGTAAGAGGGAAAAACAGATATTAGAACTTGTTCACAGTGATGTGTTTGGACCTGTGAAGGTTCCATCACTGGGTAAGTCTGTGTACTATGTATCATTTATAGACGAATTCTCAAGGAATGCATGGATATATTTCCTTAAGAAGAAATACAAAGTCTTTGACAGGTTTAAAGAATTTCAAGCTCTGGTGGAAAACCAGACAAAGAAGAAGATAAAGGTGCTGAGGACAGATAACGGTGGAGAGTTTTGCAGTAAGGAATTTGAAGAATTCTACAAGAAACGTGGTCGGCAGAAGACTACTCCATATACACCTCAGGAAAATGGAGTTGCAGAAAGAATGAACAAGACATTGATGGAAAGGGCAAGAAGCATGCTCAGTGGTGCTGGGTTAGGACAAGAATTCTGGGCAGAGGCGGTGGATACTACATGTTACCTGGTCAACAGGTCACCTTCATCAGTGTTGGAGGATAAGACTCCACAAGAGGTATGGACTGGTAAGAAACCCTCTCTTTCACATCTAAGGGTATTTGGATGTGATGCATATGTACATGTTCCAAAGGAAAAACGAACCAAGTTGGATAGCAAATCTGAAAAATGCATCTTTGTTGGGTATAAGGATGGTTTAAAGGGTTATAAGCTTTGAACCCAGTAACAAGGAAGGTTGTGTACAGCCAAGATGTGGTGTTCATAAAGTTGAAAGATGTTATTAAACATGAAGTCCAACCAAAGGAACCTGAGAATATAGAGTTTGAGCTAAAGGAGGAAGAACCAGATTCTACAGCAGAGGAGGAATCAGAAGATGAAGAGCCACAAACTCCGGCTGTGAGAAGATTAGTTCGAGAAAGAAGGCAGCCAGAAAGGTATAGTCAATCTGATTTCTGTTCAAATTTTGCTTTGTCTGTTACTGATGATGATCCTAGAACTGTGAAGGAAGCAGTAGATCCAGAGGATGGAAAACTCTGGAAAGAGGCCATGGTTGATGAAATGGAATCTTTGCACAAAAATGAGGCTTGGGATCTGGTGGAGTTGCCGCCTGGAAGGAAACCCATTGGTAGAAAATGGGTGTTCAAGAAGAAGACAAACACAGAAGGAAAGGTGGAAAAATATAAAGCTCGGTTGGTAGCAAAAGGTTATTCCCAGGTATTGGGAATTGATTTTGGTGATATTTTTTCTCCTGTTGCGAAGGTAACTTCTATTAGATTACTTTTATCTGTTGCTGCTACTTTTGATTTTGAGGTAGAACAGATGGATTTCAAGACAAGATTTCTTCATGGGGATCTAGAAGAGGAAATCTACATGAAGCAACCAGAAGGCTTTTTGGTGAAATGTAAGAAAGAACTGGTATGCAAGTTAAAGAAGTCTATGTATGGGTTAAAACAATCACCAAGGATGTGGTATCAAAAATTTGATACATTTATACAAGCACTTGGCTTCACCAAAAGAAAAGCAAATCATTGTGTATATTTTAAATTAACTGGTGATCGTGTTATTTATCTGGTCTTGTATGTGGAAGATATGTTGCTAGTTGGAAATGACAAAGAAATTATCCAGGATTTGAAGACCCAATTGTCCTCAAAATTTGACATGAAAGATCTTGGTGCTGCAAACTATATTTTAGGCATGGAAATTAAAAGATATTGGACAAAGAGGAAGCTCTAGTTAAACCAAAGGAAGTATGTCGAGATAATATTGCAGAGGTTTAATATGCAAGATAGTAAACCGGTGAAGGTTCCTATTCCTGTAGGTGTGAGGTTATCTACTGAACAGTGTCCCAAGACACAAGAAGAGGAAGAGGACATGTCCCGTGTTCCATATGCAAGTGCAGTCGGTAGCCTGATGTATGCAATGGTCTGTACTAGAGCAGACATTGCACATGCAATGGGAGTATTAAGCAAGTTTATGTCAAAACCAAGGAAGGAGCATTGGACAGCAGTGAAGCGGGTTTTCAGGTATTTGCGTGGCACTAGTAATTATAGTTTCTGATACCAAGGAAGACTAGGATTGGACAGAGTTTTGGATATCCATGAATTTGTTGATGCAGACTGGGCTAGAGATTTGGATCAGAGAATATCTACAAGTGGGTATGTGTTTAACCTATTTGCAAGTGCAGTCAGTTGGATGAGTAAGAAACAATCTGTAGTGGAACTATCAACTACAGAGGTAGAATACATGGCAGCCACTCATGCAAGAAAGGAAGCAGTTTGGTTGCAGAGATTGTGTTCAAGTATGGGGTTGGTATAGGAAGCTATAAGGATAGATTGTAACAGCCAAAGTGAAATTTTATTGGCAAAGAACCCTGCATATCATTCAAAGACAAAGCACATTGATTTTCAGTATCATTTTGTGAGGGATATGATAGAAGACAAAAAGGTGTTGCTGGTAAAGGTGGACACTTTAAAGAATATGCAGATGCATTGACAAAATCTGTGAGCTCTGAGAAGTTCTCTTGGTGTAGAGAGACAATGGGCATTTCAGGGCTGGAAAAATGACTAAGCTCTCTTGTGGCCCCCTATGGAAAGAAAACAACAAGTGGGAGAATGTTGGGTTGTGTTATATTCTTTCCACGTAGTTAACAAGGGGTTTGAAGGGCACCCGTAACCCCACTTTATGGGGTTTGGGGTAGCGCCCTGAAAATTTTTGGTTTTGGACCCTATGTTAGGTTGGGAAAACCCACCTATGGTTTTCTGCATGATTTTCGCACATGTTTTTTTGGATGCGATGGTTTTCGGTCCATGGTATTGGATGCTTCGGCATGAATAAATATGTATTGTAACATTGAAAGAAACATAATGAAAAATCAAGCTGGTAGTCCTGGTTTTGGGATCCAGTGGGAAAATATCTGTGTATATGTGTTTTATGTGGTATGCTCTCACATTGTTTATTTTTCTGTGTTTTAGAATTCGTAAGCAGGTAATTTCTGTACGGGGTTAAAAACTACACCATGCAGGAAGTCAAAGTTCAGACAGAAGCAAACATGGTTGAACTGATGCAGCAGATGAGATGCCTTGAAGATGATTGCCAAAGTGTAAGAAACAATATTCAAACCATTGAGTTTCTTCTGAGAGAAAAGAAGAAACATCTTGCAAAGAGTGATCCATCCTATCATACCAGGCAGTAACTCCTCAAAAACAATTCGTTATATTCATTCAGGTTGGTATTTATTATATACATGAGGGAGAGACTGTTCATTTCATCTACCGGTGACTTTTCATATTTTCTATTATTTATTTACATCAGTTACACTTATTCACCCAATCCTGATGATTAGATGTCAACATTCCCCCCCTTAATCTGAAGGGATGTTGGTGAGTCCAAGCATTGTTCTGAATCTTTCAAGCTTTTCTCTTCCAAGTGCTTTGGTGAAGATGTCTGCAATTTGCTCATTAGTGGAACAATGGCGGAAATGGATTGTTTTGGCCTCAACATGATGTCGAATCAAATGATATTTAGTATTGATGTGCTTCGTTTGATCATGGAACTTTGGGTTCTTGGCCAGCTTTATTGCCGAGGTATTGTCAATCATGAGTGGAGTTGATTGTACTTGTTTTACCTGCAAATATTCAAGAATTTTCCTGAGCCACACAATTTCTTTTGTTGCCTCAGTTGCTGCCACATATTCTGCCTCTGTTTTGGAATCTGCTGGAACTAATTGTTTGTGTGATCTCTAGGAGACAGCTCCTGATCCAAGACTCATAGCATAACCTGAAGTAGATACCCTGGTTTCTTTGTCTCCATCGAAGTCTAAATCAGAGTATCCAATCAAGCTAAAGTCGTCCACCTGTGTATACTTGATTCCAAAGTCTTGAGTTCCCTTCAAGTACCTTAGAACTCTTTTTGTAGCAGACCAATGTCCCTCACAAGGCTTTTGCATAAACCTGGAGAGGATTCCAACAACAAACGAAATGTCTGGTCTGGTAGTATTTAGGTAGTTGAGACTTCCTACAAGCTGTCTATACTTTGTTGCATCCTCAAATTATTTTCCTTCAATGGATGTGAGCTTTAAGTTTTGTTCCATTGGAGTAGTAAGAGGATTGCATTCTGTCATGCCAAACCTATTCAATAGATCTCCAATGTACTTATTTTGAGAAACGAATATGGACTTCGGACGTTGAGTTACTTCAATACCAAGATAGTAATGAACATAGCCCAAATCAGTCATTTCAAAACCTTTCCTGAATTCCTTCTTTATGGATACAATGTAGCTTTCATTGTTCCCTGTCATCAAAAGATCATCCACATATACCACAAGATATACAACTATTTTGCCAACTTCCTTGACAAATAAAGTTGCATCATCAAGATCATAATGTTTGAAATTGAGTTTCAGAAGATGCTTAGTTAGTTTTTCATATCAGGCTCGTGATGCTTGTTTGAGGCCATCCTAGGATTTCACAAGTTTGCATACTTTATGTTCATGTCCTTTCACAGCAAATCCTTCAGATTGGGACATAAAAACATTCTCTTTTAGATCTCCATTCAAGAAAGCAGTTTTTACATCCATTTGATGAACTTTCCAACTGTTCTGAGCTGCTAGGGCAAAGAGTGTTTGGATGGTAGCCCATTTTGCTGTGGGGGCAAAATTCTCCTCATAATCGACCCCTTCCTTCTGTGAAAAACATTTTTCCACAAGCTTGGCTTTATGCTTGTCAAGTGAGCCATCAACTTTATACTTGTTTTTGTAGACCCACTTGCAGCCAATTGGTTTGATTCCTAATGAAGGATCAACTAGCTTCCAAGTGCCATTCTTTATCAGGGCATCATACTCCTTTTGCATTGCTTCTTTCCATTCATCATGAGAAGCAACTTCTTTGAAGGAATTTGGTTCAAAATCTGTAGACAAATTCAATTCACAATCATAAAAAACATCCATATCAACATGTGAATCAGAGTCATCTACATCACCTCCATTTTGCCGTTTGAATTTCTAGTTCCTATCTTTCCAACCTGTTGTGGTAAAAACACAACCCCCCCATTATTGGTTCGCTGAACTCAAATAATGGGGACCCTTTCTATTAAAATTGGCCAAATACCTTTTTGGATTTTTATTTAGTTGATTTCCCTGCGCTTTTGTTAATTTTTCGTTTTCCTTGGATTCTTGTTTTGATTGCTTTGTTAGAATCGATTTTTTATAAGCTTCCATTGACGCTTGTTTCGCCTCGTTTGGTCAACTGGTTTGAAAATGGCACTCCTTTGAAGTCTCATCATTTATCTAGCCTGGGTTAAAAATGCATAAACTGTACAATATTGCATTTTGTAAATAAATTAGTCCAATAAGGTATTCATTTTAAATATTAACCCGTAGCAAGTTTTTACTAACATTTTTCATTTTTAGTTATGCGGCCAAATCATTAATTATCGAGATTTAAGAAATTTACTCCAATTTCCAAATCAAATCCTAATCTCGAAAACCCAAACATTCAAGTGGCTGTAGTTTATTTTTATTATTTTTAATTATTTTTCAAGTGGCTGTAGTTTAGGTAATTTCGCAACTTAACTAAAATTCATTAAAATAAAATCAAAACCAAAAAATAATATAAAATATTAATTTAATTAAATTTATTAATATAATTAATTTAATTAAATTAAAATTTAATATAAATAAATAAATAAATAAATAAAATCGCATCGCAAGTTTATTCGCAACATATTTTAAAAGCCCCCGAAATACCCATTAGTCATCCCCCGATGCGATACCGGGTCGGGAGTTCTATTCGCAACAAGTTTTAAAGAAACCCGATACGCCCATTAGCCATTCCCCCGATGCGAATTGCCGATGGCTTCATAACTCAATGGTAACTTAGGCTTATACTCCATTTGTTTTTTTGGTCAACTCACTCATACGTATGAGTGGGGTTAATGAAAAGAAGGTTGGTATATTAGTTTAGTTATAATATAACATATTAAAATAATTATTTAATATTTTAAATTAGTTAATATATATTATTTAATTAATGAATTTTAAATTAATCAGATTAATTAATTTATAATATTTAATTAATTTGATTGATTTAAATTTAAACATCATTTAGATTAATATTAATTAGTTTTTTAATTAGATTAAATTTGTTTATAAATAATTAATTACATATTAGTTAGTTAGATTAATATTAATTAATAATTAGTTTAATTTATAATTAACAATTAATTTAGAATTCTAATTTAGGATTTAATTTTTAATGAGAATTTTGATTTTTTTTAGCCCAGCAACAGAATTTCCAGATTCATGCCAGATTTGACTCATCAACTTTGGAAGCTCATAGAATGAGTTTTACTTGGCCAAATGAGGCCCAGGACGGCTCATTGGAAAGATAAAATCAAGGAGAATATTTCTGAGGAGATTTCATTGACAGATTTGGTCATTTATTGGGTCAAAAATCAGGCAGAAGATCAAGCTCCGAATTTTGAAAACAAAATCATTTTTCTGAGTTTTATTTCCATTGGTCCAGGCCTCTTCTAATTGCAGATTCACTCGTCAATGATATTCTTGGCCAATTAAATCATTCCAGGCATCAAAAGAGAATTTATATTTTATAGAATTTGATTGGATTTGATTTAAATGCTAGCAATCCCATGTTGATTTTATTGTTGCATTTTAATTTATTTTGATTTCTTTTTGCAGAAAACAGTGGAAGAAATATGAAGAAAATGATCTCAATCAATAAGAATGCTCCAGCAATTGGATTTGGCAGATTTCTCTTCACCAAACTTTTCTCTCAAGAATTCCTTCACCAATAGTATAAGTAATAGATTGCAAAATGGAATAAGGGGCTGCTATCCTCTGCAATGCTAGACTTCAAAAAGCACTACTGTAATAGGAATTTAGAGTTGTAGGAGAGAGGAGATAAAATCTCAGATCTATGGATTATTGAGGATTTTTCCTTTGTATCTTGAATTATGTATGAGGGGCAGAGTTTTCACTATTGTGGCTTTAGCTTTGAAGGCAGAAGTTCAAGCAATTGTAAAGGACTGTTGGAGACCAAGATCAGAGAAATGGATGCAATAAATTGGTATTTTTAATACTACTGTTTTAAATATCAGTTTCATTTTATGGTAACAGGAATGTGTCATTTTATTCATGTTTGTACATTATTGTCAATATGGGTAGTTTGTCTCAATGTTGTTATCATGTATCTCTGTTCTTATGGATTAATTTCTGATTTCTGAGTAACTATTTACTCAGAAATCTGCCTTATTAAAACTGATTTATTGAGTGGTAATATGTTGTGAACTATTTCCACATATTATTGTTTGGTTATTGGATTTGCTGATTTGATACTCAATATCATTTATGTGAACTACTTCCTGAGTGTTGTTGGTTTATTATTTCAGTTAAAAGGTCTCAATAGGATGTGTTTTGATATCCATAATATCAGTTAATTGAGCTATTTCATTAACTTGATATTCATTATAAACAAGACATATCTAAATCCCAATACTTTAATTATCTTGCTCTTAGTTGGGTTAGATCTATATCTGCCTAATTAAGATAGGATTTAGATTAGTTTCTTTTGCTTGCATCATAGAATAAGCTTGCATTTAGAGTAAATTATACATTCTTTTAAGTCCTCTCCTCAAAGAGGCAAAATTTTAGTTGTGGCTTGGCTGAACCCAAATCAGCTTAAGGCTCATTCTCTTGCCTGATCAGCAAGAAGAAGTGATCTGATGTCCCTGTCTATTGGTAGTTAAAGATACATTATAAACCAATAGTAGTAGGGAGGAGGTAACTGGACCTAGTTGAACAGTCGGAGCCACCACACCAAACGGAAAAGGAGCTGCTTTAAGGTCCGGACCGGGTGGTTATCCCCCAATGTTGTTGCAGCGATTTTCGAGGCATCAACATTTTTGGCGCTTGAAGGAGGGCATGAGAAATTTGTCTGTTGGAGTCTTTTCAATTTTAATATTTTATTTATTGTGATGGCTCCTCTTAACTTCCAATTTGGAGTTGTATCCATGGACGTGCATCCTCCAATACTCCACCCGAAGTGGTAAGACTCTTGTCTCAGGAAAAGTTTAATGGTAAGAGAAATTCTTCTGCTTTTAACCATGTCTTTCAATTTATTCAAAATGTTTTAAATTACGATTTTCAAGGAATTGATGAAGGCATTTTATGCAGGATTTTTACTCTCACATTTGCGGCAAAAGCCAAGAACTGGTGCAAAACTCTTCCAGTTGCCTCAATCCATAGCTGGGATCAATTTGTTACAATTTTCATTTGTAAATTTGACGGCTACGATTATGAATAGGTATGTGAAGAAATTGAATATCTACGAAGGTTTAAAAATGAGTCTGTTAATGATTTTCATATTCGATTTCACTTGAATTGTTTAAGATTTAAGGACGAAGATAAACCTACAGAAGAAGAATCATTAGATTGGTTTAAATATATTTGTTCTCTTCCAACCATTCCCAATACATATGAAATTGATTCAAACTTTGTTCCATCCCCTTCCAATATAAATGAGAATCCCAATTTGGATGTGCAAATAAATTGTGATGAAGTGGTTTCACAAAGCTTAGAAGATATTTCTAATCAAATGCAAGAAGACAACAGCAGCAATTTTGGGGAAAAAGTCGCCTTGAAATCTGAAAGCTACTTTGAAGTAAATTTGGAAAATCAAATCGCAAATCAGCAAGTACAAGCAGCAATCAAAGTAAATAAAATGCAAACTGCTGTACAAATTTCTGAATTTCTCCATGATGAGCAAATGCCGAAATCACAACAGCAAAGCAACCTTTTTCAAGAAAGCATGAGTATGCAAAGGAATGATCTGCAATCTGAAATTTACAATGAGCATAATGCACAAGAGCTCTCAAATAGAGACAGTTTTAAATGCATTGTTTCAGGTTCACATTTTTCCCTTTATCCTGATATTTTTAATGATAGTAATTTTTCTCCTCTTGGTATCAATGATATTTCACAAATTAAAGAGGATGATTTAAATGAATTACCATTTAATTTTTATCAAGATAAAGAAACAATAATTGATCATTCTTTTGCCACTAATGAACATGAGATTTTTGTTCCTCCTTGTTTTGGTATATTGGATAAAATCAAAGGGAATTCCAGACAATCTTGTGAGGTCATTTATGATGATTACTTTGACATTGAGGATGTTGATTTCAATTTTTCTCAAGAGAATCCTCATGATAAAATTCAAATAACATCGGAGAATGAAGAACGCTTCAATTTAGAAATTATCTCAACTAATCCTCATTTTAGAGCAGCTAATTATCTTCATGATTTCACCATTCAAGAAATCATTTCAATTTATGATTCATATGAGGATCAAACTCCCATTCCTATTCATAATCATAATTCATTTTCTATTTCACAAGTTGGAATTCAAAATTATTCAATTTCCATAATTCTGGCCATTCCTTGTGAAAATGAAATCATTTCAAAACAATCCCAATTGTGCTGTAACATTAGTTGTACAAATAGTGATTTCATTTTAGTTTTTCTTTCACAGTTATTCTGTTTAAATTTAGATTTACTTTCTGATTTTATTTTGCAAAATTTTCACACTTTCCACTGGCATATTAAACACTTTATTATCAAACACTCAATTGATGAATTGCCTTATTGGGAAATTGAAGTTTCATATTATAACCATGAACATCAAGAGCTGTTAACATATCAATGTCAATTGATGCTCATTACTTATCAAAAGCTTCTATCTTCTCAAAGGAAATATCAACAAGAGAATGTATTTTTAGAAATCTGCCAGCAATCCAATTTAATTAATAATTTTCCATGTCATTTGACAGAGTTCCATTCATTTTTCATTGACTCATTTGAAAATTATTTGGAAGTTTTTCCTTCAAGGAAAATTGTCAATGATTTAACATTTGTACATAATACTAACAATTCTTTCCAGGCCTTTGAATTTAAAAGCTCATCTTCACAATCTGGCCTGTTATCTCTTCCTTTGAACATTTCCCAATTTTTAATAGAGACCCATCCAGATTTCTATGATCCAATTGGTATTCAATTGGAAACGAAATTTCAAGAGAATGAGATTTTAATCAACTTGCTAACAATAACTGTACATTCTGATTTCATATTTATCTTCCTTAGTTTAGTCAAATTTGTATTTTTATTACTAACATTTGAACTGTACATAAACGCGGAATAAAAATGAGAGAATGGTTACACTGGAAATATGACTATACCTAGTCATTTTCATGTATATGGTTAGAATAGGAGTAGAATTAATTTAGTTAGTTTGTTTTATGTAGTTAATTTATTTTCAACAGTTCTGTAGATTAAAAATAAAACAAAGCAATCAGCCATTCTCACACATGTTCAGTGAAAACATTTTTCTCTATCAGAAAATTTTAATTCTTGCTTTCTTTTTTCTAATTTCTTACAGCAATACCTCTACTCTGCCTATTCTGAATAATCTCTTGATTAAATTCAATTATAGTTGCACTTGGTATCAATTGCCTCAAAGCCACTTTTCTTCATTTCGAGATTTCCTTCTAAGATTTTCTTTTGGAATTTATATGATAAAGGTTGAGGATATGAAAGCTTCATGATCCCATTATCCCTTGAAATGTATGATTGACTATGATAAGCTTAATTCTAATTCAATCATTATTAGTCAGTCTAACCTTTCACGGTAATCATATGAAGTTCATATTATCTTCCTCGGAATTTGCCAAAAGCTGATTTTAAGGATGTCCATTTTGCCAAGTGCACACATTCAAATCTGTTTTGATATTTTTCTACAATTAGTGGCTTAATCTCATTCTAATCTTTAGTTTATTATCTGATGTTGTAAAATGCATCATCTTTATTTACTGAAGGCATTATTGAACAGTCACTATAACAATACAGATTTTTCTCAAGATTAATTCGCAATGAGCAGAGGTAATAAATTGTTGTTTCACTTCGAAAAGGAAGCATAGCTTAATATTTATTTCTGATAAATTTTATATTCCCTGGACATGAATAAACAGATTTTATTTAGGCTGATTGCACACTTAGATTTAGAATAAATGATGAGATGATTTTGAACAAAGTCAAAATTTTGATAAATCGAAGGAAGAATTTGAAGATTCATAAGGTAAAATTTACAGACAAATTCCTTTCAGGTACGCATTTACAAGTTTATTCTCATCCATTATTAGTTCATATTTTCCTTAGTTTATTTTTGATTTGTGTTTTGTTTTATTCGCAGGTTTTCATTTGTTTTCAAAACTTGAAGTAAGCAACAAACCCAATTCAAATTTGCAATAGGCTCAGGGAAATTTTATTTGTGATGCATTAGAATTTAAACATTTTTTAATTTTGCTTTTATTCACTTAGAAAATCCAATTGAAATTTCGAGGAATATCATAAGACCATTTGCATCATAAGATTTCATCAGAAGTACTTCTTAGCATTTCTTTTGATAACAAAATTGTTCATAAAATACCTCCGATGTATTATCTTACTCATATGCCATATCACATTTCGCATATCAGAGCTTTATAGTTGAAGTATACTTCCATTATTGTGAATCGCCAATAATCGACTTTACCGATGTTGCGATAAACACATAATCCCGGACCCGATATGAAATTCAAATCAAAGTCATAAAATTATCACGTCCGTTTAATCGCAATAATGGTAAGAGCATAACTTTTGAAGGGCCGATGTCTTGGATCCGATATGTTATTAAAATATCATCATAAATCTATCGGGTCCACTAATCATCGCATATCAGCGTATCGAGAATGGTTACATCATGTGCTCAAGATTGCCGATGGCGCTAATTGCCGATCACCGATTAGCCACGACATTCATCGCACATCGGCATCGCAGAAATCATATCGTGTGACATTGGGTGCTTAAGATTGCCGATCGCCGATCAGTTATGTCATCAATCGTATCGCCGATATCGCAATCGCTTCCTTGCATTTTTATTTATGGCCATATCATTATTCTGAATCTGCGATGCGCGATGTCCAAAGTACAAATCGCAAGATACGGTGTGCGATGTGCAATTTGTGATATAACTGTCCCCGATCCCTGATTTAATATTTCTTTAATGATGCGATCGCTCTATCTCATAGCACAACTTCTCATCGCATATTTTCATATCGGCGATTCGCCATTACAACCTTTGATGCGAGAACTTCCAATGCATGCCTCTAAGCCGTTAACATTTAATATATATATGGCATAGCATTAAAAGTGAAGTCTTGCAAATTAAAATTGAAGCATGGTGAAGAAACATGTTATGTGAATCATCTGATACGGCGATATGTTATTTTAAAAGCAAGCCTGGGAAACCACTATGGGAAAAAAGCAATTGTTGACAAAATTGCAGTATACAAAAATCATTTCAATTTCTCATACATTTTAGTTTTGAATATATAATTCCATAATTAAAAAATGAAATTCAAGACCTTTATCTTCATATTTAAATTCTATTATCTTCGATTTGGTCCTGATTTTGGATTTTATAAAATCATGGAGTTTATATAAAACTAATAATATTCTAAGGAATAGTCATTACTGCAAATTCTCATTCTCATTTCTGATGCATTTGTTTTAATTTCAATCCCCCTGAGCACTAAGCATTCTATTTTGACATTTTACGGCTTGCTTTAGTTTAAATAAAATAAATAATGATTTTGGGTTATATGATTTTGGTTAATGTGACTTCTTCATGTTTTTAATGTTAATTAAAATAAGGAGTCAGCTAGTTTGGAGAAATTGATACCTTTCAGGTAAGATCAAAAGCAATTATCCAATGGTAAGACCCATTTACCCACTTTCATTAATTTCCATTTCATCATTCTAGTTTCATTTTTGTTTTTAAATTATGCTGATATAAAACTCTGATTTGCAGCTCTCCATTTAAAGCTTTCAATCCTCCGCCAGATCATATTTTCAAAGTCTTATACTCTTCTCCTGGCTTTATTTCAAGAAGCAGCAATAATCCTCATTGAAACAACCACACCAGAAAGTTTCTGAATCGTTAGTTTGATTCTTTAAGCATTCCTTTTATTAGAAAATGATTAAGATGATGCTTTGAAACAAGAAGATTAGTATCAGACATAAAGCTTTCATTGTGGCTGAATTTTACAATCACTGTTATCTAAAAACCTATAGCTTCACAACTTTGCAAGGTATGTTTTTCTAAATCTCAACATAAGAAGGAATGATTACATGCTTATTTTCTTTTTCTTCATATTGTTGGAGACATTGGTATAAACATTCTTGTTTGAGTTTATCATGCGAAACTTGGATTTTCCTTCCCATTTTTAGAGATTTCTTTGTTTTTATTTTTATTGCTGATTTCTTTTCTCACTTTAGCATAAGACTTCTTTTCTTTTGGTTTTCAGTTTTGATTTTAGTGACTTTGCCATCATTTAAATGGAAGGCCTATTTGTTACCTAACAATGGTCAAAATACGCGGAGAAAAATTGTTAATAGTCACCTATTAACTTTTTCTTAAATCTCTTAATGAAGTTTGATTTTCTTATTATAGAGGTAAACATACTTAAGGAAGAGATTACCAATCAAGAGAAGTTGGCAAAGTATCATAAAATCTGAAAATTTCTTTTTCATCAAATTGTAATCATTTTGAGATTTCAAAATTTTATTAAGATCTTTCAAAGTTTTATTATCAGTCAAGAAAAGTTATTTTTAACCAAGTAAAGACACTTTACAACAAAACACCTTTAACTCTGAAATTGTCATTCTTAACTCTTAAGGAGTCAATGATTCTCCCTGTCCCAAAAAGTCTTATTTTTCTAGAGTATAATCCAGAAATATATTTAAACTTAAAAGATAAGAGGTCTCATCGTGAGTCTGCTTACCATGATCATAGGGGAAAAATAGGCTGACATTACCAACACTGCTAAACAAATCAGGGTAATGGCTTATGATTGCAAACAATTATAAGACAAGGGGTCTCATCACGAGCCAACTTGTTCAGTCCGATTATAGCCAGTGAATGGCATTGTCAACTATCTGGCCACCAAACCGGGACAATGGCTTTTAAGATTTATAACAAAAATAAAATTCAAAAAATAAACATATATTGATGGATTTATCTCTAGGTCAATAATTCTTGGAAAGATGGGATTCTGAATCATTTATGATTAAAAGGTAACCCTGTCGAAACTATAGATGTTTGCTGGCAGCAGTGGCTCTACCTGTGGCAAATGAGTATATTTTAAAAGCTAAAGCTGTAAAGTGACCCCTGCTTTATCTCTACAACTAATTAATGACTGATATAGAGTTTTGAAATATTTTAATTTATGAGAAATTTTAAGAAAAATTACAGTTAGATGACTCTGGTTTTTATTCAGACTAACGAACCTAGTCAAGCATTTCACGCAAAATTTTCTCTTCTTTAATTATTTTTACTTTAATTTTAGGAAAATCTCATTCATAACAAAGAGAGATAACTGGTTCTTCTCCCGTGTGTCGCCATTGTTGTGGTAAAAACACAACCCCCCCATTATTGGTTCGCTGAACTCAAATAATGGGGACCCTTTCTATTAAAATTGGCCAAATACCTTTTTGGATTTTTATTTAGTTGATTTCCCTACGCTTTTGTTAATTTTTCGTTTTCCTTGGATTCTTGTTTTGATTGCTTTGTTAGAATCGATTTTTTACAAGCTTCCCATTAACGCTTGTTTCGCCTCATTTGGTCAACTGGTTTGAAAATGGCACTCCTTTGAAGTCTCATCATTTATCTAGCCTGGGTTAAAAATGCGTAAACTGTACAATATTGCATTTTGTAAATAAATTAGTCCAATAAGGTATTCATTTTAAATATTAACCCGTAGCGAGTTTTTACTAATATTTTTCATTTTTAAGATATGCGGCCAAATCATTAATTATCGAGATTTAAGAAATTTACTCCAATTTCCAAATCAAATTCTAATCTCGAAAACCCAAACATTCAAGTGGCTGTAGTTTATTTTTATTATTTTTAATTATTTTTCAAGTGGCTGTAGTTTAGGTAATTTCGCAACTTAACTAAAATTCATTAAAATAAAATCAAAACCAAAAAATAATATTAAATATTAATTTAATTAAATTTAATTAATATAATTAATTTAATTAAATTAAAATTTAATATAAATAAATAAATAAAATCGCATCGCAAGTTTATTCGCAACATATTTTAAAAGCCCCCGAAATACCCATTAGTCATCCCCCGATGCGATATCGGGTCGGGAGTTCTATTCGCAACCAATTTTAAAGAAACCCGATACGCCCATTAGCCATTCTCCCGATGCGAATTACCGATGGCTTCATAACTCAATGGTAACTTAGGCTTATACTCCATTTGCTTTTTGGTCAACTCACTCATACGTATGAGTGGGGTTAATGAAAAGAAGGTTGGTATATTAGTTTAGTTATAATATAACATATTAAAATAATTATTTAATATTTTAAATTAGTTAATATATATTATTTAATTAATGAATTTTAAATTAATCAGATTAATTAATTTATAATATTTAATTAATTTGATTGATTTAAATTTAAACATCATTTAGATTAATATTAATTAGTTTTTTAATTAGATTAAATTTGTTTATAAATAATTAATTACATATTAGTTAGTTAGATTAATATTAATTAACAATTAGTTTAATTTATAATTAACAATTAATTTAGAATTCTAATTTAGGATTTAATTTTTAATGAGAATTTTGATTTTTTTTAGCCCAGCAACAGAATTTCCAGATTCATGCCAGATTTGACTCATCAACTTTGGAAGCTCATAGAATGAGTTTTACTTGGCCAAATGAGGCCCAGGACGGCTCATTGGAAAGATAAAATCAAGGAGAATATTTCTGAGGAGATTTCATTGACAGATTTGGTCATTTATTGGGTCAAAAATCAGGCAGAAGATCAAGCTCCGAATTTTGAAAACAAAATCATTTTTCTGAGTTTTATTTCCATTGGTCCAGGCCTCTTCTAATTGCAGATTCACTCGTCAATGATATTCTTGGCCAATTAAATCATCCCAGGCATCAAAGGAGAATTTATATTTTATAGAATTTATTTGGATTTGATTTAAATGCCAGCAATTCCATGTTGATTTTATTGTTGCATTTTAATTTATTTTGATTTCTTTTTGCAGAAAACAGTGGAAGAAATATGAAGAAAAGGATCTCAATCAATAAGAATGCTCCAGCAATTGGATTTGGCAGATTTCTCTTCACCAAACTTTTCTCTCAAGAATTCCTTCACCAATAGTATAAGTAATAGATTGCAAAATGGAATAAGGGGCTGCTCTCCTCTGCAATGCTAGACTTCAAAAAGCACTACTGTAATAGGAATTTAGAGTTGTAGGAGAGAGGAGAGAAAATCTCAGATCTGGGGATTATTGAGGACTTTTCCTTTGTATCTTGAATTATGTATGAGGGGCAGAGTTTTCACTATTGTGGCTTTAGCTTTGAAGGCAGAAGTTCAAGCAATTGTAAAGGACTGTTGGAGACCAAGATCAGAGAAATGGATGCAATAAATTGGTATTTTTAATACTACTGTTTTAAATATCAGTTTCATTTTATGGTAACAGGAATGTGTCATTTTATTCATGTTTGTACATTATTGTCAATATGGGTAGTTTGTCTCAATGTTGTTATCATGTATCTCTGTTCTTATGGATTAATTTCTGATTTCTGAGTAACTATTTACTCAGAAATCTGCCTTATTAAAACTGATTTATTGAGTGGTAATATGTTGTGAACTATTTCCACATATTATTGTTTGGTTATTGGATTTGCTGATTTGATACTCAATATCATTTATGTGAACTACTTCCTGAGTGTTGTTGGTTTATTATTTCAGTTAAAAGGTCTCAATAGGATGTGTTTTGATATCCATAATATCAGTTAATTGAGCTATTTCATTAACATGATATTCATTATAAACAAGACATATCTAAATCCCAATACTTTAATTATCTTGCTCTTAGTTGGGTTAGATCTATATCTGCCTAATTAAGATAGGATTTAGATTAGTTTCTTTTGCTTGCATCATAGAATAAGCTTGCATTTAGAGTAAATTCTACATTCTTTTAAGTCCTCTCCTCAAAGAGGCAAAATTTTAGTTGTGGCTTGGCTGAACCCAAATCAGCTTAAGGCTCATTCTCTTGCCTGATCAGCAAGAAGAAGTGATCTGATGTCCCTGTCTATTGGTAGTTAAAGATACATTATAAACCAATAGTAGTAGGGAGGAGGTAACTGGACCTAGTTGAACAGTCGGAGCCACCACACCAAACGGAAAAGGAGCTGCTTTAAGGTCCGGACCGGGTGGTTATCCCCCAATGTTGTTGCAGCAATTTTCGAGGCATCAACACAACCTCATCAGGATGAACACTTTCAAGTGCCTTTGTTAGCCACTTTGGAGGACCTTTCTTAGATGGTCTAGGTTGTCCCGTTGATTGAGTTGGGACTGAGTCAAGATTGGATCTCCCAATTCTATCAATCACATCACTTAAAGTATCATCTGTTGTTTGATTTTCATGTGGGGGAGAGAGTGCTTTAGAAGAAGATTCCACAGGTTGATTTAGTATAGGAATCCCCCTTTCAAGGTGTGGAATCTGATTATCAAATTCTTGAAATGATTTTTCATTTGCGAATCTATCCAAGCGATCAAGTTTCCGCTCAACCACATTGTCAGTTTTGGATGTTTCAAGAAAGATTACATCTCTAGATACAACAAGCTTTTTATTGACTTCATCATAGAGACGGTATGCTTTGGAGGTGTTTGAATATCCCAAGAAGATACACTTATGACTTCTTGCACCAAGTTTGTTTCTATGTACCTTTGGTATCATGGCATAATAGGTGGCTCCAAAGACCCTGAGATGCTTTACCCAAGGAATGTGCCCGTGCCAAATTTCATAGGGAGTCTTGTTTCTGATAGCATTAGATGGACATCTATTCTTTATATATACAGCACATAGAACTGCATCAACCCAAAACATCAATTTTACATTTTTGAAAAACATCATGGAGCGCACCATATTTAAAATTGCCCTATTCATTCTTTCAGCTACACCGTTCTGTTGGGGATTATAAGGCACAATTATTTGATGTTTGATCCCGTGTTGGTGAAGATAGTTTTCAAATTCATTTGAAGTATATTCTTTTCCATTATTAGTGTGAATAGAGCCAATATGAGATTGTGCATCATTTTCAATCCATGTATGAAAGTTCTTGAATGTTTGAAAAGCATCAGATTTGTTCTTTAATAAATAAACCCAACACATTCTGGTGTAGTCATCAATAAATGTCATCATATATTTATTTCCATTTGTAGAAGGAATAGGCATTGGACCACATAAATCTGAATGAATGAGTTCAAGTTTTCTATGTGCTCTTGAATGTGAATCATGAAAAGAATGTTTGTTATGCTTTCCTAGAATGCAAGCATCACATTGCTTAAGTTTCCTAGGAATTGTAGGCAAACTAGTAACACCATTTTTCTTCAACAAGCGGAGGTTGTCATAGTTCAAATGTCCAAATCTAGCATTCCATAATAAACTTGATGGAAGTGTACCTTCTTCATAATGAGAGTTGTATGATAAATGTTGTGCACGAGCAGAGGTACCCTGCAGCTTGAGAAGCCTTTCTTCTTCTATCCCCCTCATGAAAGTGAGTGGTCATATGCTTTTCTCACCTCAAGCTTGCCATCAAACATATGAATGGAGTGACCTTGCTGGCAGATGTGGACCAAGGACAACAAGTTTCTCTTCAGCTGTGGGAGATATAGAACATGATTCAGAAGAAAGTCTGGAAGACCAGGAAATTTAAGCTTGATTGTGCCAAGCCCTGATGGCTTGATTTTTGATTGGTCTGCAAAGTATATTGCTCCATCAACATTTTCAGTAAATTATTCAAAAAAATATTTTCTATGAGTCATGTGGCAAGTTTCTCCTGAATCAAGCAACAAATAATTTTTCCAAGAAGCAGGTGAAGCATTAAATAAGTCTTCATCTACTCCAATATTTACATTGTGCCACAACATAATGAGTGGATTCAGATGCTTTACCTTTGTTTGTGTCATTATTTTTACCTTTGGGTTGGTTTCTTTGCTACTCAATTTTTTCCCAAGGTAACTTGCATGTGGAGGCATCATGTGATCCATTTCTTTTGCAGCGTATGCAGTGCAAATTTGAATTTTCTCCTTGAGAGTGTCTGTCCCCCCTGCCTCTGAAATATCTTCCTCTTCCTCTTCGACCACCTCTTCCTCTGGAAGAATCTTGGGCAAGATTCTTTTCTTTATGAGCAAGGCACACAGACTCTTCAAAAAATTTAGGGGCTGTGTTCTTTCCAAAAGCTTTCTCTCTTTCAGCAAATCTTTTCACAAGAGAGTTAGAGGTAATATCTTTGAGATTTCCATTTGCCTGCAATGACTCAGGATAATTGGAGTAAGTAGGATAAAGTGCCTTGAGAAAAGAGATAAGAGGAATATCCAATTCAACCTTAGTGGATTTGATATCATGCATTATAGATTTTACTTCGGATGCAAGAGAAAGAGGATCAATATTTTGTAATTCAAGAGTGAAGAGTTTAATCATGAGTTGAACAACTTCAAGTGCAGAATGTGAGTCACAGAGTTCTTTCAGCTTTGTAAGGCTTCAAAAACAGTTGAGAATGGCGAAATATGGTGACTCACCTCTTCACTTACAGATGCTGCAATCAATGAATATTCTTTGCTGTTCTTATTTTCCCAAATGGCGAACTCCTTGCCTGAGGTAGGTTGTTCTGGCTCTTTGTCTCCGTCTCCAACAAACACTCCTTTCCATAACTCATTGAAAATGAGGGTGTGTTTTATCATCCAGGACCACCCAGGATAGTTCTCCTTGCCAGTGAGAACTATTCCCACAATGGATATGATTGAATGCATTGTAAAATTTGTGTACTGTAAAAATTACTTCTGCTGGCAAGAAATGCACTTCTGGTGGCAATTTTGCAAAAAAAATTACAATTCAAAGGGGCATTGGTATGACAATACTATATTGAAACATAGTACTATAATGAAAAATATAGAGTATTCAAACAGGCAGTGTGGTATTACATAACAAAGGCAGCACGATTTTTTTTTGAGCGCAATATTACACGATGTACAGAAGATGTAATGAGAATAGAAAATAAAACACTGAAAAAATACCATGTACAGAAGATCATAATGTGCATTCATATGACTGTGAGCGGTATTAACTAGGTAGCATAGTATTAACCAACGTTTGTTTGAAAACAACAGCCACACCACAAATGTTATATATATACCAACGTATATATGAACACAACATCCACACTTCGAGTCGAGAGCCTAGTCACGCGTTCATCAATTCTCCCACAACGTAGCATAGCTAGCAGGTGCCTCAAATATCCATGTACGTTCTTGCCCACATCTGGAGGGTGGTTTAGAAAATACACATGACGATTCAATTCCAAGTGCACCTGCTAATGTCTTTGCTGCGGCCTCTTTGAATTGAATACCATTTCGCATTCAAAAGTACTATTCTGAGCGACATCGTCACTAGAATGAGGTCTCGATTCTAGCTAGCAGCTTTACGAAATCTATGGGATGAGATGAGACAGAGGCAACGCGGTATTAACCAGTGCTCTGTGTACCAGCATATGTCTAGTGGTATGATTCTCGCTTTGGCTACGATTTCACAAACAGAATGATACATTCCATTAGCCGTCTAGAGGCCGGAGAGTAGGGCGTAAGTGTGAAGAAGCCATGCTCTTTCTCCTCAAACATTTCTTTTCCAAAATTCATCAATACCTTCGCGTACTCAATCTCCCTGTCGTGCATCAAATCGCTTTGGGTGCGATAGCAGGAGTGGAGAGAGCTGAGATCGCCAAAATATGCAGTGATGGCGGTGGGCGTTATGAAGGGGAGGTATGCGGATTCAGAAAATGGCCTACGTGTTGGCTACAGCGTGTAGGATGGAATGACTGACCATAGCAGTGAAGACCGTTACCCTAAATTGCAGGTATGAGAGAGGAGCGCTATTAGCCCACACCAATGCAATATTCTCGCCGGGAGCGCCAGAGAGCAGCGCTATTAGACTATCAGAACTAGGAGGAGCAGCGCTTTTATGAAAGGTAGAACATAGGTAGAATAGGGAGTTACAAAGCAGAGGGAAGACAAAATGGCGCTGGCTCTGATACCATGTCAGACCAGGCAGTAACTCCTCAAAAACAATTCCTTATATTCATTCAGGTTGGTCTTTATTATATACATGAGGGAGAGATTGTTCATTTCATCTCCTGGTGACTTTTCATATTTTTTATTATTTATTTACATCAGTTACACTTATTCACCCAATCCTTATGATTAGTTGTCAACACATCCTTAGGGTACCAGGAAATAGTAGATAGTCAAGCTAGTCAAGAAACATAAATGACATATAATATTGAATTAGGGAATGTAGCACAAGGGTCCGTGGGCTTGCCCAGATATATGAATGCCACAACTTGTAGTCGCATCCGAGGTAAGTCAGTTGATTCGGAATTCAAAAATCCAGGCATAACGAAAAAGAGAATGCAATTGAGTAAAGAAAGGAAAAAATCGTTATCAGGGAATGCCAAAAATATGATTTTTCCCGAGATGGATCAATCAGTTCGTGGTTCAGAAATCTATGTATATAATGACAATGTTCTTACAAATTCGTCACTGCCCAACAAAAAGAAAATGAATAGAATTTATTCTAAGATGCATGGTATTGATGAATTCCTATGCTTTTTAGAGAGAAATTCACCCAAGGTTGGTGGAATCTCCAAAAATAAGATTAGGACTGGAATTTGTTCCAAGCAGAGTACCATTTTTGAATCTCAATGCTCTTCTGAGGGTAAGACACCCATGGGCAATGACAAGAAGGCCAATGAAAAATATTATAAGCAGTATATTATTGATCAATCCCAATGCCTTTTAGAGTGTAATACTCCTAAAGATAGTGGATTGCCCAAACATGAGGTGATTGGTGCATATTCTGAGGAGTTCACAATTGCTAAGTACCAGTTCTTGTCAGAGTGCAATATACCCGAGAGTAGATGAGTGAGTTCATCAATTCCATGCTATAAAAGGGTGATTTCTTTCCAAACATCAGCCAATAAAACACCAAACAAAGATATTTCATCTACTCCTACTGTTGAGAAAACAAAACTAATGTTGACAAAGGAAGTTATGTACAGGGGACCTATAAACGATAAGAATGAAGACGATTCAAATCCATCTCAAAATGAATAGAACTACAAATAATTACCCATGCCAACATTATCAAAACCTATCTCACAATCCCCCATGGAAGAAAATGAGATGAAGGAACTATGTAAACAAGAAATAGCAATAACAGTGGCAACAACAGCAGCAATACCGAAAAGAATGACAACAATGGAAATGGAAACAAAAGCTAAAACAACAACAAAAGAAACAACATGTGACTTGCAGACCAAGCTGACCTTAAAGACCAGAGATCCCTCAGATCCCTCACTCATGAGTATAGGATTTCCTTCCATAGGAAGCTTTAGAATGCATCATTTCAAATTCTCATAGATGTTTTCAGAATTAGAAATGAAATTGAAACAAAAGTGGGTTTGTCTAACATTAGAAGTGTTGTAAAGTATAAGGGTTTGTACAAATTTTCTATTCATATTTTGCTAACTCTGACACAAGATAGGGATTTCCTCTATGAAATGTCATTCTTGAGAAAGTTTATGGTGTGACTTTCTTTTCAGGGTTGAAAATTTTGTAGTATTATGTATAGCTAAAAGGTTAATGTTTTTTCTACACGTTTGTATGTTGAGGCCCTAATCAGCTTGTATGATCATATTTATCTATTTACCTTCTTTATGTGGCTAGGATTCTGCTTTCATATGGTGAAGATCATGCATATACTATTGTCCAACACTTGTTTAGGAGTGGGGTTACTGAACTTGGGACTTGAGGATGACTTTTTCTTTGGACTGTTGCTCTGATGAAGCTGATACACATGATTTGCAACAATTTATACCTGGATCATTCATCCATATCGAAATTAGGATCATGTTCCCCTATCTAGAATAATTTTTCGGTATAGTGGATTGTGTATAACCCAATACAGAGTCCCATCATAGATTAACCAGACTGGATTTCCATCAGAGATTCTTCGAGAGGTAAGATTGTCTACTTTCTCATGATTTTGATTGTATTTGAGAAATTTGTAGGTTAATTGTGTCTCTTCTCTCCTATAGCTAAGTATTATTTATCTTGGTTTCTGTAATTATTATTAGCAACTCTAATTTATGTGATTGTCATCCCAATTATTTGTTAACTAGGATAACAAGTTACAATCCACAATGTGTTTAGTGCCAAAATCACTTGTTTGTTATCCCTTGTACTTGTTGCAGGTATGATATTTTCTTCAGAAAGGATCATATGTTGTAGGTTTTACTACTATACAATAGAAACATTGCTCCTTGCTCTCCTACTTGGCCTTCATGTAGTTGGGGCCTGTTTGTTGGGGGATCATTGTCTGAGGGTGGATTTCAAGTCACAAGACAGGTTCATGATTGCCAATGTTTTTTAGCTAGCCATATATTTTGTGAATAATCCCAATTCTTTTGTCACAGTTGCTTCAACAAGAAACCATGTGCATTGGAAATGCTTCTTATTTGTTACTGATATGTTCAATTTTGTGATGTTTTTGGATAGAATGATTGATGGGATTTCATTTAGAGTATACAGGCTAATTTGTGATACAAAATTTCTAATATTGTTTCAAATGTTGGGTTTTTGAGCTACAAAATGTAGGATTCTCCTCCCCCACTCCAATACAGGCACAATCAAGGCCTATTGCTATGCAAAATCAGGACATAGTAGCCATTTCCAAAATAGGTTCTAGGAAAACATTAGGTTATCTTTTACTTGCATTTATTCATCTTCGATGCCATTGTACAACATTTATATGGGACATAGTACTTGTTTTGGCACCAACGTGAGAGCTTGCAACTCAAATACAAGAGGAAGTGATGCCATCATGATGCCACCCAAAATGCTGGCAAGCTTTTCAAACTGCTAGCATTCAATCATTTATACATATTTACCTTCCTTGATATTCCACTTTGCACTTTGTTCCCTCCAATACACTCAAAATGGGTGTTTTCACATCTCACATAGATATTCTCTTTCATGCATTCCCAATGCAACCATGTTGCCGCAGTTTTGTTCCTTTTCCACGGTGTCTTTATCTAGAAGACCACCTTATGGGTACATCATGAATTCCATGTCTTCATACAAACAAATGTATTCCAGTTTGAACCAAGGCAATAAAATATTAATTCATCTTACCTCAGAAATATTTATATCTAGAGGTAATTCCCATACCATACCCATTTCCAAAAAGGAATTATGCCCTCTCCTTTGGAACTTAGCCAACCCTTGCACAATTCACAAATAATGAGGTTCTAAGTATTTGCACACATTTTTTATTTTAGAATTCCAACAACAATTGGAGTTATCAAAATCATCAGGTGAAATGTCCAACGAGAGCACAAGATGCCACACTTTCTAGAAAATCAATTTAATAATGGAATTGTAAAATGCCAACGCATTCCTATACATATTTTGCAATGGATTTCAACCCATTCAATGCATTTTCAACATCAATCTCCTTCCTGGCATTAAATTATATACAAGGTGATTTTCCCTCCAATGCACATCTATTGGATGATCATTTTTTCATATACATTGCTATGATCAACAAACATCAAAAGCAAAAGCTAATCAAGTCTCGAACCACAACTTCTCCAACATAGCTCACAGGGACATTATACTTCATGACATTCAAGTTCTATACTTAAAAATTTATTGCAGAGATCACAAATCGACTATCCTCTCTGAGTCCATCTCACATTTCCAAGACACATATGTCTAATTGGAACACTAGGCATCCTTTAAAGGTTTTCCTCTCATCCTTCTAATATAGAGGTTTCTCTTTTTGTATGCTAGTATTTCATCTCATAATTCCTAGCTTTGAAATCATGCTCTTCTCCACATTAAGTCTTTGCTTCAGGCTCTTCTGCCCATTTCATATACACAAATATTTCAACTGATTCAAAATGGTTATGATACTCACCTAATCCCTTTCATTACCTTTTTCTCTATGATACCAACACCATCAATTTATGAGTTCTACTCTCATTATACCAGGGTAATTCTATATAGAAAAACCCCTTCTTGAATTCCCAAATGAATCCGTCTGCTATCTCGGTTTGTAATAGATATTCCTCATGCCTGCAACTTACTGTGAACTACAATATGGGAATCATAACCCATTTCTACTTGACTATCATTCCTGTAGATGAAGATATAGACAAATTGAAGGCAGAGCCTTATACAAAATCCCAACATTTGCTAAGATAGAAAACAACTTAGATGTCAGAAATGACTGGCTTATTTCTTTGTATGATGATTAGCAATCATGATTTCTTGGTTGGCGGCTTTTCCATATGCTACTCACTCTGCTCTCTCTATTATGATGGGGGTTATAATGACCCTCTTTGATCTCACTAATCTAGTATATCAGGGGTTGGTTCAACTCCTCAATAGCTCAATTTCTCCTTTGTTATAGCTATCCAATTTTTCTGCTACTCACCTTGTGAATGGAGGTTGATGTTCTACATGATTTCTACTTCCCTCACCTTCTCCTTCAAGTACCCCATTGACTTGGATAACATTGTATTAGTTTCCTCCAATTTTCCAAGCTTTTATTTGCATTATGAGATGTCAGATTGCACCTACCCTACTTCTCTGTCTTTAGCTGATCAATTGGGCTAGTGGTTGCTCATTCTAGGGTACTTGGGAGACTCCAAGATAGTCTTGAGGCTGATAATATTTGAGTATGTTTCTATTGACCTTCCTACCTCTCTGAGTTTCTTGCTTGGGAATATCAGGAATCTCACCGAAGAATATGAAGTGATTTCCTTCTTTCCCATGACTGTCTATATTATATTTTTCATTCTGTTCCTTTTTGTTTAGGGCATGTGTCAGACATGTGTTTGGTTGGTGTCCTATGAAGAGGACATGTGCCAAACATGTTAGACATGTATCCTCACGTATTGGTGTCTGACACTAGGATACAAGATATGAGGCCTATTTGGAGGTGTCCTATTACTTAGTCACTAAGTAAAACACAACTTTATTTTTCAAAGTGCATTTAGCCTCCTAGCTTGAGAGCTCCTTGATAAAGGTCATTTATTGCTTCCATTGTAACTGTAATGCTGGTGAAGTGGGTTTTGACCATGTTAAGTGGTTTTCAGGCTCATGTCAACAAGGATGTTCTCTAATTCTGTTTTTCAAAAGCTTCAAATGATAACAGGTGGAATTGGAAGTAGTGTTTTCTCATGCCATTCCTTTATTGAACTTAACTTAAAAAGTTCAAATTTTTTGTCTCACAATCACTAAAATTTAGAATACATTCTTTATGTACTTTGTGTAATGGGGTGAATGACAAGTAGTTTTTCACTTTGAATGACTTCAATGCTTGAGTGATCATGGTTCTCCTTCAACATTTCTTCAAGTTCTATTAAGCACTTTTGATTACACTCTTCATAGGTTGTAGAAGCTTTTTTCAGGGACTCCTTCCATGTAGGTTTCCCATAAATCCAAATATTCATCAATGAGGGGGAATAATATATTGATATTCAATGGATCTCCTTTTTCCACTAGGATTTTGTGGTTGAATGGAACAACATAAAGTGGTTGCAACTCTTTTAATATTGCTTAGAATAACTACGATGAACCCAAATTAGAAATGACATTAATGCTTTGCTTCAAGTGGCATTGGAATGACCTCAATTTGGTTCACAAGTAGAGAGAAAATCAAGCCATGAGAAAAGTTTCTAGTTTTCATAGCCAAAACTTGTAGAGCTGGAAAGTTGACTTTTTAAGGGTATATCTTCCTCAATATTACTTAAAATTGCTATTATGACCCCAATCTGAAAATGACATCAAAACTTTTCTTTGGATAACACTGGTGTGATTGCAATCAGGCTCCTAAACAAAAAGAAAGACTAAAGTCATGCCACAATATAATAATCAACTGATCTCATTTTTTTGGCTACGGTTTTGAGGTCGCAACTTAAAATGGTCGTAACTTCCTCAATATGGCTTAGAATTGCAATTATAACCCATTTTAGAAATGGTGACACAACTACACTTCTGATGGCATTTGGCTACAATATGGCTTCCAAGCAAGGATAAATTCTACCACAAGATAATATGCAAAAAACAAAACAAAATTATTTCACATGACTCAAATTGTTGCTTTGATACTACTTGTTAAGATTGATAGTGCATAATAACAAGAATGGAAGGAACACACAATTGGACATCAACGAATTTCTATTATCCACACTAATCAAGTGAGGGAAAGCTCTCCCACCACTTCAAAGGGGATGACCTCCAATATGAGTGCCAAAGCATGAATTCACAAAGACTTTCTTCTCTGTCTCCTATGACACAATATGTATGGCCTTCTATGCAAACTCTGCCACCTCTACCTCCATCTGCACCACTCCTTCAACATCAATAGTTTCAAACACTAAACCATCAACATTAGACTAATTTCATGAAGCCTAGTCAATCAAAAGTTCAACTTCCTTCTCTTTATTCCCAAGGTCATTCTTCACAGTCCTTTCAACAATCTCCATGGTGAGATTTTAGTGTTCCCTTCTTACTTTTTGTTTTAAACAGGGAAAATCATAGTGGATCAAGATTGCATGGGCTTTAGATAGTTGGGTTGATTTTGTATCACAACACATATGGCATTATCTGGATTTTTCTAACTAATTGGGATCTTTTTGTACAACTATAGAGACTAAACTATTTCTATTTATTTGGGTAATTCAACTTTGCTGCAAGCATGTCCTTTTCCAGTATGGGAATATTACGATGAAATATAGCTGGTTTACAACCTTTGAAAGAATCTCTTGGTTAAGAAGCCACAGATGGGGAGTCTGCTCTACCAGATATGCTAAGGGCTTGCACCTAGTCCCATATCCAACAAGACTTGCATACACAGGCATGATGACTTTCTTGGATGGGCGAGATGGCCCATGAGGCAAAGGGATATGAGATTTCATACCTCAGTTAGGGTATGAAACACACCCTCTTTATCATCATACCAAGACCCTGTTGACTACTATAGTTACTTTTGATTGAGTTTTAACTGCCATTAGGATATATTTATGGGTGGATCTCCAAAGCCATGGTGAGAATGTGGGTGCCTGATAAGCATGAAATTACAAATGAATGTTGACTTTGTTTGCTTAAACACAAGTATGTATGCCTTCCATACTAGCCAAATGCTTGAGAAATGCATTATGGCTACATGGATAACTTTTGTAGATCAATGACATCAACAATAACATTGTAGAATCTTGTTGGATGTCATTCAATATATTACTATTACACGACACATCGAATCTTATTTGATGTCATTCAATATCTTACTATTACAAGGCACACCTTCAAAAAATATTTTAGCATATTGCATTTGCCATTCTTGTGCAACACCATGGGCTTGTGAAGGGTGTCTTTGTTCTTAGTTACTTCAAGGTTTGCTAGTCAGTGTATGTTCACTCGACTATGATTGTCCTTGGGAAAATAACTTTATTAGACTCCAAACCAATTAAATTGCACAACTACGCTAATATAATTTTGGATTTTTTTTTTTAATTTCTACTACATGTATCTATTTAAATTCCCTTTATTGGTGGAATTATCATTTTGTTGTCTAATACGAATTTGATTCTTGATAATGAAGCTCTTTGTAGAGGCCCAATATTTTTCAAATAGCTAATGGCTGCCACCAAACAGCTAACAATGCCTTGTGGCTAGAAATACCATTGGTGGGATGGGATGTTTATGATCCATCTTGTGCCCAATCATTCTGGGATCCATAGAACAAATGTTCACCACAACCATAATGATATTTTTACGAAGACAATTCTAGTGGGCTTGACATGATATAAAAACTTGTTCTTTTTGTTAGAAAATCAGAAAGGCAGAAATATTTTCTTATGTTGATAATTACTTGTGATATTGTTATGTTCTTATTTACTTGTGATATGGTTATGTTATGGTCTTGAATTATAGTACCATTATTTGTGATAGCCTGGAGCCTTTGAACATTTCACCATATCCTTGTCAACCCTATCCATACATGACAACATATCATTTCCATCATTTGAAATGTATCATTCCTAAATCATAAGAAATGATTCATCACATTGTATTTATTTTTCATATCACATTTGGGGCATTGTTACCTTAACTGGTAAAGATACTTGTAGCCATAGTTATGAGACTCAACTGCGTTAACTTGGCTAGTATGAATCATCTAGGATCGAAATCGGAGTTGAAGATTAACTTGGACATAATTCAGGGTCTAACTCAGACTTGAGTAGAACTCTCTCAGGATTTGACTTGGGCTTGGGCAAGAATCAGGTAAAACTTGACAGTTAAAAAACAAAATTTTTGTCCAAGTTATTTTCTTTCAACCAAATTTCTTGAATTAACTCTTAAGTCTTGCCTGATTTTAAGTCAAACCTTGTTTCTTTGTCCTTGTTGAGTTGGACCTAAAGCTTTATAGAAATAATTTCCGTAATGTTATTTCATAGAGACATATAATTGAGTTTAGGATTAGCTGATGCTTCCATCACCGTGCCTATCATTTAGAACCAAGATACAATACATTCATCTATTTGAAATCTGAGTGCCTTTAGAGATAGAACTTTGTAGCAATACTTGCAAGAGTATCGAACTTGAGGGCTTCCTATGAAGACACATGAAGAAAGAGGAGTGTGTATAGGGAAGTGCACTACACTTGTTTGATACTTCCACACATTTTGAGGGCATGCCAATAGAAATGTCAATGTTGTTGGATACACTGGCGTTGGTTAGTTTTAGAAAAGTTCTCTTTGTCAAATATGTTGTTTTCATGAAGTAATATTTCCAACCAAGAGGATAAAGAATTGGCATGCCTAAGACATATTGGTGTTATTTCTTGCCTTTATTTGTGATTTATTAGTATTCCACCACTAATAACTTCATTGCATAGCTTTCTGTTTAGTAGTATATTACAATAGTGACTTGTTAAAAGAAATAGATTTCAATTTGTTTGAATGTCATAAACTGGAAGGAAATTTAGCTTTAAATTATAAAATTTTCTGATCAAATATAGGCCTGTTGTTTGATCATTAAAAAATAGTGATGAAAATAAGTAATGATTTTGGACATGATGAATTACATAACTCTCCAACTCAAAAACAGGTTAGAATATTCAATTTTGTCTACATCAAAGAAAAATGAATGAGTAACATTAAGTTTTCTTTGAATATTTATAGAATCATTTCAGAGATTCTAAATGGAAATTGCATGTGGTAATCTTGCTCAATTATTTACAAGGAAAACAAGGGGCATACATAATTTGTTGGCTTTTGGGAATTGGATTATTTTTACCCTGGAATAGTACGCTGACAATTGAAAGTTACTATATTGAAGCTATATTCCTGGTTAGTATCACAATTTTCAAAGTCTTGTCTTATTTTTTTTAGTTTCTTGTTGTAATCTTGTGTTAGCGGCTCCACCCATTAGATTTCTATTGACCAATTTTATGGTTGGAGTGTTACTACTTAAAGATAACTAGAGGAAACAATACAACTACAAAAGTGGAGCATGAGAAATTCTTAGTATAAATTGCTAGCTCTGCTATGTTTGATTATGTTGGATAAAATCAAAATTGCAATGTACCATAAGCATGGGAATTCAAAATATTGGGATAGAAATGTGTGCATCTATTTGAATTTATTACTTTAGTTGAAGATAAAATTTCATCAACAAATGTTGTACACTGAGAACACAGTAAGTACAAAATTTATTCTATGGTGAAATTTTATTTGCTTTGTTTATACAGGTCGTCTGGCCACATAGTGGCCACTATTGCCCAACTGAAGAAAACTTGTCCGAGTTTTTTGATTTTATGGGGAAAATGACATTAACAATATTACTGATGTTGAGGTATATATCGTATAAATCCTTTATAGTCTACTTTAGTTTATATTCTAGTGTTCATCGACTTTCATGTCTTATACTCTGCATTGTATCTTTGTTTTTGTTTCAGAAAAATAACTCAATATTGATGGTAAGAAGCAGGGATTGAAGAAAGAGGAGAACAATAGCACTAGAGCAAAAAAATGCAAATTAAAGAGAGAGAAGAGAGCTGGTCTAGTGGTACCTGTAAAGACAATATCTCACATAAGACACACACATAGAGACTAATGGTCAAATCTTTAGAGTTGGTGAATTCACCTACAATGCCTTGACAACATAATGATAATGTTTTGAAGTGATGAAACAATATTCATGTGTAAATTGTACTCCAACCAATATTAAGTTGGAAACTCATATTGTAATACTTGACATTTTATATAATATAATTTATGTGGTTGAAATTATTTATAGTTGCACTTGATATTACTTAGTATTGTAATTAACATATGTAACTTTGTGTTTTCATATTAGATGAACATGTACATTGTATGATATATAATTTTTTTTAATTTAGTTGCAAAATCATACTAATTAATTTATGTTGATTAATAATAAACACATAAAATCAATCTAAAAGTACAAAATTAGTAATTTATGTTTATTAATGATGAACACAAATAAAATGAATATATGACTAAATTAGTTGCTTATAATGATTGTTAATGAAAGTAAATGAAATGAATATAAACTACTAAAGTAGTCATTTATATAATGAGTATGAAACTACAAAAAAAAAAATGACTACTGCAAATGATAAATTTGTGATTACAAATGACGACTAAATTTTACATATATATGCCTATTAATAGCTAATTTACAGTGTCTTATAACATAACAAAAATTTAGTCATATTTCTTTGGTCATTAATTGGTTTCAAACGATGACTAAAATTTACATATATATGACTATTAGTAGCTAATTTACAATATCTTATAACATGACCAACATTTTGGTCATTAATTGGTTTTCTCGGGTGATCATTTAATAATATATTTTGTTGTATATTTGGTCATTAAATGTGGCAATTAATCACCAAATCAATAACTAAATTAATGACGACATTAATGACCAAATCAATGACTAAATTAATGACCAAATAAATGACCAAATATACTATTAGACAACAAAATTGAGACAACCAATTAATGACTAAGCTAAAAATGACTAAAAGTTGGTCGCGTTATAAGATATTGTAAATTAGCTACTATTGGTTACCGATCGAAAAATAATCATTTATATGTAAATTTTAGTCATTTTTTAGTAACTAATTAGCCATTTTGTACTAGTGGGTGAGGGATATGTCTGCCAATTCATTTATTTATGAAACAAGAAACATTTTTGAAGTTTGAAAACAAAATGATAAACCATATTCTTTAAATTTATATATGAAATGATTTTGAGAAATTAAGAACTCTTTAATCAATAAAATATAAATTATATTATTTTATTTATGTATTTATAGTTTTTATTAATTCATTTTATTCTTTCACGTTTCATTTTTAATAAGTTTGGAAAATATTGGACATCCTGACAAATAAAATTAGTATTGAATAATTTTGGTCAAGGTAGATATTAAAAATTTAAGATTTTTGTTAAAATTTTAATTAAACTTAAAATTTTGATAATTATATAAGATTTTTTTCATGTAATTTCACAAATTTGGTGGCGAGTATTTTGGTTTGAAGAAAAAAAAAACCATTTTTTTAATGAATATTATCACATATTGAGTATAGACCAAAATGATGAAAATGTTATTAAACTATCAAATAGACCAAAATGATAAATGTTGTTTCTCACAAGAATTTGTAAAAATTGAATAAAATGTGGGATCTTAACAACTCTAATCTTATAGTTTTATAATTTATGGGCATCTTAAAAAAAAAATCATGCTAAATGGAAGTATGAGATCAATGGCGCCATGCAAAACCAAGTGGTGTTATGACATAGTCTAGATACGATGGGACTTAACTCCCCTCAACCTAAAAGGGTGTTCCAACTTATTCTATTTGAATGTGAAGTGGTTGCATATGTCACCACCATTCAATATGGCCAATATAAGCGGGATTTCACAACAGATAGAAAATTTCAACATCCAATATTTTGTGTTTGTGGATAGCTAAGCTCATTAGAGATTGTGAGAAATAAGGCAGTGTGCATTGGATTGGAATTTGGGTCAATCCCTTTGACAATTGTTGATAGCTAAGCTCATAAAATCATAAAACATTAGAAATGTATTCTCTCTCTCTTTTTACTAAAGACATTCTCAGTTTATGTCATGATAATGCTACCAACCACCTCTACCATTTACATGACATAATGTAATCTAAGCATACTATTTGAGTAGATTTATGGTTGATCTATTTTTTATGATTAGTTTTGTTGTGCTAATAACAATTATAGATTTATAAACATGTGCTTGCTTCTTGCTTTTTGTGCTGAGGTTTCCTTAGTTGTTGATGCTTACAAACAGGCAAATTTCCTTAAGTTAAACAAGAAATTCATGAGAAAAATAGATTAAAAAATGAATAATGAACAAAAAACATGTACAATGCATAAAACCATTAAAGAGACACATTAACACAGTGTTTTGATGAAGAAGTTCACCCCTCTTAGGTTACATCTCCTTGGTCCAGCTTCCATGGCTTGGGCCTTTGTATTAGCTCAATATGGAAAAGAAATGTTGTTTAAAAAGCTCTATGGTTCCTGATACTTACACCAATGTGTTCAGAAGGTCCAAAGTAGCTAAGAACACTTCTTTCTGATCTCAATTTGGTAAAATATTGAGTAAGTTATGGCTCAAAATTTTTTTCCTAGAAAACCTCCGCTAAATCTGGAGAGACTCCAGTTAAGTCCGCCAATTTTGGTGGTGGTTCTGGATTTGGTGCGTCCGCCATAAATTCTGTTAACGTAATCAATGGGTTATTTAAGGCTAATCCTGATTAGGCACTAATCATGCTTCTATTGGCCCTTGGACGTGGTTGAGGTCACATGGAGAGGGGGCTGGCCTCGCGGGGCTGGCTCCCTCCTCTCCACCATCGGTCAACACTTATGGCATTTAATTATTGTTGCACACCCTCTATTCAATTGTATGTGTTGTAGCTTGTTGGTAAGGCATGAAAATAGGAGGGGGAGGTCACGTGTTCAAACTCGCCCTCCCCAATCAACATTTTTAATACACATAACTATATGCCAACGAAACTTTAATATATGCCATTTGAAATATAACATATGCCAAAACATTCAGACTTTCGGACTTTGGTTAATATGGAATGTGGGTTTACTAATAATTATTATATATATATATATATATATATATATATATATATATATAGTTAAAAAACTATATAATATAAATAATACTATATATATAATATATAATAATATTTAAATAAAAATAAATTCGAATTCCACTTGGATCCAACTAGGAAATTTCCTTTTCACACAATCACACTAGCAAATTTGGAGGTGACACTTGTCAAAACCCCATTGAGCGAAAACTGAAGAAGATTCCTCTTGCTGACTGGACTGCCATGTCATCATTTTGTCCCATTTTGAGTTGTTTAGGAAAACGAATAATAGGCCTTTTCTCCTTCGTCCGGACTTTGTTTTTAGTGAAACGAATTGCGTTATGATCATCTTGATGACATAGATGTAGCCATATAGTTTTCGAGCCAATATGATAACTTTGATTTTTGAGCTAAATACTGAGCCCCTAATCATTCCTCCCCACTAGAAGCCTTTTGGACCCCAAAAGATACTATTATATGACAAGTAGATGAGGGTACAGCCCCCTCACCTTTCCAAGCATGATCTAATTAGCTTTTGATGAATTTGTTTCCTTGAGTTCCTTTATAAGGAAATCAACATTCATTTGCCTTGAGGACTCCATTCTATACATGTACTTGGTTTTGCCCTTTCCACGCTAATCTTGCATTGTTTGTTGCACCATTTTCAGTCGTTCATAGAAACCCATAGTTTTGTCCATGTCGCCATCAAAAGAAACATCTTCCTTACCAAGATGACATAACAAAATATAATGCAAATGGATGACAAATTTCACTACTTGGTTTACATGACTCAAGCCCGACTGTACATCTTGAAAGTATGAAATTTTCGGAACATAACTTTCATGTAAAACATAATGATGCCTAAGTACAACAGTTACATAACCAATAGGCCTAAAAGGCATAATAATGAACTTGTTGCTTATACCTCTTTTGTAGCTTCGAACTAATGAAATTTTTGACAAATATCCATCTAATGAAAGTGCATGGATCGCTGTAACTTAATCTTTACACCATGGAAATCTTATGAATGGAATAAGATGGTGAAGTTTCTTGCATAAACCTCAAACTCAAATGAACCTTTCAAGTTTGAAATATCATAAAAAATAATTGAACTTATCTTTTGGTTTGAAGCAACATATGCTTCTTGCTGTTTGCCTCCCCACTGGAAGACTTTGCACACACATGAAAATGCATGCCAAGGAGCTTCAAATGAAGAAATGTCAACAACAACTCTCCTCCAACATTGGGCTGCTCTCAACAAATCTCTTATCAAAATGAAATCTTGGGCATTGACCAATCAATAATGGCATCCAACTTGGAGAGGCTTGCCTCCAACTTACCTCCTCCAATATCATGGCCCAAATGCATCAAAGAAGTGAAACCCAACTTGTACTTTGATATCTTCAAAACATCAAACAATTTTCCTTCATAAATGACATGTGCATAAGAAAACTTTCTAAACATGTTTATGTCACCCAAGTGGACAATTTCTTCAAGAAATGATTTCCTTTTTTCCATAATTCAAATACATGTCTGTAGTAGAAGTGCTACAAAGAACATATAACATTAAAAGCCATACAAAAAAATGTAAACTTTGAAATGGGAACTGATATTGTTACTCGTTTTGTAGTGATAGCAAAAAAGTGACCCGATTTTGAAAAGGGGTGATGCAGAGCACACATGTTTTTTTTAGAGCATAGTTTTTGGTACTTTAAATTTTTTTATGTACATTGTGTTTTAGAATGGTAGTGATTTTCACGCTGATTTAAAAAAATGGTAATTCTGCATCAGGCCATTTTTTAAAAGACCTATTTTTGATTTTAAATTTTCTAATGTATGAAATGTAAATAATTATTTTCTAAATTTAATAATTTTTTAAGTGGTCTTCTTCTTCATGTTTTCTTGTTTTTATTTTAATTTTTTTTTTGTAGTGAGGTTTTTATTGTTTTGCATATTTAAAGAAGAAGGTCGATATTTTAAATTTTCGATATTCTACATATTTATACATCGTTAATTAATTTTTCAATCCACATGAAATAATTGTTTCTAAAAAACAATAATTTTTAACAATTGACATAAAAATAACCATTTTTAACAAAAATATAACTAAAAAACTACACGTTTTGATAATTTTTTGTTATTTTTTTGCTAGAAATGACATGTTAAAAGTCACATTTTCTATAGAAATTTTTTAACTAAAAATGGTTAGATAATATATTATATATATATTTTTAATGAATTTCATGTCAACAAAATAATAATAATCGCTTTATTTTAAAAAAAATAATGATTAACATAAAAATTAATGCGAAAATCACATAATACAAATATTTAATGCATAACAACCTTAATTGAGTGCATATTCTTCTCATAAAATGTCAAAGTCAAAACATTACAAGTATAACTAATTAAAAATTGTTAGAAAATTATATATTACGGAGCAATGGAACACATAAAATATTGCAGAATTATAAACACAGAAAATGCACAAAACAAGAGAGACACAGATATACGTGGTTCACCCAGTTTGGGCTACGTCCACCCCGAACAACCAGTCCTTCCTTTCTATTATCCAGCAAAATGAAGAGACACAACCTACAGCAAATCCGCTATAATATCCTCTGTTTTCTCTCACAGTCTCACCTCTCTGTTTCTCGCTCACAGAATACACATCTATTTCACCGCCTCAAATACAATACCCTCATACAAAGAGAATGGTTGCCTTCTAGGGCAAAAAACCCTAAACTAAACATAAGTTCTACCGTCAGATCATCCGCCTAATGAACGGCCCAGATTGACTAGAAATTACTATATCATCCGCACCCCCCCACGTGGAGGGGTGTACAAGACTTCCTGGGGTATACATCCGGCTGAAACAAAGAACTTTGAACAATCATGCTCCACACACAACAATAATTACAAAAAATGAGCTTGATTCCAAGCATAACTTAATTTAATCAACAATGTCACGTAATCCAAACTCTTCGTCCTCTAGAGTTTCGTCATTGTCTTCTTCCACAATATTTTGCTTCATTTTGCTCATTTTCCTCTTCTAATGGATCTTTGATGTCTGCGAATCTCCCAACGTATGCCTTTCCAACCATTCCATGTAATGGTGGTTGGGGTTCCTTTGCATTTTTTTCCACACGTGATTCACTAAAGTCCCCTTTCTTCAACCTAATTTTTTGCATTGCATCTGGAAGAAATTAAAGAGCATTAATTCTTTGCTGAATGAAATTGCATTGTATTGGATCTTTTTCAATGGCAATGCAATTTTTTCCTTTTTGAAGGCAACATGCTAGTGTTGTACCTAATTATCAAGCACAAAATAAATAATGAAGTAAATTAGTACAATGACATATAAATTAAGAAATAACATATTGAAATTCAATTCCATATAATAAAACTTACCTGAGCCAGAAAATAAATCCAGAACCCAATCTCCTTCATTTGAACATATGTCTATAAGATAGTTAATCAATAACTGTGGTTTTTGATAAATGTTAACTATCTCTCATTTTGCTTCTTTGTCTTCATATGTTAGTTTTCTCACAACAACATCATAAGTCAGTATTTGGCTATGACTCTTTCCATCCACCTGATTAAAAATCATAGACATATAGCTATCATCTTTTGCCCAACTATCAATATAGATGAACACACAATCATTTATAAATAGTTGATCTTCACAGTTAAGAAGATTTGACTTTTTCCTGTAACATGAAATAGTAAAAGTTCAATTAACTTGTACATAAATGAATTTTTTAACGTTAATTAAATATACATTTTAAATGTCTTACCACGTAAGCTGCATCCTTGAATTTGTTTTCCCCTTGAAGCTTGACAATAACATTGCCAATTGGTGTCTGAATGAAATGTTACAAATCTCCATAATGGTGCTGATGTGACTTCTAAAAATCCCGCAACCACTTTACTAAGAGCTTGATAAATATAAGGGTCACTATCATAGTCAATGTTTGGAATATTGAAACCATGGGGAATATTTACAATAACTAGAGCATAATTCCTTTTAGGTATGAGTTTAGCAATGTCTTCACAGTCGCCTTGTATTACATGATATTGAATAGTGTCTAGCCCATTCCAAATGAAATGAGTAAGAGTTGGATCAAGTTAAACATTCTTAAGGCATTGCTTCTTTAGTCTTTCAATCTTTATTTTTTCAATAAAGGTTCTGAAACTATCTAGTTCTCCATTATCATCCTTCTTCATCTTTTATAAAATAAACAAATATATGTGTAAGTTATAAATTAAAAATAGTATACCAATGAATAAAAATGAATGTATAAATCAACATACATTTTTAAATGCAAGATAATTTTTTTTAATGTTGACGTAGAACTTGAATCTGGATAGTTGTGTACAACATCATCCCAACTATCTTCATTCAACAATTTAACCTTTTGTTCTCGATTTTTCATGTAAACTTTGTGACTGCATAGATAGAGTAAAAAAAGTTAATATAATGATATGTATAAGAAATACTACCAATAACAATATGTTATATTTAAAAAAAAAATATAATCTAGAAATAAATAAAAATAATTCAACAAACTTACTTTTGAAATTCCTTAGACATTTCCTCTAATGATAATTCCTTGACCTCACATGAGATAATATTTCTTTGACAAGTTTTTCATCCTTCTCTCCTTGTAATGCTCTCCAAGGTGTGATAGTCATATCTTCTGGAAGCTGCTTTATTTCAGGTCCTGATTTACTGTTGCTACATACCAATGGCTTAGACTTTTTCACCTTCTGGTTTTTACCGCCAATGTTCTCCCACATGCTAAAAATCTCATTAATCAACTCCCATATCTCTCCAGTTCTAAATGCCAACTAGAAAATGTTATCAATGCCTCTGAATAAATCACTAAATTTTCCGCCTTTGCCACCTTTTCAATTGATTTTCTCTTCAATTTGATTGCCTATTTCCATACAACATTCATTTTGGAAATCTACAGTAACATTTATCCTATCCCCACCACATTTTTCTTCAAATTCACCATGAACAAATCTAACCCTTTGGATGAAAGTCATAGACATCCTATATTCATTATCTGAATTCGGATCCCATGCCACTAACTTTTCTTTTGTATCTGATAAGCTAGCATAAATGATGCATTTCATTGTTTCAAAACGTGGGTTATTAGGATATTCCTCCATCAATTGTCTTTGAGCTTCTACAGAATGGTTCCCCCCAAGCACATAATAATTGTATTTAAAACATTTTGACTTATCAAGTTCTTCTTTATTGGGAACTTGAACTAGATCAACAAGAAGCACATAATTAACCACACGAGCATATGGATTGTACCTCATCAATGTCTTCAAGTTGTGAACTTGTAGATGGCATGGCTTTTTGATTTGATATTGACATTGTCCTTCACTTGCCTTATATATTTGTCTGACATTAAGCTGAAATGTACGACCACCCTCAATTAATTTTCTCTTTGTCAAGTTCTGTCGAATGACATTTTGTTTTGTTTTGATATTGCCATCCTCTAAATCAGCTCCTGGTGTAATGATTTCTCTGCTTTCTTTTGAAGTTTCACTAGGTTCTTGACTGTTGGTAATGACTACTTCAAAATGTTCAACTTTACTTTTATTCTTCATAACATTCTCATCATTAATTATAACATATTTATTCTTGGGAATTGTTACTTTTGATCTTTTACAGCTCTTCTTAGTTCCAATGTCATCCTTAGTAACGACAACATATTCTTCACTGCCAGTTTCAACTTCCTCGTCTTCAAAAGTAACTTGTCTACCCTTGCTAGATTTATCCAGTAGAGGCTCTTTTTCTTCCTGATCCCTTGGATGTAGTTTTGTAGCATCATGAATCACTACATTTTTCTTGTTTGCCATATCTTCTTCTGATACTGAGTAGAAACTGCTGACAACTTTTATAATATCATGTTCATGGAAAATTTTAAGAACCACCCTAAATTTATATGTATAATAAATGGGCTAATCCCCATGATACATAGGAAAAATGGGAGGCGATTTTATCAATAATATAATATGTATATATAATTTTTTTGGCGAATCTCTCACCAGATTATATTATTTTGTACAGTGATGGAGAATCTTTCACTGAATTATAAAATCTTGTAAGATCTTGGCAAATTTTTTACTGACTAATAAAACATTGTGAAGTCTTGGCAAATGTTTTGTTAAAATATGAAACCATATATGATAATAAGAAAACATATTCATTAAACTGTAATATACTAACATACATGTTTGGAAAAAGAAACATAATTTTCTCTTCCTACAAACGATGTTCCAAGTTTCAGTGGCCATGTTTGTCAAGGTTCTTACAATACACTTTTTCATATCATTTTATTAGTTTTGGTAATATTCCACAACAAAGTTCTTGTAGGTGTTGATATTGATAACGAGTTCTGTCAAGGTAGGAGAGACTAATCTTTTCTCTACAACTTTTGTCAAGCTACCACTTTTTTCAAGCTATCAAATTTCTTTCTTATTCCATAGACTCTAACTACGAGATAAAAAAAAACACATCAAGTTTGTTTATGTTGGGTCCCTATAATACTAGTGATTACCCCATTACTATTGTAGTTATACCCCTTATTTATATTGTTGTGCCCCTATTACCCCCATATTGTTATTTTTGTGCCCTATAGAATCCCTCTATTGTTATTTTTGTGGCTTTATATTATTATTGTTAGGTCGGCTGGATTATATTGTGACTCCTTAGACTCCTAGTTTTGTCATTTGTATCATCCAAGAATTGTTCATTTATGTAATGTAAAGGAGGTTTCCCCCTCGAAGAGGTTGAATTCTAAGGCGTTGATCTATCTTTTCTATCTTTTCTTGAGCTGGTTTCATAACATTTGGTATCAGAGCTTTGGATTCTAGGGTTTCGCTGCTCCAAACAGGTCATCGTGGCATTTTCGCTAAAACTTTTTCTCTGTGACGTTTCAGAAGTCGCAAAAAAACCCATTTGAGAAGAAGTCGCGCTGAACCTTGGGTCCAAATTTCAGATCTTTTTGCGCGATATTTGCGGAGATATGATCTGAGGAAGTTGGTATTTTTGCAGACTCCTGAATTACATTCAAAACAGGTGACCTGGGGAAAATCATCATAACTTTCTCTCTGGGGATCAGATTGAAATTTCGTAAGAAGGTACAGAAAGAGGACGAACTGTAGTTTCTTGTGTGCATGTTTCAAATCCAAAGGTCTAAATAGTGACTCGTGGCACGTCGTACAAGTTAGCTCTACTGAACTAGTCTATAAGCAAGTCACTGTGGGAGATTTCACATAACTCTTCCTTGGAGAATCCAATTTGGGTCAGACTTGTGGCATTGGAAAGAGGACACAGAGGGCTATTATAGCTCACAAATTTAGAACTAGATGATTGGAAAGTACAGAGATACATCAGAGGCAATATCGAGCTCCTACAAAGTGAAAAAAGGTGTGTAGATTTTCTTAAATTTTTGCTTAAGCTTGGTTTGAAAATTTATTTTGAAGGAATTAAAAGGGAATAGTAGAGCATTATTATCGGTAACTGATGCCCCGAGGAAAGAAAATGCAAACACCTAGTAAGGAACCTGAAAGCTCTAGCATGACTCATGAAGAAGAGGAAGAAATGCAACATGATATATCAAAATTACAAGACCAAGTGCAACAACTGTCCCTTGCACAAAAAGGAATAGAATATAAGATGGATGGTTTAAAGAAAGATGTAGAAGCTAAGATGGATGGTTTAAAGAAAGGTGTAGAAGCTAAGATGGACTGTTTAAAGAAAGGCGTAGAAGCTAAGATGATTGACGTGGAAGCTAAGATGGATGATTTGAAGATAGATTTGAAGATAGACATGGACGAATTGAAGATAAATATGAATAAGTTGCTACAAGAAATGGTCCCTAAGGGTGAAAGGGTACTAAAGGAAACTCATGATGAGAACAAAAGAAATGTTAATCATGATTCCATAGACGCTAATGTTGGATCGAAGAATCCCCATATTCGAAAAATCGATATGAGGAAGTTTGATGGCAAGGATCACGCCACATGGATATTACAGATGGAGCAATTCTTCGATCTCAATAATGTGAAAAACGCACAAAAGGTACGTATGGCAACTGTATATTTGGAACCAAATCAGTTTGTATGGTATCAATGGCTTTGTTCTCGTAAACAATTTATCACTTGGGCAATTTTTACGGAAGAATTGATAGCACATTATGAGGATACAAAAAGCAACACTTTTTTTAGCCAATTGATAAGTCTCAAACAAAAGGGTTCAATAATGGAGCACATTGAGGAGTTCCAAAAATTGAACATAAGGGTAAAAGATATTCCAGAGGAGCATAGGATTGATGTGTTCATAGGGTCTTTAAAGGATAATATCCAACATGATGTTCGCCTTTGGGAACCTGATTCATTAGAGAAGGCATTCAGGTTAGCAAGAAAAATGGAAAGCAAAATTATGGCAACTAGGAAGCATACCATTCACAACTATAAAGACAAAAGTGTTGTTGCCCCTAGTCTTCCACAACCTACAAGGTTGACACCACAACAATTGGAAGAAAAAAGAGAAAAAGGGCTTTGTTACAATTGTGATAGAAAATACACAAAAGGTCATAAGTGTGCTGAGAAGAAATTATTCTACATAGATTGTGAAGAGGAAGAAGAAAAGGAGCAAGAAAGGTCAAAAGAAGAGGATATACTCCAGGAACAAAGCCTAGATGAAGAACAAATAAATCCGACCATATCTTGTAATGCATTGGCGGGAATTACCACTCCTCAAACCATCAAGATAGAAGGACAAATCAAGAAGAAAAAGGTAATAGTGTTGATTGATTCAGGAAGCACCCACAATTTTATTCATTGTAGGGTAGCAAAAGAATTGAATTGCTTCCTATATCCAGCACCAGAGTGTCAAGTGATGATTGCAAATGGAGGAACAATAAATTGCTCTGGAAAGTGCCATAATATCAAGCTATCCATGGGAGAATATGTATTGACTAGCCCAATGCTTTCCATTCCAATGGGAGGTGCTGATGTTGTACTAGGAGTCCAATGGCTACAATCCTTGGGTACAATAGCTTTTAATTTTCAAGAACTTTTCATCAAATTTTCTGTGGAAGGAAAGGAAGTTGAATTAAGGGTATTGCAGGGAAACCAGGAAAGATAATCAGCTCTAATGGCATGACAAAGCTTCTAAAAAAGGAGCAAAGAGGTGTAATTGCACAATTATGTTCACTAGATGTTTCCACATTGGAATCATCTATTTCTCCAGATCTCAAAAAAGTCCTGGACAATCATTCCAAGGTATTTGAGACTCCCAAAGGTCTCCCACCTATGCGTGATCATGATCATGCTATTCATCTGATTCCAGGAAGTGTTCCTCCAAACATCAGGCCGTACAGATATCCCTATGTCCAAAAAAGTGAAATTGAACATATGGTTGCAGAAATGCTAGAGGCTGGTATAATTCAACCGAGTCAAAGTTCTTTCTCAGCTCTAGTAGTATTAGTGCACAAGAAGTATGGATCATGGTGCATGTGTTTGGATTATAGGGAGCTCAACAAGCTCACTATTAAGGATAAGTTCCCCATTCCTATTATTGATGAATTACTGGATGAATTGCATGGATCAATTTACTTCACCAAGTTGGATCTTCGTTCGGGATATCATCAAATCAAAATGAAGATTGAAGACATTCCGAAAACAGCATTTAGAACTCATGAGGGTCATTATGAATTTTTGGTCATGCCTTTTGGCCTTACCAATGCACCTTCAACATTTCAAGGTTTGATGAATTCAATTTTCAAACCATTCCTTAGAAAATTTGTGTTAGTATTTTTTGATGATATACTAATCTACAGCAAGTCTTGGAAGGATCATGTTGAACATGTTGACAGGGTGCTACAACTATTGGAGGAGAAACAATTATATGCAAAAAGATCTAAATGTTTCTTTGGAGTCCAGGAGGTGGAATATTTGGGTCATATTATATCTCATGAAGGAGTTAAGGTAGACCCTAGCAAAATTAAAGCCATTAAGGAATGGAAAATCCCCACATCCATAAAGCATCTGCGAGGATTTCTTGGGTTGACAGGGTATTATCGCAAGTTTGTTAAGAATTATGGGAGAATAGCAGCACCTCTAACAACATTATTGAAGAAAGATTCATTTTCATGGACTCCGGAGGCAACAAAGGCCTTTGAACATCTTAAAGAGGCAATGTGCCAAGCACCGGTCTTAGCTACACCGGACTTCACAAAAACCTTTATTGTGGAATGTGATGCTTCAGGAAATGGAATTGGTGCTGTTCTAATGCAAGATGAAAGACCCATTGCTTTTGAAAGTCGTCCAATCAAGGGAAAGTTTTTAAGAAAAGCTATTTATGAGAAGGAAATGTTGGCAATACTCCATGCACTTAAGAAATGGTGACCCTACCTAATGGGAAGACACTTCAAGGTAAAAACGGATCATGATAGCCTTAAATACTTTTTAGAACAAAGATTATCCTCTAAAGAGCAACAAAAGTGGGTCACAAAGATGTTGGGTTATGACTTTGAAATCATCTACAAAAAAGGGAAGCAAAATGTGGTGGCAGATGCACTCTCAAGAAAGGATGAGGATGTGGAAGCATTGTTGTGTGCCATTTCTATTATCCAACCAGATTGGATAAACGAAGCAAGGGAGGAATGGAAGAATGACGAAGAAGTGTGGGCACTTATTCGAAAGCTACAACAAGATTCTAGTACTTCTGATACATTTAGCTGGAAAAATGATTCGTTATGGTACAAAGATCGCTTATACCTCTGTAAGAATATCCAGCTAAAACAAAAGATTCTTATGGAATTGCACACTTCTCCCTTAGGAGGGCACTCAGGATTTTTAAAAACTTACCACAGGGTTAAGAAGGAATTTTTTTGGGATGGCCTTAAATCAGATATTCAAAAGTTTGTGGCGGAATGTTTGGTTTGCCAACAAAATAAAGTTGAAACAATTAAGACACCGGGTCTATTACAACCTTTATCCATTCCAAGCCAACGTTGGGAGGAGGTTTCAATGGATTTTATCATAGGTTTACCCAAGTTTGAGGGAAAGAGTGTCATCATGGTGGTAGTTGACAGACTTACCATGTATGCACACTTTTGTGCATTATCACATCCATTTAAAGCCAGTACAGTTTCTACTGCATTTATGGAAACAGTTCAAAAGCTACATGGAAACCCAAAGATTATTGTAAGTGACAGAGATCCCATTTTCACTGGAAATTTTTGGACAGAATTATTTTCTTGTCTTGGTACTCAGTTAGCTCATAGCTCATCTTATCATCCTTAATCTGATGGGCAAACTGAGATAGTAAACAAATGTTTGGAAGGATATCTTTGTTGCTTTGTATCTAATAAACAGACACAATGGGTCAAATGGTTGCCTCTGGCTGAATGGTGGTATAACACTTCCTTCCATACAGCAACAAAAATGACCCCATTTATGGCACTTTATGGGTATCAACCACCATCCATCACATCATATTTAAGAGAAAATTCTAAGGTTCAGCCAGTGGAACATCACATTGAACATCAACAACAAGTCCTCCAACTCTTAAAGGATAACCTCGTGTTGGCACAAAATAGAATGAAACAACAGGCAGATCAACATCGCAGTGAAAGAAGTTTTGATGTAGGTGATTGGGTATTCCTACGGCTACAACCATATAAGAAAATGTCCCTAAAGCAAGCTAAGAAGGATAATAAATTATCACCAAAGTATTATGGTCCGTACAAGGTGTTGCAAAAGATTGGTACTATGGCATACAAATTGGAGCTTCCTGCAGCTTCTCGATTGCACCTAGTTTTCCATGTTTCATGTTTAAAGAAGGTTATAGGCGACAAGCTCCCAATTCAGACAATATTGCCAGAACTTGACAAGGAAGGAAAAATTATATTGGAACCGAAAGCAGTCACAGAAACAAGAACTCGACAGCTACGAAATCGATCAATTTCAGAGTATCTTATTAAGTGGAAGAACTTATCCGCTGAAGATTCCACATGGGAGGATGAGAATTTTATGCAGAAGTATCCAGAACTACTCAAGCGTTGAGGAAAACACTTTTTTGAAGGAGAGGGGCATGTTGGGTCCCTATAATACTAGTGATTACCCCATTACTATTGTAGTTATACCCCTTATTTATATTGTTGTGCCCCTATTACCCCCATATTGTTATTTCTGTGCCCCATAGAATCCCTCTATTGTTATTTTTGTGGCTTTATATTATTATTGTTAGGTCGGCTGGATTATATTGTGACTCCTTAGACTCCTATATATAGAAAGGAGGTTTTTTCATTTGTATCATCCAAAAATTGTTCATTTATGTAATGTAAAGGAGGTTGCCCCCTCGAAGAGGTTGAATTCTAAGGCGTTGATCTATCTTTTCTATCTTTTCTTGAGCTGGTTTCATAACAGTTTACCCCAACAGCCAACAAGTAGCAAACCATACCTCCAAGAGGACCTATGCTAGTTTAATTCCCCCATTTAAATAGGCTACATTCCAAGTGAATACCATGGGTCAATACCATGTGCCATTTTTATTTTTATTACTACTAATATTAGGGTTAATAATGTTTTTGCATGGTATTAACAATAATCTAGCCCATGGTGTTTGGCCCATAGTATTTTGCCCATAGGTTTTACCTAAATATAACACATTTTTTGAGTGTTCGTAAATATAAGGTGACTTATGGAGTAAATATAAAAAAATGTTTTATTTGTTTACCATACCTCTTGCTTATCTATATTTTTATTAATTTACCATACCTCTTTTACAAATATGGTATTTGGCCCATAGGATTCACTTAAATAAAACCTCTTATTCGAGCCTTCATAAATAGAAAGAGGGTTATGGACTAAATATCAAAAGAGGTTTTATTTATTTACCATACATCTAGTTTATTTATATTTTTATTTATTTACCATATCTTTTGAGTAAGTATAAAAAGAGGGTTTATTTATTTACCATACCTCCACTTTATTTATATTTTTATTTGTTTACACCCTTGCATGTATATAAGGTGACTTATGGAGTAAATATAAAAAATGTTTTATTTATTTACCATACCTCTCATTTATTTATATTTTTATTAATTTACCATACCTCTTTTATAAATATGGTATTTGGCCCATATGATTCACTTAAATAAAACATATTCTTGAAAATTAGGGTGAATGGAAGGTTGTAACTCCTAATTTCAAGGGCTAAATTTACCTTTTTTACCCTCTCCCTTAAAATAAGGTGGGCTATTTGAGGCCATTTGTAAAAATGTACTATGATACAAAATATTCGCCCACTAAAAATTTAAAACCCCTTAATTTCGCCAAAGGGTGAACATTTGCCCCTAAAATTTTCCATGATCACACTCTATGAAATGAATGCCTCCCAACCTAATTGAACAACTTTCAACAAAATTCTGCCAAACAGAATATCATATGTCAATAAAAATGAAGTTAAAAAAATATAGTGAGATAGTTACAAGAACGCAAAACACAAATATAAATAATAATACTTACGATATTTTGTTTCATCTCATTTACAATTTGTTTACACAACTTTGTAGATACCTCTCTCATGTCATACAATGAATATGATAACTAGTATTTAATCATTTCATGTGACTTGGGTGGTTTTGTAAGTATGTAAACAACTTCACTATCTGGTACCGAACACATGTCTATGACTCTTCCCATCACGTCATAAATTCCATTATCATTAGGTATATCAACATATAGATATATCTGCACATTTTGGCTTTTCTCTTTCTTTCACATACCAGACTTTTGATGGAAGTTTCACTTTTTTTATTTCTTCCAGTATGAAATCATCTTCTTATCATTTGAGGCACTTGAAAGATTTGTAGCCATCAGCTCAAGTGGGGTTCATTCACCAATGTTTTTTGAAGATCCACCTTTAAGAGTCTTTGGTCCAGAAAGATTCACAGAAATCTTCTTTGATGCCATTTTCCTGAAAAAAAAGACACACATAAATCAGTAAATGATAAAACCATAGTAACTTAAATTAACAATGAAAATGATAAACGATAATTAATTTTATAAGCCATAACAATTTCGAAAAAAAAAATTAAAAAATACATCGCCCTACCGCCGCACCCTGAAAATCGTCCGGCCAACCGAGCTGGCCATTGGGTCCGACCCCCTAGCCCACCATGGCGGCCCAACCACTGCCCCCCAACCAACCCCAGTGGCCCCGCCACCCCGCGACTGTTGGGCCACAGGGGTGGGATGGAAGGGCTGCCCATGGGTCGTCAGGGTGGCCATCTCCCCCATGCCACTTCGGCGGCACGCCCGCCCGTGGGGTGGTGCGAGGGGGGAGTTATGGCAACTCCCCCCATGCCACCTTAGTAGCCTTTTTGGGCGAAAGGGCCGTCGGGGTGTTGTAGGGGGGAGTTGTCGTGCCCCACCACCCCGTGGGTGGGCAGGTGGGTTGCTGGGGTGGCGCAGGGGGAGCTGCCGTGCCCCGCAACCCCTCGGGCAGGCGGGCTATTAGGGTGGTGAGGGGGGGAGCTGCGACAACTCCCGCCACGCCACCTCGATGATCTACCCGCCCGCCCATGGGGTGGTGGGGAGATTCTCGGAATCTCCTTGCCACCACGTGGGTAGGCGGGCCGCCGGGGTGGCGTGGGGGGAGCTGCGGCAGCTTCCCCCATGCAACCCTGGCAGCCCGCTCGCCTGCCTGTGTGGTGACAGGGTGATTCTGGCGGGGCAATTCTTGGAATCACCCCGCCACCATGTGGGCGGGAGGACCGCCAGGGTGGCGCCGGGGGGGGAGCTGTGGTAGCTCCCCCCATGCCACCTCGGTGGCGACCCCACCCACGGGGTGGCGGGCTACTGGGGTGGCGTGAGGGGGAGCTATGGCAGCTTCCTCGCGTGCCACCCTGGCAGCCCACCCACCCACGAGGTGGCAGGGTGATTCCGACCTCAGCAGCCCACCCGCCGGCGGGGTCATCCCGGTGGCCCATCTACCCATGGGGTGGCAGGCCACCAGGGTGGCACGAGGGGGAGTTGCCACAGCTCCCCCCTATGCCACTCTGGCAGCCCACCACCCCACGGGCCACTGGGGTGGGACAGAGGGTTGGGTAGCCATCCCCATCGCCCTTAACCTATGGCCCTGTTTGGCTGCTGTGAGCATTATCGAGCCCATTTGGTCACTGTGAGAATTACCGGGCCCACCATGGTCACTGCGGATGTAATGGGTAAATTCGGTCCATAAAAAGTTCTAAGTTTAAAGAAAAAATTAAACTTCATTAAACTTATTTAATTTTAAAATTTGCAAAGAAAAAAATTAACTAACCTTTAAAATGCGAGAATCTTCCGTTGAATATGTTGTTGATAGCAATGTAGTTGCTCCACAAATTCACTTCAAGTCTTTTAATGAACTTTGGAAAACCTTGATGTGATGTGAGTAATAGTGATAATGAAATTTATTATATAAGTGAAATTAAGGAGATGTTTTACCGTACCCTTAATGTGGGATTAATTTTTTATTTTTTTAAAATTTAACATGTTAATGTTTTTATGGCAATACAGGAAACTATGATAAAGTGAATATTATGGAATTGATTTAAAGCACAGTGAATGTGGAATTAATTTGTTTTAGAAGGTATTATAAAAATTAAAAAAACATTCAATTGTTTAGTAAATATTATATAGTTTAACTATTAAAATAATTTAAGTAAAAGTTTTAGTTTACAATTTTAAATTTAAAGATTCATTTCATAAAAAAATTTGGTTAAAAATTTTCAATAAATTGTAGAATAAAATAATGAAGAGAAATACATGAAACGAAATTTTTGGAGGGAAATATTTTGGCGAAACTTTTTGGAGGGAAAATTTCATTCTCTAAGCTATATAATATCTTTAAGAGCATGCATTTGTATCATTCAACCTCTTCTATTTGAAAGGGATGGATTCTTCTGATAGTGAAGTTTCACTTTGTAAAGCATCAACATCATCGCGTAACAACTCTAATCATATTGATGAATATAACGGAAATTCTTCCACTTAGTCCTAATCCTAAGGGCTATGAGAGTAGCACTGATGAAAGAGGGGATGGAGAATTTCAAATAAGTAAAGAGTCACGGATTCCACTTAGTCCTAATCCTAAGGATTATGAGAGAAATAGTGATGAGGATCATGATGAAGAATTTCAAAAGAATAGAGTGTCATGATGTCCAATTAGTCCTAATCCTATGGACTATGAGAGCAGTAGTGATGAAGAGCATGATGACGAATTTCAAAAGAATGGAGTGTCACGGTGTCCACTTAGTACTAATCCTATGGACTATGAGAGTAGTAGTGATGAAGAGCATGATGACGAATTTCAAAAGAATGGAGTGTCACGGTGTCCACTTAGTCCTAATCCTAAGAACTATGAGAGCAATATTGATGAAGAGCATGATGAAAAATTTCAAAAGAATGGAGTGTCACGGTGTCCTCTCAGTCCTAATCCTATGGACTATGAGAGCAATAGTGATGAAGAGCATGACGATGAATCTCAAAAGGATGGAGTGTCACGATGTCCATTTAGTCTTAATCCTAAGGACTATGAGAGAAACAGTGATGAAGAGCATGATGAAAAATTTCAAAAGAATGGAGTGTCACGGTGTCCTCTTAGTCCTAATATTATGGACTATGAAAGCAACAGTGCTGAAAAGCATGATGGCAAATTTCAAAAAAATGGAGTGTCACGATGTTCTCTTAGTCCTAATCCTATGGACTATGAGAGTAGCAGTGATGAAGAGAATGATGACGAATTTCAAAATAATGGAGTGTCACAATGTCCACTTAGTCCTAATCCTAAGGACTATGAGGGAAACAATGATGAAGAGCATGATGACGAATTTCAAAAGAATGGAGTGTCACAGTGTCCTCTTAGTCCTAATCCTATGGACTATGAGGGCAGCAGTGATGAAGAGCATGATGATGAATTTCAAAATAATGGAGTGTCATGGTGTCCTCTTAGTCCTAATCCTATGGACTATGAGAGAAACAGTGATGAAGAGCATGATGATGAATTTCAAAAGAATGAAGTGTCACGATGTCCTCTTAGTCCTAATCCTATGGACAATGAGAGCAAGAATGATGAAGAACTTCAACTGAATAGAGTGTCACAATGTCCACTTAGTCCTAATCCTATGGACTATGAAAGTAGTAGTGATGAAGAACATGATGAATAATTTCAAAAGAATGAAGTGTCACAGTGTCCACTTAGTCCTAATCCTATGGACTATGAGAGCAACAGTGATGAAGAGCGTGATGGAAAATTTCAAAAGAATGGAGTGTCAAGGTGTCCTCTTAGTCCTAAACCAACGGACTATGAGAGCAGTAGTGATGAAGAGCATGATGAAAATTTTTAAAAGAATGGAGTGTCATGGTGTCCACTTAGTCCTAATCCTATGGACTATGAGATCAATAGTGATGAAGATCATGATGAAAAATTTCAAAAGAATGGAGTGTCATGGTGTCCTCTTAGTTCTAATCCTATGGACTATGAGATCAGTAGTGATGAAGGACAAGATGAAGCACTTAGTCCTAATCCTAATGAATATAAAGGTAGTAGTGACAAAGGACAATATGTAGCATTTTCAGTAAGTAAACAGTCACATTTTCGACGTAGTCCTAATTCTATGGACTATGAGAGAAGCACTGACAATGCACATGAAGAAGAATATTTAATAAACATCGAGTCAAATTTTCCATTTAGTCCCAATTCTAAGGACTATGACAATAGCATTGAAGAAGGGGAAGATGAAGAATATCCTCCAAGTCAGTATTTGAAAAGCACAACTGATCATTTTGTGGATAACATTCCTCTTAATGATAATCCAATGATGGAGATGTTGCTAAGAAATATTGTATCGAGGAGTAGGAGCAGACCTTTTCGTATCAATGCAAGATGTTCTAGTTATACAAGGGGTAGAGCAGAATATCTGACGAGAAGAAGTTCTATTAGCGCTTTCATTTCAAGTGAATGTTGTAAAAAAGATTGCTTGAAACGTATGGATTTCAAATTTTCATTAGAGAAAAGGAAGAGATATTTGTCAATGAATAAAAGCATGAAAAATTCATATTTAGTTGGGTGCATGCAATCTACATTGTCAGGTTATGACTATCATATTAGGTCTTTATTTATCTATAGAAATGATTTCAAAATGTTTCATTCGATGGGGAATTTTCATCTCTTGAGAATTCAAGAAAATTTGGAAAAGGATCCCACATTTTATTCAGAAGTACGTCATAAACGATAGTTTGGGCCATTATCAAATACTGAAATGTCATGGATGAAATATTTCTTTTCAAAGCATGGAGAGTGTATGTCAAATAGAGAGACAATACATATTCCAGGTAATTTTTCAAGATGAGAAATCTACAACTTATACAAAGAATATGTAGGAGGTGCTAAGGGACATGGTCAGTTTATTACATATCAATATTTTGTGAAGGCATGGAAGAAGGAATTCAAGAATGTCTGTATTTGTAAGAAGACAAGGATGGGGATTTGCAGTACATGTGCTTCTCTTAAATAAAAAGGGGACAAATGTGAAGGGTCAAAAAGAGGTAAGCATTCATAACTTTAACTTTTAAAATTGTGTAGTCATCAACTATGAAAACATATTTCTTAATGGCTTTCTTTTATGTTGTGTAGATTTAATTGTCAAAGAACTTCAGGAGCATCACGAACAACAAACAAGTGAAAGGAAAAAGTTGTATAAGCATTGAAAGAAGCGTTTTGATAATCCGAATAAATATTTGGGTTTGATAATTGATTGTATGGACCAGAAGAAAACACTTTTACCACATTTTGTTCCCACACCCAAAAATTTATAGGAGGAAAATTTTATTTAGTATCACTTGGTCGGTTGTATGGTCTTTAATGGGAAAATGTTTCCTAGGGTGTACTTCACAACTCCAAATATTCATAATGATGCAAATCTGACAATAACCATAATTCATGATGTGCTTTCTCATTGGTCTGGTAATCTTCCTGAAGTTTTGTATCTACAATTGGACAACACTTGCCGTGAAAACAAAAATCAGGTTGTTTTTGGATATCTAAACATGCTTGTTGAACTGAGAAATTTTCAGAAGGTAAAGGTTGGTTTCCTTCTTTTTGGACACACTCATGACCATATTGATCAGATGTTCAGTCGTTTTTCAGTCACATTGAGGAGGAAGTAAGTTGGGAGCTTGCCATCATTAATTGAATGTATTAAGAAATCATACATGCTAGAGCCTACTTTTGATGTGTTGGAAGAAATTGTTGACATGCGAAGGTTTATTCTGGGTTCACATGGTGAGGAGAAATGCATTGAACAACTTAATGACATTAGATTCCAACATCAATTTCGTATCAAAAAAATTGATGGGAAAACACTAATATGGGGCAAGAAGTATTCAACTACTGTGGAATGGGCACCATCATCAGGTTTGGAATTTTTGAAGTTCATTCTATAGATCATCCAATATTTTCATCAAAAATATTGTTGTTACAATCAGTTGGTGAATTTCATAATGCACACAGACAGAATAGAGATATAAATTATTCTGATTGCCTAGAAGAAATTAAAAAATGTATTAGATATACATATGAGTACTTTGACATTGCTGATTCAGTTTGGTGGGTATCAATTTTCAATAATCAAAGTGATATCATTTCAACAACAAATGAAGATATACCTTTGAAAAATCCATTTATTTGGCCACAAAATGTGTCAAATGAACATGAGGAAATAAACATTGCTGAACAACAACAATCTCAAGGTATTATTAATTCTTCACGGGCAGAGGAAAGAGAGATGTATATTGGTTCCAGAAGATCTCATGCACAACGTGAAGCCATGGAAGACCTTTACAGGGGTTCAATACAAGATATTGAGGGTTTCATGATCGCAATGCTAGTAGATGGAGATCCCAATGGCTATCCATTATGGGATGCTAAGGTTATAAAGGTATTTACATAAAATGAGGATGTTACAGGTGTTGAAGTACAATGGTATGCCACAAATACACATCCATTAAATGGTGTGTATAAGCCAAGGATGGTAGTTGACAAAAAAATGGCAGAAAGAGAAAAAGAAACAATACAAATATAAATCACCGCTGCACAAACATCTTAAAATTGGAGGATGTTGACATACTTGTTTATGACTTCAATTTAACAAAGAGAGGAACTCTTCGCTTCAAGATGATAGAGATTCTGAAAAGGTTGTTACCAGAAGGAACAGTGTTGAGATGGGAGTCTACTGAAACCAGTCATAGATCTAGAAGAATTTTGAAACCTGAAATGGTGGGCATGCATGTGGACTCAGATGGGGCACTAGTTGATGAAAGAGAAGAATATGGAACATCTTCATCAACATCCAATCATTCATCTGAAGATGTGAATTCTGATGGTGTGCAAGAAAATATGAGTGATTTTGAATAATTGTCTAAGACAATTTATATAACTGATGTTTGCATCGTATCTTGAAATAAAAATTTTGATTTCCATATGGTGTTAAATCAGAAGTTATGAGTCATTTTTATGTTGTTGGATTATATGTCTTAATTATGATAATTTTTATTGTTTAGAATATCTACAATGCAACATTAAATTAGAGATATAATGTATGGGTTAATCAATATACAAATAATGACATTTTGATTCATTTAGTCATGTAATTTGTTCATAATGTCATGGTTTTTTAATTTTATGGTTGAAAAAATTCCAATTTTTTTTGTATCTAACATGTTATGGTTGAAAACATGTTGAATTTATACTTAAGAAAGAAAAATGTTATTCTACGAAAAACATTAGTGTGTTTTTTTCCTCATAAACAATTGTCCTTTTGCACATAAAAATTCGATTTTACTAGCATTTTTTAAAAATGTTGAAAATTGACCCTAAAAAAAAATCATCTTTCTAGTATCAACACTTTTTCGTTTTCAAGGTGTTTTTTGCACGAAAATTTAATTTTCATTTCCATTTTTAAAACATGTTCAAAATTGACCCTAAAAAAAACCCATCATTCCAGTATACACAATTTTCGTTTTTAGCACTATTTTTGATGTTTTTACGGGGTTTTTTGGCCAGAGTTCTCGTTTTGAGTTTATAATTCCTGTTTCAAAGTTTACATTATTCAAACCATTCTTGTTTGGTGTTATGTATATTCTTGCACTAACCTCTTTTTATTACTTTCCTTCGGCGAAAAATACTCCTTTTGTTCTCTTTCTTGAAATACTTACCATTCCTCTCTGGCACCATAACCATTGGTGCACAACATGGCATAAGGGATGATTGAATGAGCCCATTGTTCAAGAAACTTTTACATTGCATTGGTGTCTCTACAATTTGCAATTTTTTCAACCCTTGCATGCAAACGTCAGAAAGAGAAACCTCTTGCTGCAAAGATATTTCATGTGAAGTTTCTTTCTCTTTGAAGGACGATTCTTTCACAACCTGAAATACTTCATCACTCTGATGAACTGAACCAACCAAATCAGAATTGAAACTTGCATTACATGCAACAACATTTTCATAAACAATATCATCATTTGGCTTAAACATGAGAAGTCTTAAACTTTTACGTGAATTCACTAGTCTTTTTTCCTCCCTTACATCAACCAAAAAAATGTTCAGCGTTTTGCGATGGGCTCTCACTATGTACTCCAAACCATCCTTGAACAAGTGATACTTATTTTCATGGTGGTAAAAGACTGCTTTCCGGTCATACAAATATGGACTACCCAACACCACACCCGAAATATCAAGCGGTACCACATCTAACTCTACTTTGTCAACAAAATTTGCAGTGATTGTGAACTTAAAAAAACATTTTCTTGTAACTTGTAAACTTGTGTCTCTTGTTATCCATCCCAGAGGGTATGGTTTATGGTGAGGTACAGTTTCAAAATTCAATATGTTGACTAAGTCTTCAGAGATTAGATTCGCTTGTGACCCACTATCGAAGAGTGTGTCAATATTGGTGTGTTTAGAATAACCCTAACATGAAATAACTCAATTCATCTATTTTCATCTAGAGTAGTAGTAGTGTTATAGTTTTGTGAACTAGTGCTTGCAATATCTTGTTTTCCTTTGATTCCCATGACAATGATTTTATTTCCATCACCTGATTCAGAACCTAAATCTTCTTGAGTGATAGCAGTGGTTTTCTGTTTCCTTTTATTTTTGAACTTATTTGGTCTTATTTCTAAATGCAATTTCCAGCAGTGGGCTTCATCATGCCCCTCTTTGGAACAATGTTTGCATGTAATTGTTTCCCCTTCTTTCTTCACACTAGCATTCTTCTTTCCCTTCCATTTTCCTCCTTTCTCTTTCTCCTTACCCTTAGGTGGCTTTTTATTACTATCCTCTTCATAAGTGTTCTTTCCTCTAGATTCAAGATGCGTGACTTGCACACATACTCCATCCAAATTAGTTGGATTGAACATAAGAATAATGTGTTTAAGATAGGGATGTAAACCCCCAATATATTTCAGCAGTGCATCTTGGGAATTCAAATTCATTCCTAATAACAAATCCCTTTTTCTAAACTCCTGTGTATAATCTTGGATTGTTTTGCCTTTAAGCTACCTAAAATTCTGCCAACTCATAATGGATTTTTGCATATAGGCTAAAGGATAAAACTATCTTTTAATTGCAGAAAAAAATTCAACCCAAGTGATGAATATCTTACAATGGATTCTCATTTCCTCTTGAGTATTTGCTTCCCACCAAACTAGTGCAACTCCTTCTAGCCTTAGTGAAGCCAACTGGATCTTTATGTCGTCTTCTTGAAGGTTCTAAATTGTACAGTATACCTCCAACTATCGAACCCAATTGTCTAAATTTTCTGCATTCACTTCTCCATTATACACGGGAAGTTCGAATTTTATGTCCAATTTCAGTAATGGAGTTTTTCCTTTTGGGGTTTTGGAATGAGTATGGGCAGTTTAAGTGGTGGTACTGGAAGATGATATTGTGTGAGATGGTGAAGATGATGAGGATGGTGGAGATGGAAGGTGGGTTTCCACCATTACCTTTGGAATCTTTCTTCTCATCTTTTTTGTCCTCTGAGCTTCCTTTTCCATGTGGAGGTTTAGAACTCTCTCCAACCATTCTAGTGTTTCTCTCTTCATAGAGGACTTTAACCATCTCAGTCAAAGTATAGAAATGTTTCTTGAATTCTTCTTAATCTAAAGAGGGACCCTTAGGCTCTCTTTCTCCAGACATAATGGCTATGGATTTAGGCTCAGAAATTTGTATTGATTGTACCTCTTCAATCTCAATTGAAGGAAAAACTTGAGGAGTTTCAAGTGCAACTGGAATTGGAACTTTGGGTGTTGGACATTGTGGCCTTGTGGCTCTCCTTCTTCTGGGCATTACCTTAGGAGTTGCAACCAATAGCTTCCCTTCTCCTCTCTGCAACTTTAACCTTGTAAGCATCACAATTTTGCAACCATTAAAATCCTAATTGCACACTCTCAAGCAATCAAGTAACTCAAACTTGGGCTCTGATACCAACTTGATCTATTTTTGTATGATTAGTTTTGTTGTGCTAATAACAATTACCTATTTATAAACATGTGTTTGCTTCTTGCCTTTTGTGTTGAGGTTTCCTTAGTTGTTGGTGCTTACAAATAGGTAAATTTCCTTAAGTTAAACAAGATATTCATGAAAAATAGCTTCAAAAATGAATAATGAACAAAAAACATGAATAGTGCAAAAAACCATCAAAGAGACACATTAACAAAGTGTTTTGATGAAGGTGTTCACCCCTCCTGGGCTACATCTCCTTGGTCCAACTTCCATGGCTTGGGCCTCTATATTATCTCAATTTGGAAAAAACGTTGTTCACAAAGCTCTATGGCTCCTGATACCTGCACCAATGTGTTCATAAGGTCTAAATTAGCTAAGAAAACTTCTTTTTGATCTCAATTTGGTCGAACATTGAGAAAGTTATGGCTAAAACAGTCTTTCCTAGAAAACCTCCGCTAAATCTGGAGAGGCTCTAGTTAAGTTCACCAAGTTTGGTGGTAGTTACAGATTTGGCGGTCCCACCATAAATTACGCTAACATAATCAATGGGTTAATTAAGTCTAATCATTATTAGGTGCTAATCATTCTTATGTTGGCCCTTAGACGTATGGTTGAGGTCACATGGAGAGGGGGCTGGCTCCCTCCTCTTTGCCATTAGTCAACACTTATGGAATTTAATTATTGTTGCGTGCCCTCCTTTCAACTCCGCGTACTATAGATTGTTGGTAAGGCAAGAGAATGGGAGGGGGAGGTCATGGGTTCAAGCCTGCCCTCCCCCATCACTTTTTTTAATACACATAACTATATTCCAACAAAACTTTAATATACGCCATTTAAAATATAACATATTCCAAAACATTTGGACTTTGGTTAATATGGAATGTCAGTTTAATATATATATATATATATATATATATATATATATATATATATATATATATATGAATTCCACTTGGAGCCAATTAGGCAATTTCCCTTTCACACAACCACACTGGCGAATCAGAGGTAACACTTGTCAGAGCCCCATTGGGCAAAAATTGAAGAAGATTCCCCTTGTTGACTGGACTACTGACTGGACTTCCATGTCATCATTCTGGCCCATTCTGCACTTGTTTTAGTTATTTAGGAAAACAAACAACATGCCTTTTCTCCTTCATCCAGTCTCTGTTTGTAGTGAAACAAATTGTGTTGCGATCATCTTGACGAGACAGACGCATCCATATAGTTTTCAAGCCAATTTGAAAATTTTGATTTTTGAGCTAAATACTGAGCACCTGATCAATGGCATTCTTTGATTAAATCTTATAGGAATGCTTGAAATTGATAGGAAAACTATATAATCAAGAACTTATAAATGCATAGATTGTTCCTTTGGAAGTATATAAACATAATAGTAAATTATAGAACCACCAAGGTTGGTTATGACTTTTATTTATTTATTTTTATCGTGTTAAATTGTGGCAGGATTCATTGGTAAACCATGGTTAGAGAAGAGGTGGGGCAACTAAAGGGCACAACATGGCACCACCACAACAACTGAATCCTACCTCCCCACCCAATGATGGGGAAAACATCACAACACCAGAATAGATACTAGATGGAGAAGTGTTGAACTTAATGAGATTGTTCCAACACATGTTTGAAGAATTAATAAATCATTTGGAACGAGAGCATGGAGGACCTGTCATACAAAATGAAGTACCCCAAAACACTCCAAGAAATGATGTACGTCGAGATTTGGAAAAAGTAAAATTTCTAGAGTTTTGGGGGTCACGGATGGTCAATCTACAGAGGCATGGTTAGGAAACATGGCTATGTGTTTTACCCTGAGATATTACACCTCATATATTAAGGTCAAGATGGGTATATTCCAGCAAAATGGAAACACACTACTTTGGTGGAAGAAATTATTAACACAATTGGGGATGGATACATCATAAGTAACTTGGGAACTATTTGAAGAAAAATTTAGAGAAAGTTATCTGTCAGAGGAGTTCCTTGAGAGGAAACCAAATGAATTCAATGAATTAAAGCAAGGGAGTCGCTCACTACGAGAATATGAGGCTCATTTCATGGAATTACTCCGTTATGCCCTCATTTAAACACAAAAAATCTCAAGGTGAACAAATTTGTGTATGGATTAAATGTTAACATTTGAGTCAAGGTTAGAATATTAATGCCTCTCAACTTGCACGAGGCAGTTCAATGGGAAATCATTGTAGAGGAGGAGATCATGATGAGTGGACCTAGTAAGTTAACAAGGCCTACAAGATTAGGAGTACCCAGTGGAAATAGTATGGAACATAGAAATTTTCAAAGGGGTTCGTGCTCAATCATCAAAATTGGTCAACAGGAAATCAAAGAACACCATATAGGCATCCAACTCAGCATTCACACAGGGTACCTCAAAAAACTCGTCAACCACAACAACATGGCCTATGTGACAGCACCAAATCACACCACCTCAGCACCAATCCCAACAGTCTGGTTCTTTCCAGCAGAGTTCCAGTCCAAATCCCAATTCAATTTGTAGTAGGAGCCAAGCTCCTAAGAGGGGTGTTGGATTTGTGGAGGTCCTCACTATGAGAGGGATTGCCCTCAAAATAAAGGTAATACCAACTCAACTAAGAATGAAACTACATGTGGGGGATCTGGAGAAGGCTTATCGCATCCATGTAGTGGTGAACAATCGCCAGGTTGAACACTAGTCCACTGTGTTGGAAACCTCGGGTAATATTGATGGTATGAGTTTTGTCATTTTAATAGATCCAGGAGCTACTAATTCCTTTATTTCTCTAAATGCATTATCAAGGATTAAACATAAAGAAATTGCACAATATGAATTTAGACATGTAGAAATGGCATGTGGTATGAAAAGAAATGTAGGAAGGATGGTAAAGGATTGTGAGGTGGACCTGTGTGTATGTAAGACCAAGGTATCCTTGTACTCTACAATTTTAGGAGTCTATTATGTAGCCATAGGAATGGATTGGTTGGAATGACATGAGGCACTCCTAGACTGCAAAGACAAGATTCTACATTTCACAGACGATGACGGCCAAAGAAAATCATTAAGGGGAAAGAATCGAGGGGTGTCCCTGAGGTTCATCTCCTCCATGCAACTAATGAAATATAGGCAAAAGGGATGTCAAATGTTCTCAGTGGTAGCTCTAAACGATAAGGGTGATTCTGAAAACCTTGATAAACATCCATTTCTTGTTGAATTTAAGGATGTATTTCCCGAAGAACTACCCGGGCTACCCCCAAAAAGGGAAATTGATTTCACCATTGACCTTAAACTAGGCACTGAGCTTATTGCAAAGGCACCCTATTGTATGTCGTCTCGAGAAATAAAGGAATTGTAGATCCAATGAAAGGAACTGTTGGACTTGGGGTTCAATGACCTAGCATACCTTCGTGGGGAGCCCATGTGATTTTCGTTAAGAAGAAGGATGGGTCTTAGCGACTGCGCATTGGCTACCACCAGTTGAACAAAGTGACGATAAAAAATCAATACCCTCTACCAAGGATAGATGACTTGTTTGATCAAATGAGGGGGGAAACTGTGTTTTCAAAGATAGATATGAGGTCGGGATATCATCAGTTAAGAATCAAGGAAGAAGATATCTCGAAGACAACCTTTAAGACAAGATTTGGGCATTATGAATTTGTAGTTTTACCCTTTGGACTGACAAATTCCTCGGGTATTTTCATGAGTTTGATGAATGGAATATTTTGAAATTACTTAGACAAGTTTGTACAAGTCTTTATCGATGACATTTTGATCTACTCAAAGACCCCAGAAGAGCATGACGAACACTTGAGGATAGTTCTATAATGTCTTAGAGAAAACCAATTATACGGGAAGTTGTCAAAGTGTTCCTTTTACCAAACCAAGATTCATTATCTTGGGCACATTATCTCTGGGGATGGTATCATAGTAGACCTGACAAAGATCGAGGCCATCATGGAATGGCCAACACCAACCAATGTTCATGAAATACGAAGTTTCATGGGCATGGTAGGGTATTATTGTAGATTTGTCGAAGGGTTTTCGAAGATATCAAGCCCCATTACCGAGCTCCAAAGAAAGAACAAGAAATTCATTTGGACTGAAAAATGTGAAGAGGCATTCCAAAGGTTAAAGGTGTTATTAAAGACATCACCAATTTTGAAGGTGTCGGATATGGAACAAGAATTTTTGGTTTGCACTGATGCCTCCAAGGAAGGGTTGGGTTGTGTATTGATGCAAGAAGGAAGAGTAATAGCTTATGCATCAAGGAAACTTAGAAACCATGAAGAAAACTACGCAACCCATGATCTAGAAATGGAAACAATTGTTTATGCACTAAATATTTGGAGACACTACCTTCTAGGAAGGAAGTTTGATGTTAGGACTGACCATTGTGGGTTACAACACATATTCACTCAAGACCACTTAAATGAAAGACAAAGACGATGGTTTGAGCTAATTAGTGAATATGATTTTGATATCACTTACATAAAAGGAACGGTAAATAGGGTGGTTGATGCTTTAAGTAGGAGGCCTAAGATATTTTCAGTGATTCCCTTATAGACAAATTTGAGGGGGAAATTGCTCGACTTACAATTTAAAAACACCTGGTACTAGGAGGTTAGCAAAAGTTTGAGGGAGGATGAAATGAGGGTCCCAAAATATGAAGAATAATCCCTTGATAATGATGGGCTACTACAATTTCGGGGAAGGATATATGTGCCACCGAATGAAGATATATGCCAGTTAATCTTGAAAATGAGTGCAGACCTGAAACCACTCTTATTTTGGAAAGGGATGAAGAAGGAAATTGTAAAATTGGTAGCAAGATGCTTAGAGTTTCAATGAGTAAAAGCTGAACACAGGCATCTAGTAGGGTTATTGCAACCCCATGAGATACCAAAATCTAAATGGGAAGTTATATCAATGGACTTCATTGCGAGACTACCAATGACCTCAAGAAGACATGATTCCATATTTGTAGTGGTAGATGTTGACCAAGAGCGCCCATTTCATACCAGTTCAGACTACATATAATGCACTAGAAATAGCCAGAGTTTTTATTGATGAGATTATGAGATTACATGGATTGCCAAGGAAGATCATATCAGATAGTGGAGCAGTGTTTACAGGAAGGTTTTGGACCAGTTTCCAAGAAGCCTTGGGAACCTAGTTGAACTTCAGCACTGCTTATCACCCTGAGATAGATGGGTAGACAGAGATGACTAATCAAATCATCGAGGACATGCTTCAGAAGTATGTGATGGACCAACGAAAGAGATGGGGGGAGTTTTTACCCATCGTAGAATTTTCTTACAATAATAGTTATCAGAGTTCCATCAAGATGGCGCCATTTGAGTTCTTGTACAAAAGACCTTACAGAACACCTCTCAATTGGGACCAACTAGAGGACCAAGTACTAATAGGACCAGAAGTGGTGCAAGAGATGGAAGAACAAATGACTATGATTAGGGGAAGCCTAAAATAAGCACAAGATTGACAAAAGAGCTATGCTGATGCTTATTGGGTAGACCGAATTTATGAAGTGGGAGATAGGGTGTTCGCAAGAGTAAGGCCCCAAAAAAGCTCTATAAGATTTGGAAAGGGAGAAAAATTGTCTCCACGGTTTGTGGGGCCTTTTGAAATCTTATAAAGGAAAGGGCTAGTGGCATATAGGCTTTCCCTATCTCCATGTTTAACGTGTATGCATGATGTGTTTCATATTTCTATTTTGTGTCATTATATTTAAGATCCTTCGCATGTTATTGACTTTGGTCAGTTGCAGGTTTTGGACGAGGGAATAGTAATGGCCGGACTAGTTCGCATACTCGACTAGCGAACTTTGCATCTTAGACAATGATTAGTGGACTAGGTTAAGGTTCAGTGGGACAATTATAGTCCTAGTTCAGCTACTTGGGAGGACGCCGATGAGATGTGTCTCTATTTTCCTTACCTATTCCAAGGACTTCGAGACGAAGTCTATAATTAATAGGGGGTGTATGTAGTGCCCCGCTCTAGTTGAATGATAGTGATATGACATTAACATTTATTTAGCCCTAAGGCCCACACTTTATTCTTTGAGGACCTCAGGTTGAGGATCCAGACACATGACTCTATTATTAGTGGTTGTGATATTAGTGGTTGTGATGTTTATGTATGTTCTCCATTGGTATTATGATGATTGTAGCATTAATGGTTATGCATGTTCTCTATTGATATTATGATGGTTGTAGCATAAATGGTTATGTTTGGTCTCTATTGATATCATGATGATGACAAATTTGATGGATAGGTATGTTTTCTATTGATGTTACGATGTTGATAGCTTTGATGGATATGTATGTTTCCATTGATGTTATGTTGATGATATCCACGATGGATGTGTTCCCTATGTTACCTACTTGCATTAGTTTTAATTCACAATGAACAATGATGCGAATGACTAGGTGATGTTGATGATGCTATTATGACAATGACTAACACTGAGAAACCTTATTACCGATGATTATTGAGTATGGCAGGAAACCGCCAGAGGCACTCGCATAGGACGAGTTGATGACACCTGGTTCGCTGAAAATTTATATTTTGTCTTTGAATTCTAAGTCAATTTTGAAACCTGCTATATATGTTTATCTATATTATGATGATATGTTAGTGGTTACAGGCACATATTAGTTTCTTGGCTGAATGACTCACATATGGGTGATGGGATTGTACAATTGGATGGAACTACATGGGAGGGGTGGGATAGTGTCCCTGATCTCACCCACTAGCACTCCTGTCATGACTTGGGTTGGAAAGGTTGAAATACCTTCACCTTGAAGATGATAATGTCATGGGGGCATGTCCCAAAATTGGGTCACTCATGAGAATTTTACTCGGGGGACACGTATCAAGGTGGATTCCTTGATCCCCAACACCATTAGTCTCACTATAGTAGGCAACATAAGAGATGATAGTGGTCTCTGTTGTTGCACCTATGCTTTCCCCTCGTAGCCAATGAATGCTTGAAGGGCAAGTGGCGTGGCGCCCTTGGAACTTTAATGGAATGTTTTGAAGGGCACAACCAACTTGGCACCCCTGGCATCAAAAATAAACTGTTAAGCATAACACCCTTGGAACTTCAAGGGAAGTTCTTGAAGGGAATGACCAAACTTGGCATCCTTTGAATCATTAAAAATAAATAAATTAATAAAATTAATATAAACAAGATATGAAAACCATGTAAATTCACATCAAGTGGTAAATGATGGTAGAACCGAGGTAATTAAATCAAGAATGAAACTTGGGTTAAGGGGATGATAGGAATAAATAAAATATTTGACCTTAAAAACTCTACCCTTCCCATGTTGGAAAATATTAAGTAGATAATGTAGCTTAATTAGTTAAAAAGGGGGAAAGGGACATAAATGTAAGTATAAATATTAATCCTAAAATAGTTAAACCTAATTAAGAGAAGAGGGTGGTGAATTAAAATAAGATTAATAAATTAAATTTTAGAGAAATTTAGAGAACCTCCATGTGGCAACAACCAACATAAGAATATCCATCTAAGAGACAAATTGAGTTAAATTAGGGAGTAGATAAGGGATCAAATCTATGACTTATCAATTGGCTTAAGTACATGCAACATAAGAATATCCATTTAAGAGACATCTTTAGTTAAATTAGGGAGTAGACAGGGGATTAAATCCATGACTTATCAATTGACTTAAGTAATGAACACAAATTGAGGAGTTAAAGGGGGGTCAAGAGACAACTAGGAGAAGAAATAGGAATCTTGTTGAGGTGAGGAAAAATATTATTTTTAAATTAAAATTGAAGTAAATAATTTTGGAGATCCTTGATGAGAGAGTGACACATGGGTGGGTGAATAATAAAACTATTGGATTAACAAAAATAATTAATTATGCATGAAATGCCAAGTGTCACCTATGAAAACTCCTATAAAATAAGGGGCGGGCCATGGGAGAAAGGACTTTTTCTTTACCCTATTGTTGGATGGATGAGACTATGTCAGAATAATGACTATGAGCCATATTGATTTTGGTGAGGTAGAGGACTTTAGAGAGGGGGCTCTTGAGCCAAAGAGTGCTCTCCTCTACCAGCGAATACATTCCTCCATTGTACAACCCCATTGCAACTCGGATGTCTGCGAGGAAGGAGACTACCCAAGGAGTAGGCTGGGAGGTCAACCAGTGGGTCACTACATTCAGATTAAGCATGTTGACATTCACACTCGGAGGTGACCGACAACAAAGGAAGGGAAATAGCGGCAAGTCAAGTTTGAATCTTGTCTTCTAGTGAACGGTACCTATGTTGTTATAATATTCTTTTGTATGACTTCATTATGGATTTAGTTAATAATATGTAAATTAGATGATATGTTCAATGAAGTGAAATTTAGGGATGTTTTATATAGTGCTTAATAAATTTTGAGTTCCCAATGCTATTTCCTTATGTTTGTATTTTTAATTTTATTTAAAAAAAATATATTGAGTTGGTCTCTACAATATATATATATATATATATATATATATATATATATATATATATATATATATACACACACACACACACACACCACATTTTTCCCTAGGTAACAATATTCATCTTTAAACATTGTCATTTGGAATCATAAATTGTCATTCATCAGAATTTCTTAATAACAAAAGTTTCGTTCATTGGCTATAACGTTTCCTGCGTACTTTAGAGCACCATAAACTAACAATCGTTATTATCCTTATCCACTTCATGTATTAAGCTACGTTCTCCCACACTTTCTTTTACAATGTGTTTTTATTGTTTCTCACTAATGAGAAAGCATTTTCGCTTTTCATAAATACGATCTATATTTCATAATAATATATTAACTGACCAAGATATATATCCTTTCCAACTTTCACAATCACATTGAAACAAAAACATTTCTTTAAATGCATCTGCTACCTTTACCACATTCTTATTAACTGAACAAATGGAATATCATACTTTACCACATTCTTATTAGTCCCTATCGTTTGATGGCATGGGACTATAGTAATCGATATGGTCCCGTAGCATTAGTTCAGGTCACAATTAACCAAAGTTTCAATTTCATATTTGATAAAATATTGTGGTTCAACCTATCAGAAAGTTGTACTAATTTTCCCAGCCAATAAGATTTTTAGTCATCTTATTTGGCCTTTTTCCCAGGCAGTGCTCTATATTCTTCATAGAATTTCTTTATATCAAAGGATTTATGTCTTTCGTATTTTTCCATTGGAAAGTAATGTTGACATTAGTCTCTTAACAGTAAATATTTGGTTTGGGTTTGAGAATGTTTGGTTTGGAAATGTATATATTGACTTGCCACTTGAGCCACACGGCTATTTGTGGCTATATGCATGCATGAACTGACATTGCTTGGCCACCTGTCAAGACAAACGGCTATCTATTGCTATCTACATGAACTGAGTTGTTGCTATTTGCATGAATTGATCTTTGCAACTCGCAATTTCTGTGGCGTGAAAGAATCAAGAGGTTGTTATATACGTGAAAATACATCCTGACCAGATGGAGGGTTGGCTCCCCTGATCTCTAAGTCAGCAAGCTAGACCCAGCTTCCGTTCCTTGATTGAATGGGAGTGGAGGTGCTTTCGCTTCTGGCTTTGCCACTAATGCTGGTGGTGGTTCCAGATAAACTTCAATGAGCACAGATGCTACCTTTTCTTCCCTAGTGTTGGATCCTGCCCCTGCCTTTGCTTGTTATAATGATAGGCAGTATGCAACGGTCTATGGATCTAGAAGCTGTGTTACAAGTATTGGAGAGAATACAACTACTGCTTGATCTAAATTTGTCACTGGGGGTAAAGGATGCATTATGTGCACTTGGTGGGAGCGTATGAGCCAGACCGATCAGAAAAAGAAAAATGATACGTATTCGGCCTGCTCATTCATTTCTTCTCAGCATGTCATTCATTTCTTCTCAACATGTCGATACCTTCAAGCCCTTGTAACAAGTATTACTCTTCTCAGCATGTCGGTACCTTCAAGCCCTTGTAACAAGTATGGTAATGCTATCATGCTCAAGTTGTTCTCGGCATGTCGGTACCTTCAAGCCCTTGTAACAGGTATGGTGATGCTATCTTGCTCAATCTGTTCAAGTGTTTTGTCAGGAATGGATGGCAATAATGAATTCCAAGAGAGACGTTGGCTCAGACACTTGTAAGTCACCACCTCATTCCTGGGCACGTGGTATCATCAGGAAACTAGTTGGCAATAATGAATTCCAAGAGAGACGTTGCCTCAGACACTTGTAAGTCACCACCTCATTCCTGGGCACGTGGTATAATCAAGAAACTGGTGGGAAAATAGATGTAACTATGCTATGACTTATGTCACGAAGTGTACACCAAGGTCTTCAAAATGAAAATGGTAATTCTCACATTCGTAAATGCTTTGAACATGATGACTATGTAAATATATTTCATGAAACTATTAATGGTGTATTACATGAAAACTCTGGCACTGGTTTTGATTTGAAACAGATTTGATGTTGCAGTTGTTTAAATTTTCATTTGAACCTAGGCTCTAAACAATAGATAAATCATGTGATAAATTCTCTTAATGCTCTGGATGAATAACTATTTTTGCATTGTTATGAGTATGCATGCAAATTTATGTTCTCAAACCTTTACAAATTCCATGATTTCAACCCTTTGTCTGAACCTTTCAGACTTCTGTTTAAATCCTGAACTTTGCCGAGCTTTGCAAATTTAATGGTGAGCTTTATCGTCTTCTTTTGCACTTGCTAGTTTATTCATAATTTCATTTTGCTAATATCTAACATAAACACAAATCAGGGGACTTGGAATTTACTAAGTACAGGAGGTGGCCCAAAATCGATTAGAATTATATATAAAACAATTGTATTTAGGACAAAGGCTTTAAGATCTTATGTTCGTCCCCATAGATTTCCCTAACCAGCAATCTAGATTCTTGAATGAGGGCTTCACTCTTTCTCCTTACGACATCAAATAGTTTATGCCTCGCAGTCGGTTTCTGCTTCTATACATCTTTACGTTCATTAGTAGCAAGAAGTCTTCTGGCAGGCTGTACGTGTTGAAACCAAAAGTCGCTCAATGCAGGCATTATAGGCTCCCAATAGTGTGCATCCCTCTGCACCCTAAACAAGTTACTGCCCTTAGGGGTCTAGACGTAGAAATCAATCCAACTTCTAAGGCTGCTAATACAACCTTCTGCTTGTCAAAAAAGGTAGGTTTCTTGCTTGCTGTTGCGACGCTTCGATGCTCCTATCTTCGCTACGTATCGCTCTCCTATTTGAGTGTACTAGTGCTCAACCGAGTACTTAAGACCATGCACAAATTCTCTCTTCTACCTGAAATAAATGAGACTGGTGGGTGTCCTCTAGAGGAGAAGCATTCCTGGAACTAAAGCAGGTAGTCTCTATGGGTTGTAATTAAAGCGGAAAGTCTCGCTGTAACTAAAGCAGGAAGTCTCGATCGGGTTCTGGTGTTATTCCTTGGGTCAAAAAGAATAAAAGTAAGAGCTAGTAAGTATACTTTAAAAACCAGGTTACACTTTTGTTAAATGTCAATGTCAAACATAAAATGGCAAAAGCATCATTCCCTTTGATCATTCCCTTATGCCATCGGTGGCCCGACAAACTTACAGGTAGCACGCTGCACAAAAATACGTACCTTATCTCGTCATGCAAACTTAACCTCTTCGCCACTGAGTTCTGTAAATACATGGGTCTTTGTGGGCCCCTATAGATCTTTCTCATCAGTTCGATCACACGCGGTAGCATTGTCATGTTCAAGAGGAGATTGGTGACTATTGAATAGCACACCAGTTGGTCATATCGAGGTCTATGTGAGCTGGTATGAAACTGAACAACTTTTACTCATGTTTCCAAACTCTATGGTGGTTGCGCTCCCCCTAGAGCTTATGAATATGTTGGTTGTGCAATATACCGCTTGCTGCGAGTATCTAGTGCGCACAAGGTCAATTCGCATGTCAATTGGCAGAGACTTACTACCCCACAACCCTTCTTGTTACTAAACAAATAGAATATCATACTAAAAATTATGCCATCACACTTTTTGTTAACTATATATGAAATATCATAAATTAATCCAAAACCACTGATGATCCTATATTTACATTAAATCATGCAAACATTTTACTATGCGGCATAGCATTACAACTATGCCAGAACTATATATAAAACACATATACATTATGCAATCACACCAATATTAAACTATATTATAACAATCATTCTTTAGCACATGCGAATATAATATGTATTACATAAGTTTTCCAAATACAAATGCAATACTTTTATTTCATGCACAAAATGTAAATGCGATATATATATATATATATATATATATATATATATATATGCAAATGCAAATGCAAATGCAGTGTTTTTATTTCATGCACAAGATGAAAAGTTAAACTCTCATAAGAGAAAAACAAATGGTGGCTATTCCATTCAAAATGAATTTGGAAGTATCAACCTTGGAACATCGCTCGAACTTCTCCACGACCTCTGCAATGAAGCTCCAATATAGCCTCAATATAGCCTCTGCAAACCCAAAGAATGCCACCACTCATGAGTTGCCCAAAGAATGCCACCACTCATGAGTTGACCTTGATTGGGGTTAAGTACGCGATGATTATGTTCCACAGTAGTAGTAATTCTTCCCTAACGACCCTGAACAGAGCATCACCCTCATAGACAGAATATACAATAGTATAAATGTGTAAATGGGTATTGTAAGAGGTAGTTTGAATCCTCAACCGTCAAACAGATTTTCCAGAACTTCAAATCGATTATTCCTATTCGTCGTATCCACTACCTAGATCCATCATCAAGAAAATATTTATATGGCTAACTTTAACTTAAATGGTAGTTGTCACCATATCTAAGCCTAACTGATTCTTAGCGGATAATATTACTTAAACACGTAAATTAACAATAATTTTATAAACATAAAGAGTAAATGGTTATGGGATATTGTAGAACTTTTATATATATATAAACTAAAGTCGAAAATTGAAAGTGGACATCTTGAAAACCAAATTTATGATTAACCAAAACTGAAAAATAAATTTGTGAAAACCAAATTCTTATACAAAATTCCAATTCTCTATTTATTATTAAACCCACTCAAAACAAATAAAAATAAGAAATAAAAATAAAACTACCCAACTTGTAATATAATGATCCAATTGTTTATAGATAGATGCCCCATTTGAATGGTCTAGCTCTATATATTCAAACACTCATTATAAATCCACATTTTAAATATATACTTAAATTCACATTAAAAATTACATAAATAAAAACTCCCATCCTATTAAATAAAATTATAAAAGTAAATAATCATAAAATTTTAAACTAAAAAAAGGAAACTCTAATCCACGTTAACACAATACATGGAATTGCATTACCAATAAAAACTCATTAACAAAGACGAAACCAAAAACACTCTAACCAATAATGAGAATCAAAACCTCAAAAAGTTCTCCAAAAGTAACATTCTACGTTATTTCTCTCAAGATAATGTTGCTTCACACAAATTTTATGAAAAGCAAGAAAGCAACCCCATGGACACCAATTTGGCGGTCACCTCGAAGAATCAAAATCACATTATATGCTGGGAAATTTTGGGCTTAGCGGGTTAATTTTCTATGATTTTTCCAGAAAAAAGATTAGTCAATTTTCATTTTTTTTTATAAAAATGATTGGTCCAAATTTCACAATATAAATTATTTTACCTAAAAAATCGCCAACATTATATAAGAAGTATATATAAAATCATTATAAATTTAAAAAAAATTACAAATATATCAATAAACATTTTATAATTCACATATTATGGACTAGTGAAATTCGCCAATATTTTTAAACTTCAAGATAAATTTCCATCCTTAAATTTTTTTCTTTTATATGAATAATGGTCATTAATAAATAATCACATCACATCAATAGTAATCCAAGTGCATGATTAATATAATGAAAAATCAATTTTATCACTGAAATTCAAATTAATCTTAATCTTAGAAATGTGTATTTTTTTATTTTTTGTGAAAATTGCTATTGGTCAGTGTGATGTAACATTCTAGACTGCTTATTGCAGTAGATGGGTGTGTTTTACATAATATCGAGTGTACTTGAATATGATACTTTTCAGGTAACCTCCACGAAGTGAGTTAGATTTTCTCTGTTTTGATAAAGCTTAACGAGACATCCTTCACCATGGTTCAAAATAAACTACATCTCAAAAATAAGTGTAGACATTGGCAAGGGCTATTGTAATGTTATTTTTATATCTCTATATAGAATATGTGTAATGCGATTTTTTTTATTATAACTGTATATATCATTTTTGCCCAATACTAGTTTTGATAACCAAACATTTGCGAAGTTATTTTTCTAAATTTTTCATAATACTTTGAATATTTCGAATAACTTCAGGGTATGCAACATTGGGCACCTGGTCATCAGGGAAGGATAAAAGTAACATATTTATATTATAAAAATCTCATAAATAAATAAGTATTATCTTTTAATAAATTAATTTTATTTTTATTATATATATGTTTATTAAGTATTATTTTTTAATAAATTAATTTTGTTTTTTATTATAATTTTTTTTATTATTTTGTTTATATATATTATATATAATTTTTTTTATATTATGAATTTTTTTTAATTATATAATTTTAAAAGATTTTTTAACATAGTATGGTTCATTTTGACTTAGTTATATGACAAATTCTAAATTCAAATTTTTATTTTTATTTCATAGTTTTAAAATTCAGATAACCCTATTCCATTTTTATATTATAATATGTATTTGACAAACTTACACCATAGCAATTACCGACATTATGTGAAATCATAACAACTACTTAACTCACATATTCAACATTAGTTTATAGTCAAATATTCTAATGATTATGTCCAGTGGGTAATCAAATTTGACCTGTCAATAAAAAAATCAAATCAACATCATTTGATCAAATTGATAGTCCATCACCTTAATTGTAATAAAAGTTGACGTGTCGATAGAAAATTAAAATCATTCGATCAAATTTGATACTCCATCACCTTAATTTTTATATGAATCAATAGAGTTTACAATGCATCATTATTTTTATGTTAAGAAATACATTTTATAACCCATCATTATTTTTAAGTAGATACACACCTTTTAAGAAGTAACATAAAAAGAGATTGCAATATTCATCTCATATTTTAAGAAGTAACATAAAAAGAGATTGCAATATTCATCTCATATTTTAAGAAGTAACATAAAAAGAGATTGCAATATTCATCTCATATTTGTATTTATAACATAGGAAGTAAATAAAATCATTTATTTGTCGGATATAAATCAACATAAATCCATTTTTATTTTATAAGTATGAAATTAAAATGAAAAATTTATATGTAAAATGTAAACATTAATAACTGTGAAAATAAAATAAATTCATATAGAAAAGAAATCAATATATCTCTTTATATTTAGTAAATTCTAATATTCAATGTAAATTCTACATCAATTCTATTATATATATATGAAGATAAATTATACAATTAATTGAAAATGGGTTCATAATATTATTATTTCTTTTTAGCATATTGTTTGTATTTCTTTTAATATACTTGCCATGAAATTTCATTTTCCAACTCATTATGAAAAGCATTCCCATTTAGAAATTCTAATCTCTTTATTCTAAAAAAAAATTATAGGTAAGATTTGAGTCATAGTGGAGTTAAATTTATTGGAAGATTTTTTTTAAAGTTTCTATATGCCAAGAAATGCTCCGTATGTCAAAGATGTGAGATATTATCACATAATGTTACAATTAAAAATTAATAAAATAACACTTATATTAACAAATAAAAAAAATATTAAGAACAAAAAAAAATCAATAGTGGTCATAAATAAAATACTTCAATTTGCTCCTTAATTTCATGTTAATATTTATATAAAGAGATAAAAGTAATAGAAAGAATATATATATATATATATATATATATATATATATATATATATATATAACTTTGAGATCATCGATAATGGCTCAATCGATAGGTGCTTTAAATCTTAGTATGAGAGAGATGTTGTCAAGTAAAGTTACATTTAAAAATAATAAAATGATAATTACATTAAAGAATTAAAAAAAATATTAATAACAAAAAAATAAGTGGTAGCCATAAATAATATGCTTCAATTTAGTTCTTAATTTTACATCAAACTTTATTTGGAGAGATGAAAGTAATTTAAAGTATTTTTTTTTTTGTTTAAAGTCACCTTTTAGGTTGAAATTCATTCACTATTTATATGGAGTTGACAAATAGCATGTGAAAAAATATTATTGATTGTTGTGCTGAGAAGTGCTCTACAAGGTAGTGTATGAGGGAGATGTTTTCATATAATGTTACATTAAACAAATTTAAAAAATATATGTCGACTAATTAATGAAAAATAAAGAATAATACTGAATATGTTGGTTCAATTAAATTTTTTAACAAAAAAACACATATACACAATAATATTATTGATCACCAATGAAAATAAAACAAAAAAGTATAATGTTCTTTTAGAGTATATAAAGAATAATATAGAATGTATTGGTTTAATGAAACTTTTTTAACAAAAAACACATATACACAATAATATAATTGAGGCCAATGGATCAATCTACAATCCAGTATGACAGGTGTGTAACTACGTCTTCCAGTTGACATGTCTCTCTTAAAAAAAATATTTTAAATAAAAAAATCTAGTATGAGGGGGTGTGTAATTACGTTCATGCTTAATTGGGGAGTTGACATGTGTCTCTTAAAAAATATACTTTAAATGAAAAAATATTGTTAGTTATTTGGTCACTTTTAATTAAAAGCATCATTAAACATTAATCCTCATGTTTTCATTGTGCTCACTTGGTTCCTTGATATTTCACTTTCACGCTTTGAGTAATAAATAAAATATTTTCTAAAGCGTTGCAGGGACTCCTCGGTTATTGCCATTTATATAGCCGTTGAAGGACCTGCATACTCTATTTAACGGATCGCTCAGATTTGTTTCTCAACTTGTCCTGACGATGAACCACACTAGTTGGTTCGAAATGCGTCGACAAATGATTCTCCATGTGATTTTGCTGAAATCTCTAACAATAAAATATTTTGGTGTGTATGTTAAACAATATAATTTTATATAACTTTAAAGATAAAAAAATAATTAAAAAAATGTTTCTCTTATAAATATTTGAATATAGAACTTAAATAAACTATTTGAATATCCATATTAACTAATATATTTCAATATGAACTAAGGATGGAATTTGATGGGAAAATTGCTAGTCACGGTTGATTTGTGTTAAAAATGGTAGGGGAGGTGTGAAAACAGTCAAATTTGACAAGTGAGTCTGTTATGAAATTCCAACCCTGATACCTGATTCTCTCTCTCTCTCTCTCTCTCTCTCTCTCTCTCTCTATATATATATATAATGTGTGTGTATATATGTGCTCTTAATGTTTACTTTAGTAAAATATTTCAATGCTCTAAAGGAAAAAGTAATGAAATGTAAAATAATTTAGTTACTTCTTTATAATTCATTAAATTTTTAATATAAAATATTAATAATAATAAGTTATTCAAAAATATAGTTTAAAAATAATTTAGTTACTTCTTTATAATTCATTAAATTTTTAATATAAAATATTAATAATAATAAGTTATTCAAAAATATAGTTTAAACAAGGAAAAATTACGCACGGTCTATAGACAAAAAAATCACTATAAATATATATTAATCATGGATTTATCAAGCATAAAAGGGACTAAATTTCTTGACATGTAAATATTTTTTCAAGTTATGCATTCTAGAAAAAGATTTGCATATGAAGATAATTGATTCCTCTCATCTCTTGGGAGATCAATGGTTAAGATGGATCTATATTGGTTAATCACCAAAGGAAATAAAGAAAAAAAGTATGATGTTCATTTAGATAAAAATGATAAATGCCAAATATTCATTTAATATATGCTTGTTCTCCAAAAATTCTTAAACTATATAATCTGTAACTTATAGTGGTGAAATGCAATTATTTCTCTATAAATTATGTTTGGCTTCATATTGGGAAATCAAACTCACCCAGCTATAAAACTTACTAACACCTCATTCGTAAAAAATATTATATTAGAATTTATTTGTGATGTAAAAATTCATATAAGATTATAAATTTTATCAAAGTAAAAAAAATCAATGTTTTAGATATGTAGACTAAGTAAATTAATATGATAATATAAAATGTTTTTGTGTGAGTTAAATTATCTTGAAGTAGAAAAACAATAAGTATTTCTGAAATATAAATCATGTAAATTAATCCGATAGTTAAAATACTAAGTAAATTGATATCTTAGTTAAATTGTGTTTGTGTGAGGTAAATTTTATCAAAGTAAAAAAAAATCAATGTTTTAGATATGTAGATTAAGTAAATTAATATGATAATTAAAAATGTTTTTGCTTGAGTTAAATTATCTTAAAGTAAAAAATAATAAGTATTTCTAAAATATAAATCATGTAAATTAATTCGATAGTTAAAATACTTTTGTGTGAGGTAAAATATATCCAAGTAAAAATTAATAGGTATCTGATATATATAAATTATGTAAATTATAAATGTTTTTGTCTAAGGTAAAAGCAAATGTTTAATGATAATAATATTTTAAATGGAAAATAATGCTTCAATAAATTGCATAAATAAATATTATAGTTCAAATGTGTTTGTGTGAGGTCAATTTTATCAATGTAAAAAACATTAAGTATATAAGATCAATATTAGAAATATGAGTGCATAATTTAATTTAACTCAAACTATTCAAATTTGTAAATTATAATCCATCATAACAAAGGAGGAAAAATAATGAAGAATAATTGAAATGTAAAACAAACTTAAAGTATTTAAAAAATTTAAACCAGCTTAGATCCATCTTAAACCTGGATTTATAAGTGCTAAAATGATCAAACTCTTGATGTGCAAACCACTTTTTGAGTGCCAAACTTACGAGTGTAAAACTTGAGGAAATGTTTGCACCGTTAGAGATCCTATCCTCACCACTTGATAGAGCCTAGTTTAAGATTAATCTTGGTTGATACTACATTATATGTAATTCCTTCAATCCCTACTACATTATATGTAATTCCTTCAATCCCTCTCAACACTTGATAGAGCCCGATTTAAGATAAATCTAGATTGATACTACATTATGTATAATTCCTTTAATGTTTAAGAAGATTAACTTGATTCTTTTACCTCATTAAGTGCACAAATTTAAGAGATTAATTGAAAACCATGAGGAAAAACGTGGTTGTATTGTCTCAAAAATAGGGAGGAGTTAACGTTAATAAGACTCTTACTTTACTTACCAAAGTATTCTTTTGGAAATATGGAGTTGAGAGAATTAATGGTTTTTCTTTGGTTACTAGAGGTTTTGAGGTGTGTGGTTAAGATACCCATGTTTATAGCTTGCTAGAGGCCTTATATGAGTTTTTTTTACACTTCAAGCTAGGTAATTGATGAAGGATGATATTTGTGAGGGACTTTATTCTTTTGATTTTGATAGATTTTATCCACTTATATTTGTATTTTTTTCCCGGGGGAAATTCATAATTTTATTATTGAAAACAAAATTACATGTTGCAGATGCTTGAAAGCATTCCATCATCTAGTCAAAGATTGATGATCATAAGTTCATAAAAAATAATCAACTAAATAGATGAAGAGAAAAGGTTAAACTTTCATCCATTTATTTTTTTCAACCTTTTTCCATTCTCCTTAAGTTGTTATGGATGAGACAATGGCTAACTGAATACCATCTTCTATTCTTGAAATTCCCTTTATCAGAATGAAAATTTTCAGATGCATGATGACATTTGTAGCCATTAGAATCCTTAACCTCTGGTATCCTTGCTAAATGTGTCGTAGTGACTTGTAAATCAATTGGTTCTTGTGTTGCTTCCTTCTTGCCATCATTTTCTTGCAAATTCTGATTTTCCATGTTGGGGATGGGTGTTTTTTTCTGCTTCATCATTTTCTTCATCTGGCTCATTTGGGGGAAATTTCCATCCTTTGGGTTGCTTTCTTGGTTTCTTATTCCTCCTTGATTATTTTTTGGATTCAGGGCACATGTTTTGTAGATGTCCTATTTTTCGGTATATTCGGCATCTAAAAGATGTGTTCCCAAAATCTAAGAACTGGGTCCAATTATGTGTATTGTGTATCAATTCTATGCGGTCCAACAGGCCTTTACTAAGGTCCACTTCCACTCATATTCATAGGAAAGTATAGATTGGTTCCTCCATTCTTTGTGTGTATGTTTTTATGTATCGTCCTAAAATAGTCACAATGCCTTCTAGCACTTGGTTGTGTTAGAAATGTAGGGGGGCGTTATGAAGCTGAACCCAGGCCGACATTCTGGATACAATCATGGTGTTTGCATCAAAATCTGAGAACCACGAAGAAATGAAAAGTCGGGTTGATCCCCAATACTATGGGCCTTCATGTAGTATAACTTCTCGAGCCTCCGATAATGCAAACTTTACAATGAAAAAACCTTTGGAGCATAGGTGTATTTCAGAGTTTGTTGTTAAATTTGTGAAAATCCAAATGAAAGAAATCCATTGGTTTTGGCTAGAAGCTATTGAATCGGTAGATGATAGATTGTGATTCATATGTTCAACAAAGATTATTTGTGTGCAGTTCTGAGACATGATTCATTTGCTCCACTATGTAGGGAATAGGCATATTGTGTGTTTGTTCTGAGTGAACTGTATCAATTTTTCGCTGTAGGATGTTTTTGTAGGATAGTCTGCCATTTAGCCATCAATACCTCCTATTCCCTTTGACTTACTAGATCGCGCTGCTCCGCCTCTCAATCTCAGATTTAAGATGATGGTGGAGGCAGAAAATATGTTGTATTCATGTAAATTCCGATTATCTTGGATAGATATTCAGATTTTGAAGGTGTGACGGATAGCCAAGATTTTGATTAATGTTCTGCTTCAATAGTGAAACCTTGTCTGAAGCCTATACCCATACTAATGAGAAAAATTTCGAAGGATTTATGATCCTCCTGATCCAGGGAAGCTTGAGTATCGAGATCCGGATTAGCGCCGTATGTGATTTCTAGTTGGTGTAGCGTAGACTGCATTACAGACACAGTCGATGACTGTAGATGCCTTGCTACAATGTGTTCAATTGTATGTGAGGGAAGATCGAATGAAAGACGCTTATAAGTCCCTGGTATAGATCCGGATCCGCCTTGAACAAAGTTAGATGCGCACAAACTATGTGGAAACCCCAAATCTGCTATGGAGGGTCGAAGATTTTTCACAAACCATACCTCGTTGATGGGCGTCGATGTAGACAGAGGTGTATTAATCTACAAATCTACTCCAGATGACCTTTGTGAGATAATATTTGATATGTGACATCGTGTCTTTGCATGGGCTATCCGTCCTTCCCACAATATTTGGGCAGGTCTATGCCAACAGTGAATATCTGTGCGTGCCCAAGATTTTGATGAGATATTCCAATGAGAAGCCTTGCTGCATTGTTTCTGGTTCATATCCAACCCAAGACAGTGGAACAATGAAAGATAAAGTGTCGACATCTCAATAGAAGACTAATTGAGGTTTAGACCTGTTGTTCAAATGTATTCGGATGAAGATATATTTTTTCCCTAACCCTACAGAGTAATATCTCCAGATCGGCCCTTCTAATCCATGTTAAAGATATGCCCCCCTCTGTCAATGCCTTGCTCGGTTGCAGTGAGCATCGTAGCCCAGACACACACCGACGAATTCCCCTTCTTCCATCTGGCGATCGACCACCATCGCTGGGTTTGACCTCTCACAGGTTTTCCTCCATCACACCTTGTCTTTATATATATTCCACTTATCTTTTTTGGATTTGTGATCATATTTGTAGGAAATCTTCAAGAAACCATATTGTGGAATAAATATTTTGTCCCATGATGTTGATATGAAGGATGTTGGAGTTTAGCAAGTTGTTGATGATCCATGGTTATGTTCTTTTAGATCCATAGGAGGGAATGTTTGAGGTGCAGTGATGGTATTTTGTTTTGTTAAATAGATTGATATTCTAAAGTTTTTACGAGATCTACATTCTACCCCAATAGAAGACTAATATGAGTTGAGGTGTGAATTTTGATGAGGATGTGTTAACCTTTAGATAATGGTTATTTCCTTACATGATTGATGGAAGTGAGTAATTTGTTGTTTTATATTTTAATTCAAATTTTAAATAAGAATTACATCTATGGTTGGACAGTGGTATTTTGAGAAACGATATGTTCAAACCTTATACTCAAGAAAATAATAAATTAAGATGGCTCACTTATACATTATAGGATGCAATATAAAACCATGTTTAAGTACCTAGATAATTCATAAGGGTCAGTATACCTCTTAGGAGAAAGCTAACCATATTGCATTAGTTACTTCCATTTGTGATCCTTCTAGTTTCTTGTAGTGCAAATTTTTACATGCATATAAAAAATCCTAGCATCATATTATCAAAATGTAGTTTCATTTTCCTCTACTTTATGTTGGCTTCCTAGGAGAAAATGAGGTTTTCCACACTTAGCCATAACCAACAACTAGGTTTTCCACACTTAGTCTTAGCTATCGTAGCTTGATACAAGCTAACAAAAATTAGACTTTCTAAACCCTTGATAGGGAATCCACCAAAATAACAAACCTTAGCCATAGTATAGGGTTTTCAAGTTCCACAAAAATAGGGATTTTCAAATTCCACATCAATAGACAAAAAGGGACATTTCCATCATGGAATGCTAGTATTGACATGCATATCACAAATCCTAGCATCATATTATCAAAATGTAGGCTCATTCTCCTCTATATTATGTTGACTTACTAGGACAAAATGAGGTTTTCTGCACTTAGCTTTAGCCATCATCACTTAGTACAAGCTATCAAAAGTTAGAGTCTCTAAACCCTTGATAGTGCATCCACAAAAATTACTTACCTTAACCACAAATTAGGCTTTTCAAATTCCACTTCAATAGGCATCGAAGGACATTACCAACTTGCAATGCTATGATTTATAATAATATAAAAAATCCTAGCATCATATTATCAAAACATAGTCTCATTCTCCTCTATCTTATATTGACCTCTTCGAACAAAATTAGGTTTTCCACACTTCACCATAGCCTCAAAAATAGGTTTCCACACTTAGACTTGGTCGCCATAGCTTAATAAAAGTTAGTAGAAGTTAGAATTTCTAAACCTTAGATAAGACATCCGCCAAAATAAAAAACCTTTGTGACAAACTAGGGTATCCAAATTCTACAAAACTAGTGTTTTTCAAATTATACATTGAAGGAAATTTTCAACTTGTAATGCTAGGCATTACATGCGTGCCACAAATCCTTGCATAATATTATAATTGTAGGGTCATTTAATATAGCTTATGTTGGCTTCATAGGACAAAATAAGGTTTTCTACTTTTAGTCTTGGCCACCAACTAAATTTTCCACATTTATCCTTAGTTGGTCACATTTATCCTTAGCCACCAACTAGGCTTTCCACACTTAGCCTTAACCACCAACTAGGTTTCTCACACTTATCCTTAGATACCATAGCTTGATAGGACAAAATAAGGTTTTCTACTTTTAGTCTTGGCCACCAACTAAATTTTCCACATCTATCCTTAGTTGGTCACATTTATCCTTAGCCACCAACTAGGCTTTCCACACTTAGCCTTAACCACCAACTAGGTTTCTCACACTTATCCTTAGATACCATAGCTTAATACAAGCTGGAACAAGTTAGACTCTCCAAATTCTATATAAGGAATTTATCAAAATAAAAAATCTTAGCCACCAACTATTGTTTTCAAATTCAACAAGAATAGGATTTTTAAAATTTCACTTCAATAGACATCAAAAGACATTGCCAACTTGTAATGCTAGGATTTACATGCATATCACAATTCCATAAAACTAGGTTTTTCTAAATATTTACTCCTTGAATGTTTCTATAAACTCTATATTATCTTGAAAAAGCCATGTTTTTTGGTTGGAAACAAATGAGGTATTCCGCCTTTATGAAAATTCCCCACACTTATTTTAACTTTCATTTCGAAAAATATCCCTACATAGAGTACAATTCATTTACAAAGTATTATTCATGTTAAATTGGAGTTTTGTTTAATTAAGTATAGTTTTATCATTATTTCAAACGAGACAAAGAAATTTCTACATCATCAAGATCTAGTAAGTTACATTGAAATATAATGTGTTATTATCACATTTTCAAACCCTAGTCTCACATTAGGTCTAAAATGTTCATTAACATCACTCAAATTCTTACAATTGCGAGAAAGATAAAACTCTCATATTGCTTATTACATGTGTTTCTTCTCAACGTGCCTGGACTATGAGAATGGGCATATAATCATTTTCATCTACCTCATCAATTGTGAAAAATATCATGTGCCCATTCCACTCATTCAAGCCATACTTATTAGTCCCTGCCTTTAGCAGGACTATAGCGATCGATTGATCGTTGACCCTGCATTAATTCCTCTTTTGACCAATTTTTTTTCCGCCTATACGTATTTTAACCAAAGTTTAACGCTGACAATGTCATTCACTGAAATTTTAACCAAAGTTTTCCTTTGAAAAATATTCTACCTCTTATTACGGCCTTCACGTGGCCCGAGACGAAAATATTGTGGTACTTCATTTTATATCCAAAGTTCGGGCAGCAGTGATTTTTTCGTGCCTTCATTTTATCCAAAGTTCATTTTATCCAAAGTCCAGTTGGGGCAAAGTTTTGTATCTGCCACATGTCTATCTGCATGCATGCAACTCTAGTGCTATCTACAAGTCAGCTAGCAAGTTTATTATCCATCCCAACCTTGGGTTGATTCTTTCTTTTGACTAGCGATTGGATTCTATCGTCCAGAACAGGTGGTCGATTATCGTGTAATCTGAGTCAGCGGGGGAAATTAGTTACGAAAGGGCGCAAGTTATGGCAAGGTTCATCTTACAAATTTGTAATTCTCTACATCTTGCAGTTTTGTAATTCTCTGGTTTCTCTACTTTCTTTGTTGATTCATGCACTCCCATTCTGGACTCTTCTACTTTCTTTGTTGATTCATGCACTCCCATTCTGGACTCTTCATACATTAGTCATGAGAAGACTAGCTCCAAGTCCTGATGAATGGAAAAAAATGAGGTAACATAAAAATGGTTAGAAATAGCAAGATTCTTTCATCAAGTTTTTTACTGTCATTATTTAAGTTTGTTATGTGCACAAATTTTCCACACTATTCATTGTTTCCATTGAAATATTAGTTTTAAAACACATGCTTTCTTGGGAATTTAATTAGTTATACCTATATATTTCATGCAATTTTGGTCAATTGCTGTACTGGAAATATATTGCTCTGGAAATATATACCTCGCTCTGGAAATATATAGCTCTGGCCTTTTAGACCTTTGTATATGTTCTGTTCTGTCTTGGCTTTTTGAGATTTGATATTTTCTAGTTGGAGATGGCCTGCTACTTTACTATTGGTTGGTTATGGGATTCTAATGGCATTCAGTCAACCTGCATAAGCGTTCCACTCTCATCTTTCTAAGGCACCCTCTACAATCTTGAAACACTACTAAACTTTGGTTATGGGATTCTCTTGGCATGTAGTCCAAAACTGCATAAGCGTTCCACTCTTACGTGTTATAGGAGATTGATGGAATTTTCCGGAATAGTTAACCATGGCGAAGCACGTTTTTCTGAGATTAACCACCTTTCTTGTTTAACTATAAATAACAACTTCTTCATAAGAACTTGTTTTTCAACTATATACCAAACAACTTCTTTAATAGTGATAGAAATATGACAGAGGATTTATAAATAATGAAGAGCGTAGAATTATTCCCAAATATTTTAAAATAGAAATATTATAAAATATTTATAAAAGAATAGATTTTGCACCAATGTTTCAGTATTTTTCATATATTAATTTTTATTTTATTTTATTTTATTTGATAAAATTTAAATATTTTGATTATATTTGAATATATAATTTGAGTAAGTTTACTGATAAAGAATGTTTTTTTTAAGGAGGATACTCATTAAAATTTAAATTTTGATTTGTTATTTCATAGATAATAAGATTTAATACATTAATTTGAATTTTGATTTGTTATTTCGTAGATAATAAGATTTAATACATTAATTTGGTGTCTAGTTTGATTGTAACTGTAAAAAAAATATTTTTAATTTTACTGAGAATATATTTATTTGTACATATTATCATCATTTCACTAAATAATATACCTTAATTTTACTGAGAATATATTTATTTGTACATATTATCATCATTTCACTAAATAATATACCTTTTTTATAAATGATACAAACATTAGTTTATAACTAGTCTAACTAGTCTATTTAGTTGGGACACGAAACATGTGCCATACAACTAGAACTAATTTAAACATAATTATAAATTAAATTATTATTATTAAATTTATTTATTTTTCTATTAAATTAAAAAATAATTTTAACTATTTCTATTTTTTTATTTTTAAATTTATATTAAGATAAATTAAACAATGATTTATTTACCTTTTTTCTCTTTTGAAAATCTTTAATAGAATAGAAACTTAACTACCTATTACATATATAACTTTCAAGTACTATCTTGGTAATATTCATTCAATCTTAATATACTTGTTTATTTTCACAACAATTTACACGACCTCAACTGCACTGCAAAAACTGTGTAATCATTAATATGAGCACTGCAATTGCCATGGAATTCATGGAGTTGATTCTTGTATTCTAAAGCTTCTGTTATCCTTTTGATACTAGGGTATTTTAATTTTTTTATAAAATACAAAATTAAGCCGCCCATCATTTCAAGGAGGTACTTATTCTTCAGGGCCTGGCTATTAGCTATAAACAAGTGTGGTATTTACTCAGTCTTCAAGCCCTCGCTATTAGCTATAAACAAGTTTTCACAGGTTTAGAATGAATCGATGGATATTAGGATTTCCATGGGTTTAAAGAGAAGAATTGATAGATGGATATCTGGAAGAGGCTTGGCAATAATTAATTAGTTACATGTTATTAGTTAGTTACATTTTGTTATGAATATTATGATTCTCTGTTTGTTTATAGGTTCTTCCTGATAATACCCCTTCAAAATTAACACGAGAAGATCAACATACCTGGAGTGTGGTAGCAGAATTAAGACGAGAAGATTTGCATACTTGGACTGTGGTGACTGCAGCAGCGATAGGTACCTCGGGACAACCTGGGGCTAATAAATAACTACAATTCGAAGAAGTGTCTCATACACTTATGTATGTTGCGTTGCACCTCAACATCATCCCTGTGAGCAAAAGACGAGACAATGAGGAAGTGGTCAATCTCGTAATTACAACACAGTTAAAGGAATAAAATCAATTATGGTTGATTTTCATGACATTATAGGCACCTCTAAATCTTGCAACATAGAACCACAAAACCACAGTTGGAATGCGTGCATCCCCACATCTAAATATTACAACACAAAAACACAGAATACTAAGTTACCAAGCCCATTCCCTGGGCGGGATATGATTATTCAGCCTTGGGTTGAAATAAAATTTAGCAACTCTTCACGCTAGATAGAGTTCCTGGCAAGACAAAACTCTCTCTGAAATTGAGTTCTTTTAAAAATTTCTGCAAATAGTACATGCACCCTATGAAAAAGCATCATTGTGAAAAAAAAACACCACAATAAAATTATTAACCATGAAAATATTTCTAGATTCATTAATGTTATTGCTACATCAAACACAATCCTAAGCAGTTTTGAGTAAGAGATTCCTGGAAGTTTTCAGCTTAATGGAAATCAGGGCGAAGAAAGGGATTTAAGAATGTAATTATTTTCTTTCTTTTAATCCTGAAATAGCAATTGGTTGAAATAGGATGTAGCATACGCAGGTTTCACTGGATTTCCACTCGCTTAATCTACTGGATCAACATCATAATCTGGATCTGGAACTGCTTATGGCGGATCTGCCCGATTCTCCTTGCCTTGCCTTGCCTTGGAATGAGATCTAAACCTAGAATACTAGTGAGGGTAGTGGAACTCTTGGAAGAGACAAGACTCTCGAACATTCTTGTTCAGCTAAGGCACCCTAAAAGTTGGTGGCACAACCCAAGGGATTACAAGTGTAGATAAGGGTGCTCACAACTTAGGTTCGGGCTAATGGGGAATGTGAGTCTATTGTTTGGAGGCTACCAAGTTTGGTACCTTATCTATGTGAGTGTATATAAGACCCATGAGGGAAATGGAAATCTTGGAGTTGCAAGACTTTGGAACATCCCTTGCTAGTTGATATAAGGCTTTTGGGCAATGTGAGCCTACTAGTTGGAGGCTTATAGGTTTGGTACCTTGGTTGGTTGATGATATTGAGCATGTTCTAGGATTTGGGAAAGATGATGCCATGGAGTCAAAGCCCCAGCTCAAGGGTGACCCATTTTTGAGAGAAAATGAAGAGAATGGTTTATGTCTCATTGGAACATCGAAGGTTTGCAGCTAGTTGGGCATAGATTAAAAATAATTATTGAACTTCTGTATTTATTTTCATTACAAAAATTATATATGCAAGTGAAATGTAACTAAATTCTCAGTTTAAGAATCATGCTAGAATATGCTTTTGCATGTGTATTGTATTTAGCATGCATTTTAGTAGACAAATCTTTCCAATAAAAGGGAAACTTTTTAGAATACAGGTTGCTCGGGGTAACTAACATGAAATTGAGCCTCAACATGAGGCTAGATTAGGCCAATAGTTGGCTAGGGGACATTACAAGTGGTATCAAAGCCTCAGTTGTAACATTGGGCATGTATGGGCCAAGTGCATATATGGTTGTATGAAGGTTGTAGGTGAAGTGTTTAACAAAATACAAGCATAAGGATTATTTCCAAGTGTTTGAAAAAATCCCCAGTGGAACTAGGGAAATTTCTTAGGAATTTGGGGGAAATGATGCCAAAATGTTAAAAAATTCCAATTTTAACCTTCATCTGAATGATTTTAGGCTTGGAATTGGTTGAATTTATGAATTATAGAGAATTCGTGGATTATTGTTGTTATGGGATATGTTTGCAAAACATGGGAATGCACAGGTAAAGGTTTTTTCCTATGTAAAAAATTGGCATGCAACAGAGGGACCAAATATATGGCTCGAAGATGGCACTATTACTATGCTAGCATATTGTTTGGAAAAATGGGTAACAAAGACCCGATTTCTTGGATGCTTATGGTTAAAGACAGGGACAATAATTAACCTTAGTGATGCATGATCCAACTGTTGAGATCAACTGCAATGCCCCCCTCATGATTGAAGTTTAACAGGGGCAACATGGTGGGAAGTTATTTCCACCTAACCATTCCAAATCAATGGCTAATCATAATTGATCGATAGTTGATATTGACTTTGGGGCCTCCCTTATAGTCAATGTTTAACGGGAGGTGGGGGGGTCATAGTTGGGATTTGTTCCCAACTGCCCACCCCCAATCAATGATGGAGATTAATTGTGGAGCCCCCTTCCCCAAAATTTGAAACCACTACCCGGGGGGGCAAGCTTGGTTTGCTTTATTGGTGGTTTTCATTGAGGTGGTATCACATGATAACATGATGCATAACAAGAAGGTGACTTGGTGGACAAGTAAGCAACTATTGTAGAGGCATGTAGGCATAAGGGAGTAGGTGATGCTAAGATGGAAAATGGGATGGACAGATGATATGGCCTTCCATGTCAGCATATTGTCATGATGATTTCATTAGTGACATCACCAGTCAAAGGACTTAGAGAGATTTTGAAAATTACACCCAAAAAGAGGCAAAGGGCCTTGATGAATGTAAAGTGGAAGAATGTATGCATGCCAAGTGTCGAGGGAGTTGACACAAGGTAGTTCAAGCCTAATGAGAATTGAGAAAAACCAAAGGTGTAGCAAGTTAGTTATTTCTCAAGGAAACAAGAGGTGCACATAGGAGTTAGTATGATTGAAAGAGTTACCAGATACAATTACAAGTGCATTTGGTTGGTCCACAGGAATAAATTGACCACAAATTTAGCAATGTTTTGTGATTTTTTTTTTTTAATTTACATGTCATTCGGTTATAGTGAATTTTTGAGGTACTAAACAATGTTTTCAGGCTGCAAAAAATCACATAAATCGTTTATACCAATGTTCGGGGCTTAGATAAAAGAGCTCGAGGAGAGCTTTCCAATGACATGAAGAAATCATGAAACAAATTAATATGAGGGAGATATGGCTGAAACTATATGAAGGAAAAATAGGGAATATGATCAAGTCAAAAGGGTGTAACTTGAAAAATAGAGCTCATATTTGGGTGTTGAAGTGGTTAATGGAAAGATAGGAGACTATAGAACCCAACCATGGAGCTTAATTCAAAATTTAAATTTGTATTTAATCAGGAAATTGGAAATAGCGTGTTGTGACAAAACAAGGGAAATTGGAGTAAATTGGTACATCAAACTGAAACCCTAGAATATGAAACGCCAAACTGTGGGCCCCATTTGGGTAAATTGGTACATCAACTTCCCGGGGTCATAACTTTGGCATACGATCTCCGTTTGACGCGTACAATAGCTCGTTAGAAAGATCTGTCTGAGCACTATCACTTTGGGAAGGGAAACATCGGTCCATGGACCCATGTTGCCCCCATATTTTCCAAAAAACGTCATTTAGGGCCTCAAAATGGCTCTGGAAGTTCAGGACCCGAAAAACTACTAAAAATAGTAAGTTGTGCTACAATTAAGGAACTGAAAATATTGAGAGAAATAATGGTGGGGGTCCAGGTGGACTTGGCAAGTGGCCACCAATCTCCACCTGGATCATTCCTCCCCCCTTAGGAAGCAATGGTCCCCATTGCGTTGAGTTCCTCCATGAGATGAGGAAACTTTTGATAAACTTGGTCCCTGGTGAGCCACTTGCCCTGGTGAAGGAGTTGGCCTACTTTGACAACCCGATACAGTTGGATATTCTGTTGGCGAGTGTTCTTTATCTGTGTGTCCATGATTCGATCAGTTGCAGCTTGTTCCATGCAATATGGATTTAATTCTGTGGATGTGAGTTGTTCTGCAATGGCGGATGTGTCTAGTAATGGTGGAAAGTATGGCCGAAAGCGGTCCACATTGAACACTGGGTGCAGGCCAAGGAATGGGGGAATGCTGAGCTCAAATGCATTGTCTCCCACAGCCTTAGTAATGGTGTAAGGACCATATCAGAGTGGTCTTAGTTTCCGATATGCTCCAGAAAGGCGTTCCTTTTGCAAATGTAACCAGACTTTGTCGCCCACCTGAAACTTGTGTGGCACCCGATTTTGATCATGTCGCTGCTTATACTTAGCATTTGATTTCTCCAGAATGTCATGGACCTGCTGGCGAATATGTTGGATGTGCTCAATGAAGCTGGTTGCCTTGTCTGTTCGGACTGGACATGAGACGAATCTGTGTGAGTAGTTGTAAGTGGCATGGCCACATCAATGGGGAATAGTGGCTGGAATCCCAAGTCCAGCTGAAAAGGGCTGTGGCCAGTCAAGCTATGAAGAGGTCGGTTGTAGCTGTGCTGAACATAAGAGAGGCTCTCGTCCCATGTGCGTGGATGCTTTGAGTTGTACATGCACAGAATGTGTACAATCATTCTATTGACAACCTCTATCTCACCATCAGTTTGAGGATGGAAGGCTGTGGACTTAGTGAGTTTTGTGTCCAACATTGACCAAAGACTGGACCAAAATGTACTGAGGAACTGACTATCCCGATCTAAGATGATGACTGTGGGATCCCAAAGTGCACCCACACTTGTTCAAAGAAGAGTTTAGCAGTGGCTTCTGGTGTGATATTCTTCTTGCAGGCCGCCATAATGGCCATCTTCGAGAACCTTTCAACGACCACAAAAACACAGTCATTTCCTTGCTTAGTGGAAGGAAGGCCTGACATGTAATCCATGGAGATGGATTCCCAAGGTCGACTAGGGGTAGGCAGTGGGATATAAAGGCCTTGCTTCTTGATGGTTGGTTTGGCGTTGGCACAAGCAGTACATGATTTGATGTACTTCCCGACATCCTGTCGAAGATTCATCCAATAGAAATACTTTTGCAGTACTGCCACCATTTTCTCGACCCCGAAATTCCCAGCAGCCCGACTGTAGTGTGCTTCGCAAATCATCTTGGCACGCTCGCTTGAAGGAACACAAAGGTGACCCAAGTGGCATAACAGGGCATCCTGGAGGTGAAAATCTAGAACATTCCGACCCTCCAAGGGTGTCTGGTATGTGTGGCCAAATTCTGGGTCGCTTTTGTAGAAAAGTGGCCAATCAGAAGTCTTGTGCCCACAAGAGTTGAGCACGGTGGTTAACGCCATGATCGGTGTTCGACTGAGGCAATCTGCAACATTATTGGTGCTGCCCTTCTTATACTTGATATTCAAATGGAACTGTTGTAGGTATGTAGACCACTTCTGATGGCGATCATTTTGCAATTTCCCTTGGGTCTGTATGAACTGCAGGGGTTGGTGGTCTGTGTGGATGATCGTTTCCTTCCCCAAAATGTAATGCTTCCATTGTCGGCAGGCCTGCACAATGGAATACATCTCTTTATCATAAGTGGGATACTTCCGGACTGTGTCTGAAAGTGTTTCACTGTGATATGCCACTGGATGCCCATGTTGGGTAAGGATTGCCCCAATAGCATAGTCAGAGGCATCTGTCTCGACCTCAAATGGTTGTTGTAAATCTGGTAACGCAAGCACTGGTGCCGAGCAGAGGCGATCTTTCAACTCTATGAATGCCTTCTGTTGAGATTCAGACCAAAAGAATTTTGCTTTCGCTCCTCCCTTGGTGACTTGACTCAAGGGCCAAGTGATATGAGAAAACCCCAACACAAACCTACGATAGAAGTTGGCAAGACCTAGAAAGATGCGGAGCTCTATTAGAGTGGTTGGAGATGGCAAATCTCGAATGACTTGGATCTTGGTTAGATCCACATGCACCCCCTATTCATCAATAATGTATCCCAGATACTGAACCTGGGTCATGCCAAAAGTGCATTTCTCCAAATTGGCACATAGCTTTTGTTGCCACAGTGTTTGGAGAACCTGTCGGATGTGGTGGAGGTGCTCTTCCCAACTCTGGCTGAAGATCAGAATGTCATCCAAGTATACCACTACAAATGAGTTGGTGAATGGCCGCAAGATGTCATCCATTAGCCTCATGAAGGTTGCAGGAGCATTCGTCAATCCGAAAGGCATAACTAACCATTCAAAAAGGCCCTCCTTGGCTTTGAACATGGTCTTCCACACTTCAGAGGGTTCGATTGGTACCTGGTGATATCCTAACTTCAGATCGATCTTGCTGAAATATTTTTCCCCCTTTAGTTGGTCCAGGAGGTCATCAATCCACGGGATCGGGTACCTATTATGGACAGTGATCTTGTTCAGCGCCTGATAGTCAATACAGAGTCTCCAAGTCCCATCCTTCTTCTGTACCAACACAATCGGGCTCCCACTAGGTGATGAACTCGGACGGATGTGACCTTTGTGCAGCAGCTCCTGAATTTGCCTCTTGATTTCATCGTTCTCCAGAACGGAGCGCTGATAAATTGGTCCATTGGGTAGCGGCACACCTGGGGTCAAATCGATGGAGTGCTTGACCTGATAGTGCAGAGGAACCCCTGCGGGGGAGGTGAAGATGTCCTCGTACTCCTCCACGACCTTGTCCATTTGTAGTTGTCGTGCAGAGGGGCCCTGTTTGGAGGCTGTGGCCACTATCTTCTTCTTTCCTTGAGGGCATATCATCAGAAAAACAAATTTCCCGGTTTTGGAAATTAGCTTACTGCATTGTTTTGCAGTAATGAAAGAGATGGCGGTAGGTGGTGCTACCTCTCGTATCCTGTACAACTTATTTCCCAATGTAATAATAACATCATTGGGCCTTGATTCATACACACCATGTCGCTTCCACAAGTATGGTTGTCCTAATAATACATCACAAACTTTAAGGGGAGCAACGTCACACAATACCTCATCTGTGAAGGGCTTGATGTTGTATAGAAGGCGACACTGTTGGCTCACACAAAGATCCCGTCCTTGGTGAAGCCACACGATGGTGTACGGTTGTGGATGTGTTGTGGTCGGTAGGCCCAATCGCTTCATGACCTCTGCCGAAATGAGGTTCTTTTGGCTCCCGCTATCGACAATGAACTATAGTGGGGAGCCCTTTACCCACATCTAGGAGTGGAAGAGACGATCCTCCTCCTCTAGATCTTCGGGTTCATTTTTCTGGATCTTGGCGGTAGCAACAGTGGTGTTGGGATCCGCATCAATGATCTGCTTCCCTTTGTCATTCCCCTTGTCGGGTTCTGACTTAGAGTCAGAACATGCATCTGATTTTGAAACCTTTAGCTCAGCCACCAGTGACTGCTTGGCCCCACACTCACTTGTGTTGTGAGTGGAGCTCTTATGGAATTCACACCATTTTCCTGTGTCCTTTTTCGGCTTCGTGGCGTTGTTCTTTGCTTGCAGCTTTGGCGGGTTGTCTTGGGCTACCCCGCCTTGGCTTTGTCCTTTGTTCTGTGGTTTAGGGGCACCTTTCCCTTGCTTCAAATTCGTAGATCCAAAGTCTCGCTTCTTTTGTTTAAGCTTCTGCTCGACCTTGACGGCATATCGATATGTTGTGCCGTGCGAGGAGATGTTCAGGAATTATATTTCTTCCTGGATGTACTTGTGCAAGTATCCACGGTATTTGAGTATCAAATGCTTCTCTGTATCCTTGATACCCAACTTTGTGCGAAGGGTATGGAAAAGATTGGTGAACTCTGGCACTTCTTGGTCCCTTCCCTGCCGCAGCGTGGTCCACTTTATGTATTCATCCTCATAGCTTCTGACAGGGTAGTACTGCTCCTTGATGGCATCCCGGAATGAATTCTAGGTGGGTGCAGCTGAAAATAGTGAGCCGGTATTTTCATCCTTCTACTCGTAATAGGTTTCCCACCAGTCCTTGATGTGGGGGGTTGCTTTGAGAAGAGCGAAAATAATCTTTTCCCGACTTGAAAATTCATGAACAGAAAAATAACCCTCTAGCAAATTTAACCATTTATCTACGACATCGGCATCTATCTGACCCTTGAATATGGGGATTTCAAAATTAACTTGTACCTTAAAGGGCGTGGCGTTTCCAGAGTAGCTACTGGAAGCCGATGTGTCGCTTCTGGGTAGCCGCTGAAGGATCTGGGTAAAGCTATCCATCATCGCGTTCCGTTGTCACTCGAGGGCTTCTTCGAGCAAGATTTTGATAGTATCTCTTGCCCCCTCGTCTTTCTTCTCATCTGCCATGGGAGGCGGTTGGGATTTGTGAGGCTAGTCTCGCAAAGGTTCGACCAGTTCAAGCCCTAACTCCTTATGTCCTAACCTCGTTGGGGACATGCAAGAAAAAACAGAGAAAAAGCAGACCGCTCTGATACCACTGATCCAGACTTAAACAAGAACGAAACAAATTACAGAGATAACCATAAACACATATATGCAGCGGAAATAATACTTCATTTGATTAATGTAAAAATACTGAATATGCTTACAAACAGTAATGGAAATAAAACAGCGAGGGCGATGGTAGCTTATCTCTGAGAAGAGATGTGGTGGTTACATGCCTCTAAACTGTGTTAAATGAGGCTTGAAGGCCTATTTATTGTTGAGAAACAATGAAAAAACCCTTAACATTCCAAAACCTAACCCTAGAAGATGAAACGCCAAATTGTGGGCCCCATTTGGGTAAATTGGTACATCAACTTCCCGGGGTTGTAACTTTGGCATACAATCTCTGTTTGACGCGTACAATAGCTCGTTAGAAAGATCTGTTCGAGCACTATCACTTTGGGAAGGGCAACATCGGTCCATGGACCCATGTTGCCCCCAGATTTCCAAAAAAAATGTCGTTTAGGGCCTCAAAATGGCTCCAGAAGTTCAGGACCCAAAAAACTGCTAAAAATAGTAAGTTGTGCTACAATTAAGGAACTGAAAATGCTGAGAGAAACAATGGTGGGGGTCCAGGTGGACTTGGCAGGTGGCCACCAATCTCCACCTGGATCAAGCTAGTTATCTTAACCCTATCTTAGTTGAAAAGTTAAACTTGGAGAAACCAAGCATGGCAGGGCTTGGTTGGTTCAGTTAGCTACAAGAGATAAAAGAAGAAAATTCGAACTAGTGAAGAAATTTTCCATCAATATAAATAGGTTAGATACAAATTCATATTTAAACATAATACGACTAGGATCATATGATTTCCTAGATGAAGAAGGGTACCAAAGGTGGCTATTGGGAATACAAAGGCCAATTTATATTAGGAAAATATCATCTATGCAACTGAAAAATAATTTTAGAAGAGGGTGCCAAATTTATGCAACCCACATGGATGAGGTGGCCAAATATTAGGCACCAAGTATGGAGGACCACCTAGTTCTTATGGAATTTGAAGAGGATTTTATTAAAATTCTATGGTTGTTGCCTAAAAAATACATTGAATTATCTATAGAATTGGTACTTGGAGCTACACCAATGTCCAAAATTCCATATAGTATGAGCACACCAGAACTAAAAGAATAAAAAATGCAAATATAATATCTCTTTAGGAAATGGTACATGCATCCAAGCGTATCACTATGTGTCACGCGGAAAGAGTCGTTAGTGCGGACACAACCGACCTTCCTAGAAAGCCTAAGACTTTCTAATGACAAACAAGACAAATGAGAGCAATCCTTCCCTAAATATGCTTTTACAATATGAGAAATCAAATGTTTAGATCTTACCTGTAGTCCAACACTGTTGTAGTAGTCCAGCTTCGTTGATCCGGATGAGCTCCTCCTTCCCTTCGAAACCTGCATTCACCAACAATCAAACGATCAAATAGCACCTGAATATCACATAAAATAAAACATATTTAACATATAGACCAAGGAGTATATGAAACAACTCATAAATAACAAATTGTTGAGAAGAATGGACTAATTTGTATTAAAAGGTAACAAAAGGAACCATTACAACTTGAGCCTTGGCATTGTGCAAGCTCCTCCCAGGGTCCACAAGAGTTCTCCTTTACTCTGATCAGCTCACCCACCTCCCAATGGAAACAAGTAAAGATGGTAATCTCTCCTCACAAGCTTCTACAAGGAAGTCCTAATTCCAGCAGCATCTACCCTTAGGAATGTTCAGCTTTCAACCTCCCCTCCCTTTGGCCCAATGCCTGTATTTATAGTGCTCTAGAGGAAGTTATTCAGGTCCACCATCAATGGGATAAGCCCCTCTTTGGATGGGATAGCTCCCCTATTGATGGGATAAGTTCCTCTTTGGTAGGGATACATGAACCATCTGGAGGCGCTTCATACACGTCAAACAAGCTTCTAGAAGACTCTAGAAATGACCACAAGTAACTTTTTTGGAGTGAAACTTGCGCCTTTTGACCTTTACAGGAGTACGCACCCACCCCTTTACATACAGAGCGTACAAGTACGCAGGTATTGTGAACTCGGGTTGCGTACACGCAGGTAAGGCTAAGAGAAACTGCGTACCAGAGATAATTGACTTTAAATGACTTTTCTCTCTTTCTTGAAGTTTGACATGGAGAGCAGAGGCATGAGACTTGCCAAGGAGGATAGTATGACAGTGGATGGAGCCATACTAACTGTAAATAGTCATGGTGACATTTTTTAGTGTAACAGATTGCCCCCTAAAGTGCGAAGCCTGTAGTAGATTAGGGTTTTTATGATCTAGGAAGGGTGAAGTACTTTATCATTTCAAGGAGTATCTTGCGGAGGACCCGGTCAGAACCTACAAATATTCAACACAAAATACATATATAAGATGATATCATCGCTGAGGTAGGCATTCCCATACTCAGATTGAAAACTTTAACTAACAATCTAACTACTGCTCTGATACAAGAATGATTTTGCAGTACATCACAATCATAGAATTTTGTAGACACAGTATGGACGCAGCCATCTGTTTATGATTAGTCTACTGTATAATGAATACAAAACTCCTCGCAGCCTGGATGGTGGAAACTAGATCCAGGGTCTTCATTTCTACTTCCCGAATTGGTACGATTCTATCCATGCGAATAAATGAGTTGATGTCGAGCATGGTAGAAACCACTTGATTACCAGTCAATGATGTAAACCATTAACAAGCGTGAGAGAGACCACCAGTGATGTCAATGGTTCTCAAAGTACCCAGTACAATCCATGAAATGTGAATGAATGGGTTGATGTCAAATACGTCACAGAATCCTTTGATCGAAAGTCAATGATGTAAATTGTCGTCAAAGCGAGAAACCTGCCATTGATGCATGCAGACTTCAAGGTACTGACGATTTCTAAGTCATCTTTCTAGATAATGTGCTGATGTCGATAGAAAGCGACCCGTTGCAGGCAAGCCCACAACACGAAATCATTCTTCAAGTTGAAGAAATGTTGCTGTAAGGACTGACTCAGGGATGGTCAAATGGATGACAAGTATTTTGCATATGAATGGTTTATTTGCAGAGACCTCTTGAACACATAACGACACGACAAATGGCTTGGTGACGATTGACCCAAAGTTAATATCTGGAAACGGTTGAAGACTTTCAAAGTGGTTTAATCAACTTTAAGGCAAAGGATTTCCCAACCCAGGTGAATGAAAAGTGTCGTGTTCAAGAGCGGTGATAAGGTTCTTCTGTAACAAAGGATAACAAATCGGTTCATTCTTCTCTCTTTTCCCCCACCATTTCTGGCAAGTACCTCTTTATTTTTTACAAGCTTGAGGAGGATAACATATGCTTGATTATAAGCTCATCCTTCGGATGAGTCCAACTTAGTTTAGATTCGGACCCTAAGAAGGAGTGGTCCGTTCCTGTTTGTAATTGAACAGGTCCTTTACTGTGAAATTTTAACGAGTCTAGTATAGGAGAAACTCGGCATTTTTCATTTTTAGAGAGTCTAAAAAAACTAAAGAAGACTCCAAGGTGAACTTTTTCGTAAATTTGTGTCTCCCAAGCCCGAAAAAGTATAAAATAATACCTGAGAGAACCGCTTGATCTTGCGACCAAGGAGTACTTTCATGATTAGTGTCTCTGACCTGAAAAGTAAAAAGCGATCAAGGACACGTCGTTTTATTTCCGTATCGAGTTTGAAACGACAAAAACCCGACAATCTTTTCCTGTTTTTACGGTCAGAAAAGAGTTATAAGGGGACCATCTTTTAATTTCGTTTTAACGAGTGTAAAAGAAACGCTCGGCAATCTTTTCATTTTTTAGGAGTCAGAAAAGGGCTTAAAAGATGACTCTGATGTCTTGGTTTGTGAAAAATGATGATTTTACCCTAAAGTCCTTTTGTCCTGCACAAAAATGACACATTACTCATACCTGTTTAAGATGGGCAAAAATACATTGAAAAATATCCTTTCGTGGTGAAAAATAAACAAACTTAGCATTCATTCATCCAAAAAACCTATAAAAAGACTTTTTACCATGTCATTTTTACCATTTTACTGTTGAGGTTGAGAAAAGGGCTTTTGACAAGAAACTTCCCGTGGACTTTGCGGAGAATCCGACCGTCAGAATCGAGCGCCGTCTCTTTCAGGTATTTCACAACATCCTCCTCTTCAATTTCATCCGTTTAGAATTTCATTTCAAGTTCTAGTTTGATTTTTTAGAGGGCTTTAGGTTTTAGGGGCCGATTCTCGGGGGACGCAGGTGCCCCATGGGCGACCTGCATACCCCGACTTTTTCGTATATGGGAAAAAGGTCGGGGTACGCAGCCCACCTTCAGAACAGCTGCGTACCGCCGCTCTGTTTTCTGAATGCGGGGTGCGTACCCTGTGAAATGCGGATTTTCAAACCCCAAACCCCAAATTTAACCAACCAAATTTTGTTTAAAGAATTCTAATTTTTTTTTTTTGGTGTGTAGGTCACTCACCATGCTAGATTGGCATGAAAGAGAACACGAAGACGTTGATTTGGCCGCAATAGGTCATCAACCTTCTATTGATGCGTTAAGGGCATGCGGTCTCTACAAGTACTGGGCCATACCTAGCATGAGGGCCCAGGTGCCATTCTTAGAGTGGCTGGTTGAAAGGTGGAACATTCAGGATCAATGTTTTTACATTGGAGAACACCAGCTCGAGATAGAGTCCTCCGACATATACTTTCTCACTGGCTTGCCTAACAGGGGCGAGAAACTCTCTCTATTCGGGACTAGGCCGGGTGGCCAATCCCTTGCTAGTCTCCGGCTAGAGTGGTGCAACAATCAAAACCAGGATAAGGGGATAGAAATCAAATACATATCCCGACCTGAACTTATGGTAATTTCCTTTACAATTACCAGACTTTGCGGCGCTGCCGCTTTGCACATAGCCACTGGTTCCCAAATGCAGATGGCTATAGATTGCTTCCAAGGCACCATTTTCAACTGGTGCGATGCTGTGTTGGCCAATATGAAGGGCCAACTAACCAGGGCAAAGAACGGACAACTGAAGACTTTTGGATATGGGCCTTTAGTTGTGAGCTTTGCCCTAGAGAGAGTTCCAATGCTGATCCCCCAGCATCTTACAGTTCCAGTTGGGGCTCCTCGGGAGCCTAAGTTGACGAGATGGGTTGCGGTAATGGCCCGGCATCCTGATGAGGGAGCAGCAGTTGTTCGATTTCCTGATGGTTACTTTCACTGGCTGGAGGGCCAGGTCTTTGCGATTCAGGATTTCCCTTATGCCGGAATGGATTTTCGCAATGATCCGGACATGGTTCTTCCACAGGGAGAACAATGGGACGACAGAGGTACTTCATTTTTCACAAGTTTTTAAATTATCTATTTTTTTTTGTTTTTTATATATCGTCTCAAAACTGACAGCACAAATTTTCAAAATGCAGATGTAGGTCCACGGCGTCCGGCCAATCTCCGGGCTTTTGAGAGAAGAGTACCAGCTGTACCAGCACCGGCCCCACAGGATGCGGCCGCAGAGACCTTAGCCGAGATGGAACAGGATCTAGAGCGTCTGACGGCGGGTATACCGGAGACCACTATAGATGACATTCCTATCCGACTTCAGCGCTACTTGGTCGCAGTCCCAGGACCTTTCAGGAGGTTCCTGTGTAGGGTAGCGCGGGCAGTGGTCTCGTATAGAGAGCACCACCAGTGATTGGCTAGTCACTTTTGTAGACACATATGACATTTTTGGTTTTTTGTACTTATCATTTTTGCCGATCATAAGGTGTTTTTCAACCTATGATCGAAGACGATGTATATTTTTGACACACTCCTATCTATATATATCATTATTACCAGCTTATTTTGTTAAACATGTGTGATGAAATGTTTATAAATTTACATTTATGATTGTTACAAATGTCTATTTAACATTCGAGACGCCATTGCATCTGCTAATGTATTTAAAGACCTTGGAATATGCTGATATTCAATGTAATCAAATTCACGTTCCAAGAGACGCACCCTCAAAAACAATCTTAATAACACTGGATTTCTAATGGCATAGACTCTATTAAGCTGTAATACAACAAGTTCAAAATATAACCTCACTATCAAACTCCGAATCCCAAATGAAATAGATTTAGATAATAATTCAATCACTGCACTGTATTCTGCAATGTTGTTTGTTGTTTGACCGAGGCTCACCCCATGCATAGAAACTAAGTCGTCAGAGGGCGAATAGATAACCCAAGCTGCGGAAGAGATATTCTGTGTACTACGACAAGCACCATCAGCAAATCCAATGTACGTTTGGAGAGGCGTCAACATCTGCAATATCAAGAGTAAAACCAAGATAAGCCAGAATAACGACAAAAACACACTCTCTAAACTAAGCACACAGTCTAAACTAAGCAAACATACCAGCTAGAAAGAAAAATTAACCTAACTAGAACTAACTAAATCTCCATACCCACCATTTAAGCATAATACCTCTTTAGGTAATGTCCATTTCTGGGCTTACCCAAAGAGTCCCCATCAAAATCTACCAGCTCATAGGCCCCTTTTGCTAGCTTTCGCTTGACAATGTAGGGCCCATGCCACATGGGAACGAATTTTCCAGCACCTAATTTATCGTTAGCTTGATCATATAATAGCACTAGGTCTCCTTCCGAAAAATTACGAGGGGTCACGTTACGATCATACTGAGCTTTCATCCTTTTTGCGTGAGTCTCGATTGCCAAAGTAGCATCACGTCGAGTCTCATCTAATTTAGCTAAGCATAACAGACGCTTCTCCTCTTCGGAAGTAGCTGGGAGTAATTCGATAGCCATTTGAAGTGATGGGATTTCGCATTCAATGGGCAACACTGCTTCTAAACCATAAACTAGTTGGAAAGGAGTGAACCCTGTTGATGTTTTTACTGAGGTTCGGCACGCCCAAAGCGCTGAAAATAACATGTTATGCCAATTTGACCGATGAATACCAATGATTCTTCGGATCATGATAACTAGAACTTTGTTGATGGATTCAACCAAACCGTTTGCTTGAGGATAATAAGGAGTAGAACTATCATGGCGTAAACCAAGCTGGCTTGTAAGTTCTGTCATCATAATGTTTCGAAAATGGCGCCCATGGTCAGTGATTATCGCTTGTGGGACACCAAACCTAGCAATAATATGATTGAATACGAAAATCGCTGCTGTTTTGCCGCTTGCCTCGAATGTAGGCATCGCCTCGGCCCACTTAGTAAAATAATCAATCGCAAGGATGATATACGCATGCCCCCCCGGCCGAGTGAGGGTTACAAGTAATAAAATCGATACCCCATTTAGCAAAAGGACCAACGACAATTATAGGGTGGAGAGGAGCAGGTGGTGCGCGCATCTTGCGATCAAACACTTGACAGTTGTGGCATTTCCGGACCGCAATGATACAATCTTTAAACATGGACGGCCAGAAATAGCCAGCACGCAACACCTTCTGAGCTATGGCATACCCAGACATATGACCGCCACATGCTCCAGAATGACAGTCATTCAAAACCCTTTCTGCCTCTTCATGAGTTAAGCAACGACGAAAAACCAAGTCCGCCCCACGACGATAAAGAGTATCTCCAATAATTATGTATTGTTGGGACTGGAATCGAATTTTCCGGCATTCCGACTTTGAAGCTTCGGGCCGAAAGGATTGGGTTTGGAGATAGACGATTATATCCCCATACCACGGATCTAAAGTGCTGATAAGAAACAGAGATTCGTCCGCAATGGGTTCCTCTGCCACAGTTTCCATGTCAGCACGCGGGAAGTCACACATCAATTCCGCAAAAACTAAGGATTTCTTAGACTTGGACTTCTCGAACTCCAAATCGAACTCCTGCAGGATAACAATCCATTTGGAGTACTTGCCCCCTAGCAATTGTTTAGTCAAAATATAAATCATAGGGTTGCAATCCGAAATCACTGTAGAATGTAATGACGAAAACGCTGGACAACCTGAACAGCTGCCAGGGCCAATTTCTCCACATGCGAATATTTTAGCTCAGTGGGATTTAACGTCCTACTAAGATAATATATCACATGTTCCGTTCCGAATTCGTCTTCCTGAACTAAAACCATTCCAATGGTGGAGTGAGAGGCGGCGAGATACAAAAAGTAGTCCTGGTTGTAGTTGGGAGGATGTAGCAGTGGTGCATGGGTCAACGCGTGCTTAAGCGCATCAAAAGATTTCTGAGCTATCTCATCCCAAGAAAATTGAGCGTTTTGTTTCAACAACCGGGTGAAACCCTTTGTAACCTCGGCGTAGTTAGGAATGAATCGACGTAAAAAGTTTGCTTTCCCTTGCAAACTTTGGAGTTGGCACAAACTCGAAGGAGGAGGCAATTTGATGATGGCTTCGACCTTCGAGGGATCGACGCGGATACCGGCTTTTGAAACGACAAATCCTAGCAATCGTCCCACTTCTATGCAGAAGACACATTTGTGTGGGTTCAACCGAATTCGATAATGTCGACACCTCATAAAAATAGCGCGTAAGTGGACAAGGTGATCAGCTCGATGTAAAGAATGAGCAGGCAAATCATCGAGATACGGTTGCACAATGTGCTTGATGTTGTGAAACGGGTAAGACATTGCCCGTTGGAAAGTTGCTCCGGCATTCTTAAGTCCAAAAGGTAATTTGCAGTAAGCAAATGTCCCCCAAGGACAAATGAAAGCCGTTTTTGGTTGATCGGAAGGTAGAACATTGATTTGGTTGTAACCGGAAAAACCGTCCATAAAGGAAAATATTTCACTGCCGGCACAATCATCGATTATTTGATCGATATAGGGCGTAGGATAGTTGTCTCTTTTGGACAAGCACGATTTATATCCCTATAGTCGATACATATTCTTATTGTTCCTTGTTTCTTGTTAACTGGAACAATATTTGATACCCAATCCGTTAACGGGATCGGATAAATGAAACCTGCTTTCAACAGCGTCTCGACTTCTGCTTTAATCGCAGCCGCTTTCCTAGGGTGTATCTGACGCAGACGTTGCCGAACGGGTTTACCGTCTGGGTAGGTCTTAATTTCATGAACAACAATAGAGGGATCAATTCCTGGCATTTCCTCATAGGACCAGGCAAACACGTCGCAGAATTCTTGAAATAGGACCTTGTATGTTTGAATTTCGTTATCTGTACACGAGGCACCTATATGAATGTTTTCAATAACTCCGATTTTGATTGAAATGTCAATGGCAATAGTTTGGGAAATGTTTCCCAAATTCAACTCTGAATCAGGATGTTTCATAGGATTCTGAGCGTCCCTGACATATTCAGCTGTAAAAATTGATGAAAAATCATTTTCAAAGTCATCACCCTCAGGTAAAAACGAAGATCTATGATGAAGATCTTCCCATGGTAGATCGTCTACACTTAGGATTTCGCGAAGTTGTTCGTCAGATGACACGACTTCAGGAAACGTTATCCGTTCTGAGGTTGATGTGAAAAGTGATTCCTCACGGACCACATTCATTTGGTCGAATTGGGTTGAACTGGAGTCGGAAAAAGACTGCACGGCCTCATAAGCAATTTCATATGGACTCAAAGGCATTGCATTACCGAATGAGTCTATCTCAGATTTAGATGGGACAATCCAAGGATCATCGTAAATAATAGTGTCTGAAGTAATCATATGAATGGATGCGAATGAAGGGTCTGCATTGATCGAAGGAAAAGGAAAAGTTCCCAGTAAACCGGAATCTTTAACTAATCCTACACCAACATCCTTGTAAGGGATAGTCGTTTTACCGACATGCTGGATACTCTCTGAAGAGGTTGGGTCGGATGAAAAGTAAGCCAGTTGGTCTACCGTCACGATCTTACCATTATGTGGAAACTTTATAACTCTGAAGACCGATGACACGACCGCTGTCATAGCATAAGACCAACTGCGACCCAAAAGAAGGTTGTAGTCTAGAGGGGCATCAACCACCTCCACATCCAGACTAACGGTTTTTCCTTCAATGCCTATAGGCAAATACTGTAGAATGCCAAACGGATGGAACCCACGGCCATCAAAGGCCTTAAGAATCGTCGGGGATTGGTTCAGTGAAGGAGAACCAAGCGATCTCCAACACTGAATCGACATAATACACGTAGAAGCTCCTTCATCAATTACAATTCGATGAATAGGCCTGTTTTTTACTATCACTGGAATCTGGAAAGCCATTTGATGAGGGAGACGCGGTGTACTATTTTCTAGATCAAAGATTATCAGGTTCGGGTCCTGAATATCAACAGCTCCTATAGCCGACAAGAGTAATTTTCGTTGTGCTGGGCATGATTGCAACACTTCCAAAGCCGACATTGCTGAGGGTGAAACAGCTAAATCCTCAACAATGTTATAATTCTAAGCTGCTCTCGCATGTGGATTGAAAGCAGACTTTCGAAGTATACCCTTGGCGGGCGGTTTAATTACCAAGTCCAGGTTAGGTTTCTCGATCTGTAGTGGATCGGAACCGGGAGCTGAGGTTGATGGATTAGAATGAGAAGATTCTGCTTCTTTGCCATCAACAAGATTCTTACTACCATAATCTTGCGATCGAGTCACAATCCGTACATGAGACATCATCAATATGGGTTCTTCACTGGCACTCGAGGAAGAACCTATCATTTTACTCTCCTGCTTTGGAAATGGATCTTTCAAAACAGCAGGAGTTGGGGAACCCTTAACGATTTTCACAACCTCTGCCTGATGAGGGCAATCTCTGGTGAAATGATCTTCTTCACAAATTAAAAAGGGATAGCGAGGTTTGCGCTTTTCGTCGTTAGATTCCGACTTCTCTTTTTTCTCCTTTGGAGCCTTGTCTGCTTTATCCTTCTTCTTGCCTTTCTTCTTACCACCGTTTTTTGATTTAGCCGTAGATGTCTCTACAGCATGAATGTCGACGGTAATTTCAGGAGAAGACTCTCCTGTCGGGGAGTCTGGTAAGGTTATTATTGGAGAAGAATTCTTTGAGGATTTCTTCTTACTTTTAGTATTCACCGTACCAATCATGCCATTAGCAGCATGAGACCCCGAAGGAGCAGCAGCGATTTGATTCGACTTAGGAAGATCTGGGATCTTCTTGTGCAACGTACCCGACTGAGTGTAAACTAAGTCAAGGTACTGGGCTTGAGCAATGAATTGCTCCTCAGTAACTACTCCGACCTTAGCTACATCTTCAGTAATCTTCGGTAATAATGATTTTACAAACCATTCAGCTAAGATTTGGTCCGGGATAAAAACTTTCACTAAACATCTTCGACGTCTCCATTCATGAATATGATCGGAAATATAGGTGGAGGTCGACTGTTTTAATGAAGTTAATAGCTCCGTGCCATTATCGTATCTGACCGGCAACTGAAAATGAGTTAGGAACGAGGTAGCTAACTGGCTAAAATTGTAAAAAGAGGCCCGTGGTAACTCAATGTACCACTTGGCCGCGAGACCAATGAGCGTACGCTGGAAAAGACGTAAGCAGATCGAATCATCCGAGATAGAATTTGAAGCACACCAGAGGTGGTAAGTCATCACGTGATTGGACGGATCCTCTCTAGACTTACCTTCGAACTTGGGTATATCACCAGGCAACTTATTTGGCATTGGCGGCCAGAACGAAAGATATTGAATTGGATCGTTCGTTAGGCGTGTCAAGTCGGGTAAATCCAAAGTTGCGATAAATGGTAATTGCCGGTTAGGATCTCTAAAACTCTGGGTCACAAGACCAGTCCCAGGAGGAGGATATCCAGGATAACTTAGAACAGGAATCGCATTCGGGATATTATATCCTCCTGGAAAACCAGGATTAACCAGACCGTACTGGGGTTGTTGGGGTTGTTGATAAGTATACCCAGGATACGGTTGATACTGGTAAACCGGTTGTTGGACAGCAGGACCGAATTGGTACTGTCCCTGGTACTGTTGGTAGGTAAATTGAGGTTGACTTGTTACAAAAGTACTTAAACCAGGCTGCCCTACAAGCATCTGGACCGTAGTTTGAATCGTAGATCCGGACAACGGTAAAGATGTCTGAGGAGTGGTTGCAGAGACAGTAGAAACCGGAGCTGTCGATACTCCAGAAGTAAGTGCGGTAGATGTTGCGGTAGTTGCAGCAGTCGTTTGAGATGGAGTAGAAGGTGCAATTGGCGGCTGAGTAACTACCGAAGTTACAGAAGTTTGAACATTTGACTAGACAGGTTGTGGTTGCTGGGGTGAACCAGAAACTACAGGTTGTCCAGTTTGAGGTAACAACTGTATACTTGGCTGCAACACCTGTTGACCTTGTGATGGATCCCACAATATCATTCCGGGGTATTGACCCGTAACAGGTTGAGGATACTGAGATCCATAACCAGATTGAGGATAGGATTGATAACCGAAAGGCATAGTTCCCATACCTTGAACATATGACTGACCTTGAGGTGGTTGATAACCTTGACTCGAGTATTGACCTTGAGGTTGATAACCTTGGGGTAAATACTGATACTGGGGTTGACCTTGACCTTGAGGTTGATACCCTTGAGGTAAATATTGATACTGAGGTTGACCCTGGGGTACATATTGAGGCTGGGGTTGACCTTGAGGCATGTATTGTACTATGGGTACATACTGGCCTTGAGGTTGCCCCCCAGACACAATTTGTGTACCTTGAGGTTGCCCCCCAAGCGTTAATTGAGGCTGCCCCCCAGGCGGTAATTTACCACCTTGAGGTTGAGAAACGAGAACTGAACCTGACATCATGTAAATGTCTCCTACACCCAACGGTTTATTACCATTGTTTCCAGCTAATAACCCATGATCAATGGGTTGAGGAGATGCCCCCGCAAAGGTACCAGAAAGTGACTGATACCCGGTGGGAACAGAAGGACCGCCGTGCAAGAAATATTCAGGAGATTGAGTGAACACGGACGACTGACCAGACATATTTACAGGAGTATAAATACCTCCAGGTGGAAAAGGAGTACGAGGTGGAGAAAAACCTACCCCTGAGTTGTCTAAATAATTGGTTAACGAAAGGTACCAAGTAGTACTTCTAGGAGGACTGTAAAAGATAGATTCACGCTCCCTTAGATCAATAGTAGGTTGATCTTCAAGGATAGATATGCCTAATTCTTCCTCTGGAGCAAGTTCTTCAATAGCTATCAAACCAGTAGGAAGATTTTCGGTGATAACTCTTTCTACCCTAGGTGAATTTGGTACACTAGAAGTTGGAGTAACAGGTTCAGATATTTCAGGTTCTTCGCCTATATCACTAGTAGAGGAAAAACTACCAGCAAGCTCAGAAACTTCAACTGCTTCAGGATTATAACCTGTTTCTAGACTTTGGTAATCTTGATGGACTACCAACGAAGACTCTCCTTCTTCTGGTGAACCTACTCTACTGCCGCTAGGAAGAGTTACAAGGACCTTTAAACCTTCGTAATGACTTGGGACGTCTTGAGGAGGTTCACCCCGAAGTCTACGAGATTTCCTCAACAATTCGGCCACAGAAACAACCTCAGGAGACTTGCCCCGAAGTCTACGGGACTGTCTCGGTAATTCCGCCACAGTTAAAAACTTTTAACTACTGCACACGCAAACAAAGTAAAATCTCAAAGCAAACCACCTAAAGTCTCTAAAGAACCAAACAAATTTGAATCATACGCCTAAAGAATCTAGGGCGTCAAACCAAGCACAAACAGTAGCCTTCCAGACCGAAAACGCTAGTTGGAGATGAAACCCAACATCGCCGGATTCAGTACAGAAGTGGCGGGTGGAACAGTTACCCCGACAACCTGCTTAATGAATAGACCAGCACAAGTTCCTCCACTTTAACCGTCTCGAGTGAAGTGAACCCCCCGGAAAATCCAAGTGAGTCTAGCCGACGTCTGCTCCAGGTACAGTGGGATCTTCCCTCCACCGTCACCTCGGTAGAATCCTAAAGATAATGGTCACTAAGGTTACCAACCGCAACAAATGCACCTGGGGGAACAGTCTACACTCCGACAGCACGCAAGGGCATAGTATCAAGCTCAATCCCCTTGCCGGCTCCTTGACAATAATCCAAGGTTTATCGACAAGTGACCCCTGGCTCCTCGACAATGGTTAATCCGAGGTTTACCGTTTGTAATACGTGCGTGTCTAGCATCGTTCCCAACGAGGGAGGATTGATCCCCTCACTGGTTCGGACACGAGCTCGTGCTTCTCCTTTAAGAGGAGCTTTCCCAGAGTACAAATGAAACAATTGGATTTATTCTATCACAAGATGAGCTACTTGTTTGGTTTTGTTGTCTTGGAGAGTTAATTACTCTCCTACTCCAAGACACTAGCCTGATCTAAATTGGTGTTTCAGAGCCCTAGTAAATAAAAGTTACTAAGTTGATTTTACTTTAAGCGTTAATTTTATGGTTTTTCTTAAAGACAAAAGGTAGTGGAGATGAAACTGGTGGTGTGTAGACTCGACTCGCAACCACTACAAAGATGCACCTAAGATGATTTATACTACTTTTCTTTTTCAATGAATCTCCTAACTAAGAGAGTTGGAAAATGCAAATTTTATAGAAAACAACTTTCTTAGTAAAGACAATCAAAGAAACAATTCTCTTTATCTTTTCAAAACACACAACTCATGACGACTAATTACTCTACGAAATTTCCTTTTTCTCCCAAAAGTCTACAAATGCTACCAAAGCAAACTTTTTCCAAAAGAATTTTTGTGTTTTTTCTATATTAAGAAAGCATGTAAAACTATTTTATCAAATCGAGTTTAACAAATCTAAGACAATCAAATCAAATTCACTCAAAAGCAAATTAAAAGGAAATTTACCTAAAAGTAAAAAATAATGAGGACAAAAGCCTACAAGGATGATTCCCGGATGTTTTACTTAGTCAAAATGCAACTAAGGATTAGTTCATGCAGAATCATAAACTAACCAAAAAACAAAATCGAAATCTTTTTGTTCTTTTTTCTCAAGAATGGAATTCAAGGCTTTAACAAACAAACTTTTCGAGATTCGCAAAGAGAAGACACAATGGTAGGTCTCTCACTAGGGTGAGTTCTATGACAGGCCCGACTCCTAAGAGGACTGATCAAAACTAGGGAGATCCAAAGTTTGACAACCTCTAACGCCAAAGTCACTACAGGACTAGTTAAAAATCAAACCCTAAGGCAAAATCCCTATGAATTCCACCAAAACCCTCGACACTAACTGGACAAGTTCAGGTGAAGATCTTTGACATTAAACTGATGGATCTGGGCAGTAAAAACAAAGTATAAACAAAATCTAAAGAGCAAAAAGATGAAAAATGAAATTTTCTCAAGTTTGACAGGGGTACGCAGGTGATCTGTTGACACAGGTGCGGGGACGCCCTGTGCACAAAGACGCAGTGCGTACAAGTACGTACTGTGTCAAACCCAGAGACTACATACTGCTGGCAAAGCTAAGAAAAATAAAAAACTAAATTGACTCTAAGCTAACCCACCCAAATACACAGCTAGACAACCAAAAATCAGAAAGCAAGCAATTTTTCTCAGACCAAAATATCAAATCAAAAAGAACCCAAACACATTCATGGAGTCCCCAGTGGAGTCGCCATTTTGTCATGCGGAAAGAGTCGTTAGTGCGGACACAACCGACCTTCCTAGAAAGCCTAAGACTTTCTAATGACAAACAAGACAAATAAGAGCAATCCTTCCCTAAATATGCTTTTACAATATGAGAAATCAAGTGTTTAGATCTTACCTGTAGTCCAACGCTGTTGTAGTAGTCCAGCTTCGTTGATCGGGATGAGCTCCTCCTTCCCTTCGAAACCTGCATTCACCAACAATCAAACGATCAAATAGCACCTGAATATCACATAAAATAAAACATATTTAACATATAGACCAAGGAGTATATGAAACAACTCATAAATAACAAATTGTTGAGAAGAATGGACTAATTTGTATTAAAAGGTAACAAAAGGAACCATTACAACCTGAGCCTTGGCATTGTGCAAGCTCCTCCCAGGGTCCACAAGAGTTCTCCTTTACTCTGATCAGCTCACCCACCTCCCAATGGAAACAATTAAAGATGGTAATCTCTCCTCACAAGCTTCTACAAGAAAGTCCTAATTCCAGCAGCATCTACCCTTAGGAATGTTCAGCTTTCAACCTCCCCTCCCTTTGGCCCAATGCCTGTATTTATAGTGCTCTAGAGGAAGTTAGTCAGGTCCACCATCAATGGGATAAGCCCCTCTTTGGATGGGATAGCTCCCCTATTGATGGGATAAGTTCCTCTTTGGTAGGGATACATGAACCATCTGGAGGCGCTTCATACAAGTCAAACAAGCTTCTAGAAGACTCTAGAAATGACCACAAGTAACTTTTTTGGAGTGAAACTTGCGCCTTTTGACCTTTACAGGAGTACGCACCCACCCATTTACATACAAAGCGTACAAGTACGCAGGTATTGTGAACTCGGGTTGCGTACACGCAGGTAAGACTAAGAGAAACTGCGTACCAGAGATAATTGACTTTAAATGACTTTTCTCTCTTTCTTGAAGTTTGACATGGAGAGCAGAGGCATGAGACTTGCCAAGGAGGATAGTATGACAGTGGATGGAGCCATACTAACTGTAAATAGTCATGGTGACATTTTTTAGTGTAACACTATGGGCTGCCCTAGTCTCATTTGTTAAAAATAAGGATGGTACGTTGAGATTGTGCATTGAATTTTGTCAATCTAACAAGGTCACAATGAATAATAAGTACACATTGCCAAAAATACATGATTTATTTGACCATATTATGGGATCCAAGGTATGTTCTAAAGTTGATATGAGGCTAGAGTATCATCTGGAAACAATTAAGGAAGAGGAAATCAGTAAGACAACATTCTAAATTTGATATGGGAATTATTAGAGTGGGGTTGTGCCATTCAAGTTATCTAAAGCACTAAGTGTTTTGATGTGCCTCATGAATGGTATCTTCCAGAATTATTTAGATAAGTTTAATATTGTGTTTTTTGATGATATCCTTATATATTTCAAATATGTTGAAGAGCATGAATGAAATTTAAGGATGGTGCTATAGGTACTCAGAGGGAATTAACTATATAACAAGCTGAGTATGTACTCATTTTATCGGTGAAAAAATCAGTATTCAGGACACATTATTTCAGAGGAGGAGATAACATAGACCCAACAAAGATGAAAATAATTGAAGAGTGGAAAGCGGCCAAAAAATTGATAGAGGGAAGTTATTTCATGGTTAATTTTGTATTTGTTTCTTGAAGGAAGTCTATTGGTTGAGAAACTACACTAATAAACCAACTCAACCAACTTTAGGCTCAAGTTGGCCCTTGAACCAAAGGGGTATCCCTCAATATTACGAAGCTTTAATGTTGTTCATTGTCACTGAACAAAAACCTATGAATCACAATGTTCAGATCTAGGGGATGTTGTATGGGATGGTTACTTCGGGTTTCAAATCCATTCTTAACAAATAAAGTCCTATCTTGCAGAGGCCTTATCAAACTGTCAACATTCAACTAATGACCAAATAACATAGCTTGAAATAGTTTGATATGGGAATGAAGGAGAAATTATAGAAGTATATATCCTCCCTGAATATCTAATCATCTAAGATGAGAAAAAACATATAGAAGAACCTCTATAGTGAACATCAATACATCTAAGTATAGCATGAAAGCAACAATTTAATGATTTCTAGGTAATACGATCAAACACATTATTCAATTAATTACTCAATATAGAACATAACTTTGCATAGGGACATCAGAGAGGTTGATATTCAACTTAGACCTTCGCCTATCCTATACGATCTCAAATATATGCAGAAAAGATTATGTAATCATAGGTAGCACTCACATGTACACAAGTTCTATCAATAAATAGAAGCTAAAAACCCTTGAATTAAAACTTTGTAATATCAGGATTTACAAAAATATGAGTGTCATTCTGGCTCAAAATCCAACCCCTCTACATTACAAATGATACAATATATAAAAAATTACATCAAGCTAACTGTGTCTAGTTTTTTGGAATGAAAATCAAAAAAATATACTAAAAATCAAAACAATCTCTAAACAATTTGTTAGAAACTTGGAGTTGTTTGTAAGAAATTAGAAACTAATAGAGAGTCTTCTTCCTCCAAGTCTAGAAATTGGTTCACGTGATCCTTTGCCTTGAAATCTGAATAAGACCATTTGACTGTTGATCTCCTACCTAGAAGTTTGGGGATTTTAAAAGTTGTTTACTGAAATCTTTCAACTGAATTTTATAATAGGCAAACTCTAATATCTATCAACTCTTTCCCTTTGAATTTATTTTATATTTTATATTTTCTTAATATGTCATGGTTTCTTCAATTCCTCATATAACTTATCATGGTAGAAATACACAATTGGTATGTCAAGCTTGTTATACTTTGTTGTAATAAATTATATTATTCATATCACATTTTTTGATAACAAAGCTTGGAGAATCTCTTAAAGGTGCTTGTTGACCTTGAATGACTGAAACTATTGTAGGAGGAACCCCTTGACTTGCTTTAACCACCCAATAAAAGTCTTTAAGCACTCTTTCATATTTTCCTTACCTACAGTGTTTCTCCAGAGATATCTCTTGGCTTCAACAAAACCATGAAAGTTGGAACTTCTGATACTACCTCTAAATAGTGTGAGATCAACTGCAAATTTATCATAAATATGATAGGTGTAGTTTAATGTGTGATCTGTAAACTGTCATGGATATTCCACTGGATAGTTTGTCACAATAGATATTATAGTATTATATTAAAAAATTGAGATTCTACACTATTACAATTTTATTTAATTTCTAGATCTGTAAAATTAACTGTAATTGTTGCATGCATGTAAAATAAAATCAAGAAGAAAAGTAGATAACGACAAAATAAGCTCACACACATGTAATACACAAGATATTCTCTTTGGGAAACCCTTTCGGGAGAAAACCCAGTTGGAAGGTGAGGTCGCTTCGCTCTTTTTCTCTTTTTGTAAATATGGCTGTAGATATAAAGAAGTAATGTCTATAGCTCGTGAGCTTATACAATGCATAGATCCTCTGTATGTGCTCTACCTGCTATCTCTCCTGGCTATCTTTGCTCAAATATTAGGTAAGGACAATAAACCTATTGCATATATTTGTATATATATGACACTAAGGACAATGCCTAGATAAGGGGGAGGGCAATGTAACACCCTTGCTCGACCCCTATATGTGAATAAATTGTATATGTGAAACAAGGATTGTGAGTGAGAACATTTCAAATAGGTTGGTGATCACAAGCTTTCTTTTGAAGGCCATTTCGCCTGTGTGTTTGAGTGTTTTGTGTTTTGGGGCTAGCATGCCCATATGCAAATGCTTTATATCTATGTATGTTTTTTGGTTACAACAATTGGAAATATAATTATGATAAAACATGCATGCTAATAAAAATATAATGACTGAAGACCAAGAAGATGTAAACAATTAGTGGGGATGAGATTCCATGGGTGATTAAAAGGGGCTAATATGATTTATTAATCATTAAAAAAATGATACGTGCATATAACCAATGTCCATTAAGTGGCTTGGATGAATGCCAATTGGAAGAAAAATGGAGCGCATATAAAAACAAACATTTTGGTGCTATCAAGGGGAATATTCATCCATTCTTGCAAAGGAATGGATTCGGTGAACCATGGTATCATGGAGACAGTTGTGGAATGAGATCTTATAAGGGTGATAGGAAAACTTTTGAAGGCAATGAAACTCCTAGAAGTCGCAAGACTTTAAAAAATTTATATCCGGTTGAGTAAGGTACCTTGGAAGGTGGTGGCACAACTCGAGGTACTGCAGGTATAGAGAAGGGTGTGAAAAATGATGGGGAATGTGAGCCTACTAATTGGAGGCTCTTAAGTTTGGTACCTTGGTTATGTGAGGGCTTCTAAGGGTACCTGGTAAGACTTTGAAACTCCTAGAACCATATGACTTTGAAATATTCTTAACCAACTGAGATAGGGGCTCATGGGGTATGTGATCCTATTGGTTGGATGTTTTCGGGTTTGGCACATTGACCAATTTCCAATATTAAGCATGTACCAAGATTTGGGTGAGCTAATTCCAAGGAGTCAAAGCTCCATCTTGGCGGTGGGCCATTGTTGAGAGAATATTAACAATGTGCTCTATTTATGGGTGGAACTTTGAACGTATGTGATCAGCTGGGCACAAGTTAAAGATAAGAATTTTACTTTTGTATTTATTTCAGCTGCAATAATTATATATTTTAGTGAAATGTAATTGAATTCGTAATTCGAGAATCATGTTAGAATATGCATGTGCATGTGTATTGTATTTAACATAAATTAATATTATGCATTTCACTAGGTGGGAATTTCCTAAAAAGGGAGAATTTTTCAGAATAGAGGTTGCCATAGGTAACTAGCATGGAATTGGGCCTTAATAGGAGGCTATATTAAGCCAACAATGGGTCGGGGACACTACAATTTCATGGCCATACTACTACTTTATTTTTCTATTTTGATAAGCCTCCTTAATTTAAATATATCAAGAGTAGTGTTATAGGTAGAGGATCACACTCAACACATACACATCAATGATCTAAATAGGTGTTATGGTTTCTATTTATGTTTCTATACATGAACTCCCATGGTTATAGTTGGAAGATGTAGTAGCTTAACCTCTCCCTCTAGCTCCTTCTCTATGGAAATGGCATCATTTCAATTATTTGTGATCTTAACCTAAAAAATGATAAAATTTGTAAGTCATGGGACCAAACAATTTGTGAAGAAAATAGATTAGATTTCCTCTATAAATTCTCCTCCTCAACCTTGCAAGAGGGTGTTATTATTCTCCATGGGGATCCTCCATAGGGTTGTAATGGGGGGCGAAAATGGTTGAATGCACGGATATTTCAAATATAGTTGTCATATATTGATATTCATTGTAGAGCATTATGTCCTCTTTGACTTGGATGATGTATTATTTTATTTGAGGTGTTTGTGTAAGCCTTTATTGCAAGATGTTATGCATACATAAAGGGTAACAAATGTGTCACATAACATCCATTTAATTAGTCATATTACTATATTTGGCATATCCTTGGAGGGTAAACTTGTGGAGACACTTCTTGTCATTCTTGAATGTGTATATTTTATTATTCAATAGAGTTTGGCATGGTTAGAACCATAATTCTCCATTGACTCCTTGGATTTGTCTTGTCAACCATTGCCCTCTTAATATATTAGGGTGATCATTATTTCATTTCTTGAGGAGCATTTAATCTACTTGGTATCTTGCACATTCATCCATGTAGTTGGGTTCCTTAGTATTCACATATGTGGATTGGTTGCATGCATCTTTCAGACAACTTTATATTTTTTATTCCAATTATTTAAATATTTTTAAAGAAAACCAAAAAACAATGAGTTTTCATTGAAATCCTCATCTAAAATGCTTTGAAGGAAAAATTTGTAGACTTGGTGAGTGATTTCCTTAGTTCCCCCTCTTAATCCACCCTAAATTTTCTCAATCAGCCTAAAAAACACACTACACAGTCATTGTGTTTTCTATTGGGGAGGAAATGGGCATGTGGGCCCTTAAAAATCACCCTGATGGAAACACATGAACATTCCCAGGGACATGCACATATTCTTAGGAAGTTGTGCCTACTAATAATAGGTCTTATGTGTTGATGTGGCATTTGAGCTAGCAAGTTAGGGGGTTCCAATGTTGGCCAATTAGGAACACATGCACATTCTTGTAGGTGCACATTTTTGTTGAATCCATTACCACTTTTAATGCCAACATCTAGTTGCAAACACTAATGATATCTTGCATTCCCATGAACCCAAATACAATACTAAAACCAAATTACTTCAATTGAGCCATAAACCTACTACTTGTCCTATTATCCTAAATTATTAAAACAAACTTATTAATCTATGTTTATAAGACATATAAATTCCAAACATTAAAGGGTTTAGCAAAATCATACATTAAAAGACATATAAATTCCAAACATTAAAGGGTTTAGCAAAATCATACATTAAAAGACATATAAATTCCAAACATTAAAGGGTTTAGCAAAATCATACATTAAAAGACATATAAATTCCAAACATTAAAGGGTTTAGCAAAATCATACATTAAAAGACATATAAATTCCAAACATTAAAGGGCTTAGCAAAATCAAAATTTTCATCATTTTGTTGTTCAACATGATACTTCATTAAGATAGTTTAGTAAAATATGAGAAAATTATTATTTTTAAGTTAAGGGAGAAGTACCTAATCTTGAAGATTATCATTTTGTATTAAGTAAAATATAGAGAAATAATCATTCATGGGTCAAGAGAAGCATCTAGTTGTGGTAATTTAAATTTTGAATCCAATTTTCATAAGTTAATTGGAGGGTAAAAACTATCCCAAGGAGCACCCAAGATTGATTGAGGGTCACTTAATCTTGGCATCATCCCATGGTTATGTAAATCATTCTTCCAATCAACATTGGGGTTGATTCAAACCTACGCTCAACCTAAATCTTAGAAAAAAATGTATAGAAAAAAAACAACTAACTACAATGATTTAAATTTTAATCTTAATTTTCATTATATTCCAAACCATAAAACTTATATATATATATATATATATATATATATATATAATTTGAAAATTAAAAATAAACCTCAGACCCACAAATAGACCTCTTAAAAAACACAACTCTTAATACAAAAATACAACTCCTTATATACCATTAAGCCCACCAATAAATAAATATAGTGATACAAATTAACATAAATAAAAACTACATAATGATCGAATTATTTATACTTGAAAACCCATGCTAAATGCACATTTTAAATATACGCTTGAATTTACATATAAAAAATTATATAAATTAAAACTTTATCTTATTAAATAAAATTATAAAAATAAATAATTTTAAATTTTAAAAATAAAACTGTAATCTGGTCATCTTTAAATCGATTGCCAATTCCTTGATTATTCAAGAATCAGATGAACAAATTGACTGCGCCCATGTCCGTTTGATTCCCGAATATTCGGGGAATTAACGATCGATTTAAGCTTAGGGCTGTAATCCAACAAGTTGACCACGATACATGGAATTCCATTGCCAGTAAAAAGTAACTAGCATTTGCACCAGATGTTGCAAAGGAAACGCCGTAAGGCATAAATTGAAGAACACAAATACAACAAAAGAATACTTTGATAAAGAATAAAAATATATTGAACGCTCAAATCAATGCCCCATTAACTGAAACCAGTTAGTAGACATATCTATCAACATTAGGATTATACACAATGATCAAGAAATTTCCCATATACAAACAACACCTTCCACAACAACCTTTTGTCACATTCACTATTCAAAGGAATAAGAAACTTTACTCTGTTCTTTCTTGGGTTCAAAGAAAACTGAAGAGTAACCATGACTATCAAAAAGCAATAAATTAGATGTCACAAGATTAAAGCTAAAGATAAGACAAAAGAATACTAATATGGAATGGAATTTCAACAAAGGGACATGCCATTTTGGAAACATACCCTATAACATGACATAGGTCACAATCAAAAGCTGAAGATGGTCCATGAACCAAAATAGATTTTATATTTTTTATGCCATAACAGGGCCAAAGAAGATTGGTAAGCTAGATACGAAAGGAATTAAAATGTTTAGATATTTGTTTTCACATATTCTAATATGATCCCACTGTAGCAGAGTGAGGTACAAATGTTGGAGAATTCCTAAAACAATCGAGATTTTTTCAATTTTAGGACTCGAACTCAGATAGTCAGATTGCTGCCACTCCTCCTTCCACATTTCCCTGCAGATTTGATTGAATGAGGCTTTCAAGCATCAATGTACCATTACAAGGCACCATGGCCCGTTGGCAGAGAAAGTAAGTTGTGAGTTGAACATCCCATGGCTGAACACTGTGGCAACACCTATCTCCTATGTAGCATGTGCATTAAACTGCAACCCTTGAAAGCACGTTGGCTCCTGAGGAGTAAGGTTACTAACTAATGATTGATCCACATACATGGTGGACCAATTTTTGTTGAAATTTATGATTAAATGGATTGAAATTGTAGATCCTGATTGGCACTGATGGACTCAGTAACAAATCTCTACTTCACCCTGATTATGCACTATGGGTTTCATATACAATTTCATGGAACAAACAAACAATTTGATTAAAACTGTAGATTGTGATGGTATAGCTGGATTCAACAATAAACATATACTGCATCCTGATTTCTGCAAGATCATGAAAGTAAACAAATAATTTGGCTGTAATTGTATTTGTAGATTTTGATAGCATAGAAGGATTCAGTAACAAACAACTTACTGCACTTGAATTATGCCAGTTGTGATGTACAATTTTCTCAATCAAAGAAACAAGAATATTTTTAGAAATGAGGGCCAAGGTCGCTATTAAATGCAGATTCTACATAACAGATAGGTAGAGCCAATGTCTTTAAATGAGATTTTTTGGAGTTTCCTAGTGAAAAAATTTGTGGCCAAATCTTGATTTGTGTTGTTTAAACTGGCTTTTTAATTGCATATATAGATTCAACACCCTCAAAAATCTTTGGGGCACTTTCTTTGTGAAGAGTTCACCTCGAGAGCTTGTGATTTCAATGAATCCCCAACAGATTTTAGACAAATTTAATAAGAAAACTTTCCAAAAAATCACATTTAAAAACTATTAGAATCTAAAAATATCTTGCAATCCTAAAAATAAGAGCAAGTTCAAACCATTAACCTTGCTGTTATCTGCCAGATTCCTGATATATATAAAAATGCCCATGGTTGCCCCTATAAACAACATTTGCTCACCTGAAAACAAAGCACTGCTATCAAAGAGAGGGGAGATTGCACGAATCACAAACAAACGAAAGAGACTGTTAAACATTGTTGCTTGTTTCAGATTCTGTTTCTTTCTTGCTTGGAGTTATAGTATCTGTCCTTACCTTTGAGTATATTGGCTATGAGATAAGAAGTGAAGAGAAGCGGAGGACACCATTAAAGCAGCAGTAGCAAAGGAGGTTTCGACTGGGGCGACCTGGGAACACGTCCACATTACTCTAAACTCTTGATCTCTCCATTAGTCCTGTGAATGTGTTGCAAGATCACCCCAGTCGAGCCTGGTCTGTCTCATTTATTCATGTGACCCAATATGCAGGGGAAACCCTTTCTGAAACTGCGTCAATGAATGTCTGTAATTTATAATTTATTGAAATGAGATTGATAGAGAAGGAGAAAGGAACCAAAATCTGGTAGTACACGCAGTACACGTGAAGTGCAGATATGGCCCTGAGATTTATGTTGAGTTAGGTCGAAATTAGATGGTTTCACACACTGTCGGTGGAAGGAATGGAAGGGCTTAATCTCCTCCATATTTAGGTTTAAAGGACAGTTGCCACGATGGGAGGTCAGTATGAAATTGCAATGTATGGAATGTAGTCCAGTACTATTTTTACCAGAAAAAATTGAACAGTACAAACAATAATACTTTATTATAATAATAGAACGAATTGAAGTATAGTAAGGTTTGAAGGTGTCAAAGCCAGTGTGAATGCTGACATGTCTAACAGTGACTATTGAGACTATGACATTAGCCAGGGACTTGCACACCAAAACCCAAAACCAGTTTCTGGCCCGATAAATCTTTTGTTCATGGATGATATGTTATAAATCATATACATTTCACAACTTGCTTGACCACGGCAAGATAAGCACCGTACCTACCTAATGTATAAAAGAAGACTGATAAGCAGGAGGAGGGGCAGGCAGTCCACTGCCAAAGCGATGGTTGCTATAATTAGTAGAGGAATTGTAAGAACCGTGCTCTAATATGTCTGATTTTGAGTCTGAGTCAGTAAAGAAAAATGCTCAAATGTAACTATGTGCTCCTTCAGCAACCATGATGTCATGGTGACTTGGGAGCTCCACAGGAAATTTGTGAATTTCTAACCATTACATTAACCCACTTGCAACTTCTCTCGGTAATTCTTTCCTCGCATCTCTATTAGACACTTAATAGACATTTTAACATAGGATAATGTATAAAACACAGGGAGAACATCAAGGTGTACAATGGAATTTATTGTGAGTATTAAAATGTTTAGATATTTGTTTTCAGATATTCTAATATAATCCCACTACAGCAGAGTGAGGTACAAATGTTGGAGAGTTCCTAAAACAAAAAATACTTGTGCCATTTTGACTTCTTTTGAAGTTGAAAATTCTTCGGAGAAAGACTAATTTCGAGATTTTTTCAATTTTAGGACTTGAACTCAGATAGTCAGATTGCTGCCACTCCTCCTTCCATATTTCCCTGCATATTTGATTGAATGAGGCCTTTCAAGCATCAATGTCCCATTACAAGGCACCATGGCCCGTTGGCAGAGAAAGTAAGTTGTGAGCTGAACATCCCATGGCTGAACACCGTGGCAGCACCTATCTCCTATGTAGCATGTGCATTAAACTGCAACCCTTGAAAGCACGTTGGCTCCTGAGGAGTAGGGTTACTGACTAATGATTGATCCACATACATGGTGGACCAATTTTTGTTGAAATTTATGATTAAATGGATTGGAATTGTAGAGCCTGATTAGCACTAATGGACTCAGTAACAAATATCTACTTCACCCTGATTATGCACTGTGGGTTTCATATACAATTTCATGGAACAAACAAACAATTTGATTAAAACTCTAGATTGTGATGGTATAGCTGGATTCAGCAATAAACATATACTGCATCCTGATTTCTGCGAGATCATGAAAGTAAACAAATAATTTGGCTGTAATTGTATTTGTAGATTTTGATAGCATAGAAGGATTCAGTAACAAACAACTTACTGCAATTGAATTATGCTAGTTGTGACATACAATTTTCTCAATCAAAGAAACAAGAATATTTTTAGAAATGAGGGCCAAGGTCGCTATTAAATGCAGATTCTACATAACAGATAGGTAGAGCCAATGTCTTTAAATGAGATTTTTTGGAGTTTCCTAGTGAAAAAATTTATGGCCAAATCTTGATTTGTGTTGTTTAAACTGGTTTTTTAATTGCATATATAGATTCAACACCCTCAAAAATCTCTGGGGCACTTTCTTTGTGAAGAGTTCACCTAGACAGCTTGTGATTTCAATGAATCCCTAGCAGATTTTAGACAAATTTAATAAGAAAACTTTCCAAAAAATCACATTTAAAAACTATTAGAATCTAAAAATATCTTGCAATCCTAAAAATAAGAGCAAGTTCAAACCATTAACCTTGCTGTTATCTGCCAGATTCCCGATATATATAAAAATGCCCATGGTTGCCCCTATAAACAACATTTGCTCACCTGAAAACAAAGCACTGCTATCAAGGAGAGGGGAGACTGCACGAATCACAAACAAACGAAAGAGACTGTTAAAAATTGTTGCTTGTTGTAGATTTTGTTTCTTTCTTGCTTGCAGTTATAGTATCTGTCCTTACCTTTGGGTATATTGGCTGTGAGATAAGAAGTGAGGAGAAGCGGAGGACACCATTAAAGCAGCAATAGCAGAGGAGGTTTCGATTGGGGCGACCTGGGAACACATCCACATTACTCTAAACTCTTGATCTCTCCATTAGTCCTGTGAATGTGTTGCAAGGTCACCCCAGTCGAGCCTGCTCTGTCTCATTTATTCATGTGAGCCCAATATGCAGGGGAAACCCTTTCTAAAACTGCGTCAATGAATGTATGTAATTTATAATTTATTGAAATGAGATTGATAGAGAAGGACAAAGGAACCTAAATCTGGTAGTACAAGCAATACACGTGAAGTGCATATATGGCCCTGAGATTTATGTTGAGTTAGGTCAGTATGAAATTGCAATGTATGGAATGTAGTCCACTACTATTTTTACCAGGAAAAATTGAATAGTACAAACAATAATACTTTATTATAATAATAGAACGAATTGAAGTATAGCAAGGTTTGAAGGTGTCAAAGCCAGTGTGAATGGTGACGTGTCTAACAGTGACTATTGAGACTATGACATTAGCCAGGGACTTGCACACCAAAACCCAAAACCAGTTTCTGGCCCGATAAATCTTTTGTTCATGGATGATATGTTATAAATCATATACATTTCACAACTTGCTTGACCATGCTAAGATAAGCACCGTACCTACCTAATGTATAAAAGAAGACTGATAAGCAGGAGGAGGGGCAGGCAGTCCACTGCCAAAGCAATGGTTGTTGTAATTAATAGAGGAATTGTAAGAACCGTGCTCTAATATGTCTGATTTTGAGTCTGATTCAGTAAAGAAAAATGCTCAAATGTAACTATGTGCTCCTTCAGCAACCATGATGTCATGGTGACTTGGGAGCTCCACAGGCAATTTGTGAATTTCTAACCATTACATTAACCCACTTGCAACTTCTCTCGGTAATTCCTTCCTCGCATCTCTATTAGATACTTAATAGACATTTTAACATAGGATAATGTATAAAACACAGGGAGAACATCAAGGTCTACAATGGAATTTATTGTGAGTATTAAAATGTTTAGATATTTGTTTTCAGATATTCTAATATAATCCCACTGCAGCAGAGTGAGGTACAAATGTTAGAGAATTACCAAAACAAAAAATACTTGTGCCATTTTGACTTCTTTTGAAGTTGGAAATTCTTCAAAGAAATAATCCCAACAACAATGTTAAGATACACACAATAATCCCAAAATAGAGACATCCAGTTATGCCACTCTAGTAAGATCACCTGAAATATCACATAGAAAACAGCCACAAACCAAGGATCGCCCATGTGGCATGGCACTGAAACCGTTTACAATGTTAGTAACAAAATGAGGAAGGATACTATGACATTAGCCAGGGACTTGCACACCAAAACCAGTTTCTGGCCTGATAAATCTTTTGTTCACGGATGATATGTTATAAACCATATACATTTCACACTTTGCATATGTATAGAAGTTCAATTCGGCTAAACTTAACAGAAAGGAAGTATATCTCTAGGTGATAATGACAACTCTTCCATGTTACACTTAAGCTCAGTACCTTGTAAGGATTTTGTGCTAGAGGGTGCAGATTTGTGTAATAGTAGATAAAAATCAACTCTCTAATACCATTTTTAAATATTTCTAATAAATTTTTATATTTCTAAATCAAATTCCATGAATTTGCCAGAATTCTTAATTCCATTGCTAATTTGTAAATAGTTGCACACATATGTTATTGCAGTTTAGGGTGGGATAACTGTGTACACTGTTCCAGGTGGGAGAAATCTGTGCATAGATTGATAAAGGAAAAAAAAACCACTTGCTATTCAGAAAAAATACCAAAAAAGGTCGTGAAAATAAATTAATATAAATACATACTCGCCTTGATTTTTTAACCATTAAAAAAAATTAGCATTTATTTTTGTTCAATATAATATAAAATAACAAACAAACATCTTCAATGAAACGAGATTCGAAAGAAGGAAAATCTTGAATTTGAAACTATGTGGCATGTAAGTTCTCTGAAATTTGAATATACAAACTGAAATTAATGAACATCAGTGACATTATTTCGTCAAAGCTCTACTCGTTGGAGCCAATGCACAATATATTCATTCACAAATTCCAAATACAGCCAAAGGACACACAATAAACAGACCAAACGCAGAAGCTAGTCTTCCACAATTTTCAAGTATTGATATCATTATCTGATTGGATACTCAAAGTAGAAAAATAAACAGATACATTCAAACTATTCACGTTTAGTGCAAATATGTAAAATGCAAAAGGGCAACCCTTACACTACAAGGTGGGTCAGTGCATCTCAAGAACTGAACCAATAAGAGGCAACCCTCGTAGCCACAATAATGACCCACAATAATGACCCACATTCAAACCCTGGAGGCATAAAGCCTTAATCTTGTGTATTATTTAGTTGAGTTTGATGACCATGACCACATGTTAAGTGACAATGGTGGTGTAAGAAACAGTCTCTTATTCAGTTTGTGAACCCTACCGAGATCATGTGGAGTTGGGTTTCATAAATCTAAAAATGAGAGAAATGAAGACATAAATGGTACAAGAAATAGGTGTCTTATTAAGTTACTCAGGCTGTGGGCTTTACTGCAATAATGCAGAGTTGAGGTTTACAACTCACCATGCATCAAAAAACAAGAGAAAATTAAGGACGAATGGTACAAGAAGCAGGTATTTTATTCAAGTTGTGGGCTTTACTGCAGTAATGTGGAGTTGGGGTTCCTTTTTACCTACAGATCAAGAATAAAATAAAAAGGAATGAGGGCACGGATGGTACAAGAAATATGCACTTTTTTCAAGTTGTGGGCTTTACTGCAATAATGCAGATTTATGAAAGAACGGTACAAGAAACAGGTCTTTTATTCAGGTTGTGGGCTTTACTGTGATCATGCGAAGTTGGGATTCTTTTTCTCTCACAGAGCTATACAAAGGGCAGGAATGAGGACAAGTATGGTACAAAAAATTGTTCCTATTTATTCAAGCTATGTACTTTACTTCAATAATGCAGATTCATAAGGCTGTTTAACTTCACTTCAATAATGCAGATTCATATAAGGATGGTATAAGAAACACGTCTCTTAATCAGGTTGTCGGTTCTATTGCAACCATGAGAGTTGGGGTTACGGTTCATGAGCTCCATACCACTATCTTGAGTTCTACGGCAATATTGCATTATTCGTATTTACCTGGCACCGTGAGACAGCACAGTCTACAGTGTCGCTTATCTTAATAAAATGTCATTGGTGGGAACTTATTCATTTAGACAAAGTTTTTGTCTTGTTCTAGAAGACTACCCTTCTCAGGCATTTCCTCCCAAGTTTCTAGTCTGGTTATTACTATCCTCGGTCTTCAATTCGTCCTTCTTCCTTAAGGCTTAAACTACAGAAAACGATCTTGTACATCAAAGTACCATTGGTCCTTCTTCCTTAAACTACAGATAACAGTCTTGTACATCAAAATACCATTGCTAAACGATGCTGCTATAAATCAAACAGGTGGGCTACAGTGAAAATGGTTAATTAACTTAACAGAGTACTTTCATCATAGTGCATTACATTTATATGTGCTCTAATAATACTATATGAACTCACCAGGCATATGGAACAAGTTAAGTCAATATCCAGTTTGAATCAAGAACAGTGCAGGACAAAGATGGTTTTTCACCATCAAAGGTTAGCGAATAGTCCTCCGACAAATCAGACACGGGCGTTACACCATTGCTAAGATTCATTGAGTTGATTCGGAATGCAATGAGTTCATTCAACCAGGGAGACTGAAGAATCTCCCTGGTTGAATGAAATCATTGCATTCCGAATCAACTCAATGAGACTTAAGTTAATGAATTCAAACAAATCAAAGCTAGTGAATTCCAACAAACCTAAATTGATGGAATGAAACAAAACAAAGCTACTAAATTCCAACAAAGCTAGATTGATGGAATGAAATGGAGTGATTCCATGCTTACCTGCGTATTCAGGGCCCAGATAACCAAAAGTGCCGGCCAGCCTGGTTTCAACAGAAAACTTTCCATCAGGGGCCAGCTTGACCAACTCGAAATCCGAGACCTTGGCCCTCATGTCGTCGCCCAGAAGAATATTAGAGGGCTTCAGATCTCTGTGAATGAAGCTCGTCTGTGCAAGGCTGTGTAGGTACTCAACTCCGCGGGCAACATCGAGGGCAATGGAATGAAATGGAGTGATTCCATGTGTACCTGCGTATTCAAGGGCCAGATAACCAAAAGTGTCGGCCAGCCTGGTTTCAGCAGAAAACTTTCCATCAGGGGCCAGCTTGACCAACTCGAAATCCGAGACCTTGGCCCTCATGTCGTCGCCCAGAAGGATATTAGAGGGCTTCAGATCTCTGTGAATGAAGCTCGTCTGTGCAAGGCTGTGTAGGTACTCAACTCCGCGGGCGACATCGAGGGCAATGGAATGAAATGGAGTGATTCCATGCGTACCTGCGTATTCAGGGGCCAGATAACCAAAAGTGTCGGCTAGCCTGGTTTCAACAGAAAACTTTCCATCAGGGGCCAGCTTGACCAAATCGAAATCCGAGACCTTGGCCCTCATGTCGTCGCCCAGAAGGATATTAGAGGGCTTCAGATCTCTGTGAATGAAGCTCGTCCGTGCAAGGTTGTGCAGGTACTCAACTTCACGGGCGACATCGAGGGCAAAGCTAAGCCTCTGTTTCCATTCTAGTGGCCTTAGCTCGGCCGCTGCCCATTCAAACAGATGCAGACTCAGCGGCCCCTGGGGCATATACTCGTACACCAGCATCTTCTCCTCGCCGTCGATACAAGACCCAAGGAGACGAAGCCGATGCGCTGCTCAGGCAGTTAAGGAGTTGCAGCTATCTCAACATGATCCAACGATTCAAGATGGCTCAATCGTCTAACATATCATCTAATGGTGCAAAGTAATGACACGTAGGCAGAGAGCAAAGTTGATTTCAGAGGGGAATGCCTTACGGCGTAATAAACACGTAAGACAGAGTATTCCCTATGAATATGCGATAACCCACACAAACTCCTTCCATGCAGAGGACCACCATAAAATCCACCATGGCTTTCCCTGTACTTCCATAAACAGCAAAGCCCAGATCTCCAAAGCTATATTTTCTGAAATCCTTGCCTTTTGAGGGCCCTCTTAGACCACACCAACAGCGTCATGCCATAATAGGCAATGCATGCCACCAGTGCCAGTACAATAAGGCCTGAGGGCCATCCAGTCTTCATGAAAGTGTAGGTCAATCCCAGCACCCCTGCTCCTACAATCAATACCATTTTCGACTATAAATATGTCGGGATTAATGGAGGCTACAAGGAATAAGAGTATCTTCTATGAATTCAAAAAACTGTTAACCCCGCACCCACGCTTGATCTTCATCTTCAGAAGTTTTCTTCCCACAGCAAAAAACGCTGCTGACCCAAATCAGACGAGAAGACAGAGATACGAAAATGTGAGAACCAGAATCATAAAACAGGAAGTAGATAAAAAAATATGCAAACTGGGGATTCGGTTCCAAAAATCTGAGAATCCAAACCAAAAATGGTCTGAATACCGCCACCCACTTCGATATACCCATAAAATTTCCCTCTGTCGCTTCAGACCTCAGGGCGTGCGACTCTTCACTGATCAGAATGTTCTGGCTGGAGATTATTTAATCGTCTAACAATCCATTTAACGGCCCACGTCGAGACACGGTTGCATGGAGGGGAGTTCGTTTCAGAGGGAACGCCTTACGACGTAACTAGAGTGAGAATGAAAATGCATAGAAATAAACAGGTGGGGATGAGTTAGTGATGAGATTTGTTATCATATTGTTTGTATCCTCGTACACTATTGACGTTTTAATAAACAAATTTATATATACATATAAGTTAAATTTATACATACATGCAAGTTCGAAACAAATTTGAATAATAAGTGAAATGAATAAAAAATATTTAACACTTTTACTAGAATAACAATCCATTTCGCATGAAAGAGATCCTGATTTTTCTTTATGAGCAGCTTTGCATACAATTTACCCTGTATGAACTTTTTCAAACTATATTTACATTGTCTTTATTGGACTGACTTATATCGTCTCTATTATTTTCCAACATATTTTAATGGACTGATTAACATTATATGAAAATTTCTGCGCAGCATCAACGCGCATAATGACATGTAAATTTCAAAAACAAAATGGCAATGTCACAGAGAAACGAAGGATCAACTTCAGAAGGACAGAACAGTGAACATTTTCTTTAACGTTCTGATAAATAACAGCAATAGGTATCCAGTACCTAGCAGATGCAATGGCATAGAACCAACAGCTGACACATTGTCTCTTCTTCCTATGCAGAAGAATATAAGAAACTCAAAATGGATTGGAAACATATACTTGTACGCAACTTTCAGCTTTTCAAACAAGAGTGTTGGTAGCTCACATATTTATATTCAACTTTTTGGTAATGACAAAATCCAATAGATGGACAGAGGAGGAAACTGCACAATAATAACACAAATTCTGATATGAACTGTTGCTCAGTAAATTGCATTGATTCAAATACTTAAAGCTAAGTGATTACATAGACTCAAACTTGCTAAGAACAAAGATACTAATCTTAACTCATGTGTGATTGACACTTCGCAGTCTCTTGTAAGAGTTGCTGTCATATTCTAATTTTTTTCCAGCTCAGTTGAAGAGGTAGCACTTGGAATATCTGTAGTACATAGTTTTGTTCAGAATTGAACCATAGAAATCTTGAAGACCAAACCTCTCCACTTAACTATTAAACCAGATTTTCGAAACTAAACTCTCATACTCTACCTATCTGTGTGATTCACTGAGAGCAACATCAGAAAATGGTGATCAGAAAATGGTGAACTGAGATCCATCCTATAAAACAAACCATAAGAAATTGAAATGCATGTAACAGTGGAAAGAAAGTAGCAGAGAAAACTTATGTGAAAATGCATACTTGTTTGACTAGTTGCAGAGTCTAATAGCGAGGAGGAGGAGCAGGGTAAACATATTTGGGAGGTGTGGGGAGTTTGTGGACTGGTGGAGGAGAAGAGGGGTGGGGTTTTCCTGTGGGAGCTGGAATGTAGGGAACCCTTGTAAGAGTCGGAGGAGGGACCTCGTAAGCATGACTTGGTTTGGGAGGAGGGACCTCGTAAGCATGACTTGATTTGGGAGGAGGGACCTCGTAAGCATGACTTTACCACGATATTTATCATAATAAAACTGCCTCTTGTGTCGAGACCATTATAGAAAAGCCTTTTGGAAGGATGCCTGTTGAAGAAAATAAACTTTACACAAAACTGGCACTGCCTAGCCGCGGCCCTCTGTTAGGGTCCTAACAGTATCAGATCACTCATCTTTAACTTTACACTTTGCGAACTATGACACGCCTTTCTCTCTTGTATTCCACTTCATCCCTTTGATGCATGATAAGGAGAGCTCTTCGAACCTGAAATGAACAAATCAGCCCACTTGGTGAAAACCATGGCTATGATATCATTACTTCAGAGAAGCTGTAAACAACCTATCATATCATTACTTAAGAGAGGCTGTAAACAACATCATTAGCAAGGTTCTATAGGTGACAAAAGCCATTTCTCCCCGTGATATACATTGCCTGTTGCGCAAACTACCCATAAAATGATCTACGGGTAAGCAATATAACTCCAATATTGAGCTAGCTAACAAAACTAATTATAGAAGTAACATGTACTGACATTGGAAAATTATAATAATAAAATAGTCACTGCCGAAACTCAGCAATATAATGAGTGTTGTAATTCTTACAGTTGATTCATTCAACCCCATTCTGACCATATCATCAATCAGACGCCTCTCAGATACGTTGATGCCGATTCCCATCCGTCTCTTTATCTGTGTCTCAACTTGCTGTTACAAGCATGTGGCACTAGCATGAGCAACCATCAATTTTCTTTATTGTTGCAAATCAAAGACCATGACATAGTTCGCAAGCATAGCAGGCTTTTGGTTTGAAGAAAGAATCCACAAATATAGCTGTTCTTACTTGCTAGATTAGATGAGACGCGTACCTGAATTTCACTTCTCATTTCTGGTGTCAAACTTATTTGTTCAGCAATGCCAGAGCGTGCAGCATCCATAGTAGAAACATTGAAAAGCCTCAAAGCTTCTGTGACATGTTCCTCTGTTGCTACAGTTGACCTGCATTAAAAACAATATTTTCAATTTTTCAGATGCAATCTGACTAAGGAAATCGATTGACTTTGATTAACAATAATGCATACATTGAAAAATTACAAAATAATGCTGGGACTACTCACAATTGCATCTTTGCAATGGACTCGCTTAATCGAATAATAGCTTCTAACTGCCTCACTGTTATAGGTATGGCAGGAGAATCTCCACTTTCATGAGCCTGTTGGTGCATTTGCTGAAAATTCCAGACATAATACCGATGATTCCACAATCAAAAACCGATTGAAAGTATTTTTTTTTGGAAAACTCATATTTCCCATCCAGAAAAACGACCCAAAAACAAATGAGAGTACCTGTCTAATCCTAAAATAGTTATAGACCTTGGCCCTCATGTCGTCGCCCAGAAGGATATTAGAGGGCTTCAGATCTCTGTGAATGAAGCTCGTCCGTGCAAGGCTGTGCAGGTACTCAACTCCGCGGGCGACATCGAGGGCAAAGCTAAGCCTCTGTTTCCATTCTAGCGGCCTCAGCCCGGCTGCCGCCCATTCAAACAGATGCAGACTCAGTGGCCCCTGGGGCATATACTTGTACACCAGCATCTTCTCCCCGCCGTCGATACAGTACCCAAGGAGACGAAGCCGATGCGCTGCTCAGGCAGTTAAGGAGTTGCAGCTGATCCAACAACTCAAGATGGCTCAATCGTCTAACATATCATCTAATGGTGCACAGTAATGACACGTAGGCAGAGAGAAAAGTTGATTTCAGAGGGGAACGCCTTACGGCGTAATTAACAAAGATGAAACCAAAAACACTGGAACCAATACATAGAATCACAACCTCAAAGAGTTCTCAAAAACTAAAATTCTAATTTGTTCCCTTCGAGATAATGTTGCTTCACAAAAATTTTATGAAAAGCAAGAAAACACAACCCGTGTGGACACGAATCTTGGATTTCTCACTCAACTTCAATCGCGGAAGAGTTGTAGGGCTTTCTCACTTCAACGTGAAACACGGAAGAAAAGAGTAGGTTGGATAGATGAACACTATAAATTCCATATGGTCACCCTCACATTTTCCAGCCCGCAAGTTTTACTTTCTATTTTCTACAAATTCTTGGCTCAAGTACTTTATTTGATTTCATCACTAGTCGTTGATTGAGATAATTGATCAGAACTTTCTGTGTTTTTTTCTCCAAGTGTTCTGGTAGCTTTCGTTATTTGAGATACATAAATAATAAGCTGCATGGATCTTGCTACGGACGTTTATATTCTAGAGGACTATGTCAAAAGCCGCTACAAGAGAAAGGCGTCGATGCAGAATCGAAATGTTTCAGCGGTGGATGACAAAAGAATGTTGTCACCAGAGGACAAGGAGAATAAGCTTCGTGGGTGTGTTTCCATGATTGATATTAAGGCCGTGGCAATGGATGAGAAAAAAATGTTGTCACCAGACAAGGAGAATAAGCTTCCTTCTTCTGCAATGAAGAATATGATTTGTACTTCTGCTAGTGGTAGTCGTAGTAGCTTTGGAGATTGCAGCAACTTCAAGGAGGACATCCTTTTTCAGTGTTTTACTCCATAGAGTCATGCCCCAAAAATTGTAATTTCATTTTTATGTACTTTTATCGTTATTTTCAGAAAATTTGTTCGAAAATAGACTTCAGAATTTGTGAAGACTCAACCATCACACATAGCCATTAAACCATGTTCTCCAAACTAATTACATTGTTACGGAAATTTTTTAATTCATATTACTTCATATTGAAATAACAATATTGATACATTCAGATCAAATAGGCAAGTCAAACTTAACTGTTCCAACTATTTGTAACAGGGAGATGTAACATTCTAAAGTGCATAGCTCAGTGGATTAAATCAAGTGTGGTTGTATATGATATAGAGTCTCTTAAATGTTCTCTCTTCTGATTTTCGATGGTTTTTTCACTATGAATTAAAAACCTAAGATGGATCTTTCACTATGGTTCAAAACAAAGTATCTACATTAATGGCAAGTGGGATACATGTTTGATGTGTTATATTCTATTTCTAGTTTTATTTTTGTTTTTATATTTATTATTTTTCAATTTATGTCAATTAAAAAAAAAATATTAGCATATTAGTATAAAGTATTATATATTTTTTATTATTGTATTTGTGCTTTTATGTTTAATATGTTTTATTAATTTTTACTTCTATATCTATAAAATTTTCAATAGATGATTCTAAAATGTTGCTCAATAAGTTTATCTACTATGATAGGAATGAGTACCACTCCAATATTAATTTTTGTTTTTATATTTATAAATTTTTTAAATATATATTTTAAAGTGTTCTTCAACAATGTTCTCCATTGTAATTTGAAATAGTACCACTACAATTTATAGACTTACATTTACATTTACATTTAGTATTTTCAGTAATAACAAGTTTTAGATAGTATATGAAATGATTTATATGATAGATAAAGTTCTTAAACTTATACCAAGTTTAATGTTTGTATCAACTATTAATACTATTTATAATTATAATTATTATTCAACTTATTCATTTAACACTAACTTAGGGTTAAATATTGTAATATTTATGTTATATCCGGTGATTAAATTTGACTATGTCAATAAAAAATTTAAATATTCAACTTAATTTTTACATAAAGGTATAAGTTTTACAACTTATTTTTGTGTAAAGATACATTTTAAATCACAATATAAAACATAGTGTAGTGCGTATCTTATTTTTACTTTTCTAATATGAGAAACAAATAATAATTCACAAGCATATATGTTTGTATATAAACTAACATAAATCTATCTTAATCGTGGAATTATCAAACATGGGGGGATCAAATTCTTCAAAGTGGCGATTTTTTTAACATTTCTAAAATATTTTATCTCTCTCAACACCTAATAACTATGAAAGTAAGATACAATAAATCAATGCATACAAGGAACAATAAAAATCATCATACCTCTTTATATGTATACATTTTAATGATTAAGTGTTGGTGCAAGGTAATGCACATATTAATTGCAATGGAAATTTGGAAAAATAGAAAATGATCACTAGAAAGAATTACTAGATGTACTTACACAACTTTTTAGGACATATTGTAAAAGCATAAAACAAAGACAATCAAATTGTCTTCATAAATATATAACTTTAATTTATAGAAAATTTGTATAACTTTAAAAAAAGTATAGTTTTCTAAGATTGGTACATTACTTTTTTCTAAAACATAACACATATCTTCATATTAGGCCATAGGTTTGGTAGGTAAATGATGGAATCTTTTGAAACAATTTTGTAGGATTGTACATAACACATGGATCTTGTGTATCACTAGTTTTCAATAAATTTTTATGTTGATTTTATGTTTTTTCTTTTTTAATTAAGAAACACAATGAAACCTTAAAATGATGAGGTTTTAAGACTTCTATGGTTAAATCTTGTAACTTAGAAATCAGAGAACCCACAATAAAAACCATTTTCCTGTCAACGTTTCAAATCTCAACAAGGATCCATCATCAGGACTATTTTGACCCTTAGCCCTTGCTATGGCAATCTTAACATATTCACGCTTTTTCATTTTTAATTTTAATTTTAATTTTTTTACTATATAGGTATTCATCTATTCTAGTGTTGGTTATTTTATGATTTAAAAATAACGAAACCAAACAAAATTTATACTGGAAATAAAAGGCCTATGTTTTTTATAAAATTTATATTGTCCAAAAAAATTTAAATAAAATTTAATTCATATATATATATATATATATATATATATATATATATATATATATATATATATTTGGCATCTACAAAAATATCTCTATAAATGTGCTCATTTAATTATGAACAGAGGCTTAGAGCATATACAAAATCATGGTTGGAAATTTGGAAATTGTAAAAATGGATATGTTTTTGGTTTACATAGACCAAACCAAGAGGCTTGTCAATCCAAACTTGAAAGCAAAGTGGCCACCTCATCAACCATTCAATTGAAAAAGGTGTTCCTGCAAAATAGTTTTTGAAATTAAAAATGTTTGCACATTTGTAACATGCACGAGATATATAATTTGCACACTCTTTTTTTCCATATTCCACCATATTTCCAAACTTTATTCCCCCCCCATCTCTCTCTCCCTCTTTTACCTAACCCTCCCACGTTTCATTATCTATCTCCCTCTCTCCCTTTCTCTCTATCTCTCTCTCTCTTCTCATGTCTCTCTCCTATCTCTTTTTCTCCCCATAATCCCCCTCTCTCTCTACTTCTTTTTACCCCCTTCGCCCCCCGACCCCACCCCGCTCCATATCCCTCTTTCTATCTCCCTCTCACTTTCCCTATTTCCTACACATTTCTGTCTTTTCATTTACCCATCATTCTCTATATCTTTATCCCTCTCTATCCCTCCCTTTCTATCTCTCCCCCTTTCCCTATCCTTCGTCTCTATCTCTCCTTGTCCCTATGTCTTGATATGATATCCCTATGTCTATCATTTTACATACCGCCCTCTATCTCTTCCCATACCCATCACACTCTCTCTCTTTTTGACACATTCAATCTCTTGAATTCACCCATTTCTCTCTCTCTCTCCCATACCCCCCCTCTCTCAACCCCCCCTCATGTTTTTCTCTCTATATATATCAAATCTCTTTGTGTCATTAAGTCTCCCTCCTTTATCCCCCTCTCTCCCCTTTGTTAAGCCTTCTCTCTTTATAATTTTTTCTCTCCCTCTTCCTTTCTCTTTATGCCATTATGTCTCCCTCCTATATCCTTCTCTATTCCCTTTGTTAATGCCCATTATCTCTCTCTCTATCTCTCTCTCTCCCTCTCTCTCTCCATGTTTCCCTCATTTCTCTCCCCCTTTCCCTATCCCTTTCTTTCTCTCCATATATTTACCTCTTTCTATCTCTCTCCCCCTTCATATCTCTATTCTCCTTTCCCTACTTCCTTCTCTCTCTCTCTCTCTCTCTCTCTCTCTCTCTCTCTCTCTCTCTCTCCCCCTAAGAACCCCCTCTCTCTACCCCTTTCTATCTCTTCCTTGTCCCTATCACTCTTTCTATCTTTGTCTCCCCTATTCCCTCTCCCTCCTCTATCTCCTTATGTATCCCTCATTCTATCTCTTTCCCCCTTTTCCTATTTCCTCCTCTCTCTTTGTCTCTTCCTTTCTATCTCTCTTGCTTCCCCCATCTCTCCTCACTATATTTCACCCCCATATATCCCTCTCTTTATCTCTCTCCCCTCTATATGTATCACTTTACATCTCTCTCTCTCTCTCTTCATGTCTCACTTTCTCTCTCCCTCCTTCCCTCCCTAACCCCTCTCCCTTGTCTCTCTACCTCCCTTCACCTTCCTTCACCCTCTCCATTTTCTCTCTCCCTCCCTCCATCACCCCTCTCCCCTCCCTCCCTCCCTCCCTCGCCCCTCTCCCTTCTCTCTCTCCCTCCCTTCCCCCTTTTCCCTTCATTTTCTTTATCCCTATCCCTTTATCTCTCTCTCCCTCTATGTCTCCCCCCATGTCCCACTCTCTCTCCACTTCCCTAAGGCTACTTCTATATGTCTCTTGTCACATCTCCTCCTAATTCCCCCTACTCCTCTCTCTCTCTCTCTCTCTCTCTCTCTCTCTCCTCCTATATATATATATATATATATATATATATATATATATATATATATATATATATATATATATATATATATATATGTATGTATGTATGTATGTCTCTTATATCGCTCACTCTCTCTTTCTACCCCTCCCCGCATATATCTCTTTGTCTCTCTCTTCTTTCCCACATCTTTCCTTCTCACCCCCATCTCTTTATACATCTATCTCCCTCTCTCCCTTATATGATTCCCTCCTACATCCCTCTCTCTCTCTCCCACCTCTACTCCTTTCTCCCTCTCTCTCTCTCACCCCCTCCTTTTATCTCCCCCTCTCTCTAACACACACACACACTCTCTCTCTAACCCCTTATATTTTTCCCTCTAACTCCCTTTACCTATCCTTATCTCTCCCTCCCTCCCTCCACCCCCACCCCCCCCCCCCCATTATCCATTATTTTCTCTCTATCCTTGTCATTTTCTCCCTCTCTCCACTCCCCTAATTCTAATTCTCTCCACCCATGTTTCTATGCCCTTCTCTCTCCCTACCCCCCCTTCTCTCTCCCTACCCCCCCTTCTCTCTCCCTACCCCCCCTCCTTATCCCTTCCTCTCTCTTTTTCTGACCCTATGTATCCCCCTATCCCTCTCCATATGTCTCCCTATTCTCTCCCTCTCTCTCTCCCCCCCATCACCCACTTTCTCTCTCACCCTTCCCCTATCCCCTTTAAAGTTTATCTCTTTAAAAGTATTCCTCTTTCACTCTCTCTCCCCATATTCCTCCTGTCCATCTCTCCCTTCCTTCTTCCATGAGAATAGAGAAAGAATGTGAATGTACTGTTAACATGTTTACATTCCTATACTTTTCGATTGTTGTCATCTTCTCTCTTCTTTATCATGTGATAATTAACATTGGAGTAAGAATGTGCATGTGTTATTAACACATGCATGTTCTTTTGTATATAAGAAAAAATATACCATTTTATCGCCATCATTTTTCCTTCTATGTTCAGTGCTCACTTCCACAAATACTATGAAAATATTATGTTGCAAGTGGTGGTGATTTTTTTTTTAATTTGTTTCCTTAATTATTTTTAACATATTCATGTTCTATTAGATCCTTTTGGATATGATAAAATTATGAAATTGATCAAAATATTCTATAAGAAATACATTTCCCCTTAAAAATTTTAAATATCTTAGAGAGAAATCAAGATTGGGTATGGAGAAACATATACATCCACCCATCACTAGCTCAAATCCTTGCATGACGAATATTGTGGTGGACTATAGTTTGTTTCCATAAGTGAAGCATGTGCATCAAATGGAGACCATTCAAATTCCAACATCAAGTGATCTTGTAGCCAATATTCCATCAACAAGCAATGACATAATTAAAGAAGACATTCAATTTTTTTGAGATGCTAAATATCCAAAGGTGGAAATTAAAAAATTGAATGATTTGCAACCTTATGCTAAAGAGGTTCCTCATGTGCAAGTTTTATTTGAATAATTAGCTGTTAAACATACAAACCAATAAAAATTCATTACATTCCCAATCTCAACCATTAGGTGAATGAAGTGCTACATTCTAATGGAAAAGGGATTGACACTTTGTGTCCACCTTCCTTATCTGAGATCTCAAGTGCATGAAAAAGAAATCCTAGAGATATTCATGTGAATTAAAGTTTTCTAGAAGGCATTAAGGATAAGTTTCATACACAAACTATTTATTGGCAGTGAAATAAAATTTTGAAAGAATTTTTTGAATCAAAAAGTGATGGTAGCTAAATTTCAATCATTTTTGTCTTTACTAAATTCACATTGTTCAACTATTGTTGGGAAAATTTTAGGCATAAATATAGTTAGAAGTATAAAGACTAGTAGAAACCTTCAAGATGCTTTCAATACAATTGGAAATACTACTCATTCAAGATATCGTAATGTAGCTCATCATACAATATTGAAATATATTATAAAATTATCCACAAGGAAACATTGTTTGATGTCACAAACATCTCATATTTTAAAGTAAATAGAAAAACACTTCAGAAGTGTTATATTGTAAGAGAAAATTTGACAACCTAGGTCAAACATATTATGAGGCCTTCATTGATTGCTTTCCGTATTCAAACATGAAGTTAGTTGATGTTGTTAAGGAACTAGTACAAACTTTTTGGCATGAAAATAGTATGCCTTCATCCAATCAAAAAGGTGTGATAAAGTTGATAAAAGGTTATACATACCATTAGCCTCACAATGAGCGCTTTCTTGACATGAGACAAGCAAAAATCTATGAGAAATTTAAAAAGAAAATATGGAATTAAACAAATGCCAAAGATTTTTTGAGAAATGCAAACTTTGGTATGTTAGAATATGCACAAATTGTAACACATGTTGTTGTAGATATTATGTAGAATTCGATTATTTTTATAACATATATGTACACATCAATCATATTTTTCATCCTAACATCGTGCATGATTTCTCTTCCATATATACTATCACCAATTTCATCAAGAATATTTACTCATAGGATCATGTGTCCAAGGCTCGATAGACAAAAGTATTATGCAAAAACTTGTTTAGATTGAACTTTCTCTAGGTGTAGTGAATTTTTAGTGCAATCATGAAATTGAGGAGCATGATTTGGGAGGATGATAGTAGATATCCATAGATTCAAATATGTTACCTATCAACTAGATAGTGGGAAAGAAAGAAAAAATATTCATTGGTGAAGTCTCAAGCATGTTAAGATAACATTATTTCTTACTATACCTTCAAACTTAACATATATATTTTTTCATATGACCTTATTTTTGTGTCAACGGGTATGATTATGTGATATCATGAAGGATTTTTTTATAAAAACATAATCATATGTTCAACATGTCCATTTAGCACGATGGAAAGCTTAACAATTTAGAATATGCAGGAACATCTTTTCCTTGGAACTGTTTTGTTAGTTGTGGATTTTGCTAAGAAATACACCCTTCAACCACATAATGAGATCTATAGCCAATATTATCATTAGATCAAATTGGAATAATGGTACATATGACATATAGGTATGGGATAGATAGTAGTAATGAAAAGAGTGTAATAGTGAAGGAGGGAAACTTCTACTTTAGTGATGATAGGGACCATAACCTACATTATGTGAAACCTTGCTTTCAAATGTTTTATGATCACTTGAAAGATAGAAATATACATATGGATTGACATTGGATTTGGTCAGATGCTCATGTGGACCAATTCAAAAATTCCTATGTATTCCAATGGTTAAGTATATGCAGAAAACATATAATATGCCCCATATTTGAAACTAATTTGAAATTGGGAATGGGAAAGGTGAGCATGATGGGGTTGGGGCATACATCAAAGCTACACTATGAAGGGAGGAGATGAATTTTGTGAGAAATACTCATATCCAAGATGAAGAATCTATTATCTAATGGTGTTCTACAATAATGTTAGGTGCAACAAATGAGTAGCAAACCTCAATAAGGATAGGTCATGTGTGAAGAAAGTTTTGAGAAGTGGTCATTTAGATTGGTCACACTAATATCATTGAAACATGATACAAGGAAATCATGCATTTCATTCAATTCACAACTTAAATGTTGATTCGTTCGAAATATGGACACCAAAATTGAATTGTTGTTTTGGAGCATGTAACAGTGGTGAATGGAATGATTGTGAATCAATTGATTGAGTTTATGAATGGGGTCATGTATCACTTGTAATAGACCCTCGAGGTTTTTTTGAAATAACCTTATTAGAGGAGGGTGAATTATCCATTTCAACACACTATGACCATGTACTTTATATTATACAACCAGATACATATATCTCACATCGTATATTGGATTTGTATATGTTTTTTATTTAACTATGTTATATTGTAATCACCCAGAATTAAAACATGCAAATTATTTACATAAGTTAAGGCTATTAGTAATCAACATAATAAATATTTCAACTGGTTAGTATATAATCTATGAAAAACCATGAGAGATGAGGAACTTATCTACAGAAAGAATATTTAACTTACTTGAAGTTTTAGAACCATTGCATTATTTGAATCCAACTAACCGCAACCAACATTTTGGAGACAACTCTCCACCTAACCATAGGCTCAACTGCACTATGCTTTTCTAAAGTTGGTCACCCCTAAGCCCTCAATCAACTACCTCTATCAGTGGATCCTTCGTCTCCCATCATTCTCCCCCAAAAAAATGCCTCACATCCAACTCATCCATTAAATAGATCAATTTGTTCCAAAATGGAAATATAATTTTCGTTCACATAATCCATGTGGCATGTTATGAAACCAGCTCAAGAAAAGATAGAAAAGATAGATCAACGCCTTAGAATTCAGCCTCTTCGAGGGGGCAACCTCCTTTACATTACATAAATGAACAATTCTTCGATGATTCAAAGGAAAAAACCTCCTTTCTATATATAGGAGTCTAAGGAGTCACAATATAATCCAGCCGACCTAACAATAATAATATAAAGCCACAAAAATAACAATAGAGGGATTCTATGGGGCACAGTAATAACAATATGGGGGCAATAGGGGCACAACAATATTAATAAGGGGTATAACTACAATAGTAATGGGGTAATCACTAGTATTATAGGGACCCAACATGCCCCTCTCGTTCAAAAAATTGTTGTCCTCAACGCTTGAGTAGTTCTGGATACTTCTGCATAAAATTCTCATCCTCCCATGTGGAATCTTCAGCGGATAAGTTCTTCAACTTGATAAGATACTCTGAAATTGATCGATTTCGTAGCTGTCGAGTTCTTGTTTCTGTGACTGCTTCCAGTTTCAATATAATTTTTCCTTCCTCGTAAAGTTCTGGCAATATTGTTTGAACTGGGAGCTTGTCGCCTATACTCTTTAAACGTGAAACATGGAAAACTGGATGCAATCGAGAAGCTGCAAGAAGCTCCAATTTGTATGCCATAGTGCCAATCTTTTGCAACACCTTGTACGGACCATAAATTATAGTTTGGTGATAATTTATTATCCTTCTTAGCTTGCTTGAGGGACATTTGCTTATATGGTTGTAGTCGTAGGAATACCCAATCACCTACATCAAAACTTCTTTCACTGCGATGTTGATCTGCCTGTTGTTTCATTCTATTCTGTGCCAACACGAGGTTATCCTTTAAGAGTTGGAGGACTTGTTGTTGATGTTCGATGTGATGTTCCACTGCCTGAACCTTAGAATTTTCTCTTAAATATGATGTGATGGATGGTGGTTGATACCCATAAAGTGCCATAAATGTGGTCATTTTTGTTGCTGTATGGAAGGAAGTGTTATACCACCATTCAGCCAGAGGCAACCATTTGACCCATTGTGTCTGTTTATCAGATACAAAGCAACGAAGATATCCTTCCAAACATTTGTTTACTATCTCAGTTTGCCCATCATATTGAGGATGATAAGATGAGCTATGAGCTAACTGAGTACCAAGACAAGAAAATAATTCTGTCCAAAAATTTCCAATGAAAATGGGATCTCTATCACTTACAATAATCTTTGGGTTTCCATGTAGCTTTTGAATTGTTTCCATAAATGCAGTAGAAACTGTACTGGCTTTAAATGGATGTGATAATGCACAAAAGTGTGCATACTTGGTAAGTTTGTCAACTACCACCATGATGACACTCTTTCCCTCAGACTTGGGTAAACCTGTGATAAAATCCATTGAAACCTCCTCCCAACGTTGGCTTGGAATGGATAAAGGTTGTAATAGACCCGGTGTCTTAATTGTTTCAACTTTACTTTGTTGGCAAACCAAACATTCCGCCACAAATTTTTGAATATCTACTTTAAGGCCAACCCAAAAAAATTCCTTCTTAACCCTGTGGTAACTTTTTAAAAATCCTGAGTGCCCTCCTAAGGGAGAAGTGTGCAATTCCATAAGAATATTTTGTTTTAGCTGGGAATTCTTACAGAGGTATAAGCGATCTTTGTACCATAACAAATCATTTTGACAGCTAAATGTGTCAGACGTACTGGAATCTTGTTGTAACTTTCGAATAAGTGCCCACACTTCTTCATCATTCTTCCATTCCTCCCTTGCTTCGTTTATCCAATCTGGTTGGATAATAGAAATGGCGCACAACAATGCTTCCACATCCTCATCCTTTCTTGAGAGTGCATCTGCCACCACATTTTGCTTCCCTTTTTTGTAGATGATTTCAAAGTCATAACCCAACATCTTTGTGACCCAATTTTGTTGCTCTTCAGAGGATAATCTTTGTTCTAAAAAGTATTTAAGGCTATTGTGATCTGTTTTTACCTTGAAGTGTCTTCCCATTAGGTAGGGTCACCATTTCTTAAGTGCATGGAGTATTGCCAACATTTCCTTCTCATAAATAGCTTTGCTTAAAAACTCTCCCTTGATTGGACGACTTTCAAAAGCAATGGGTCTTTCATCTTGCATTAGAACAACACCAATTCCATTTCCTGAAGCATCACATTCCACAATAAAGGTTTTTGTGGAGTCCGGTGTAGCTAAGGCAGGTGCTTGGCACATTGCCTCTTTAAGATGTTCAAAGGCCTTTGTTGCTTCCGGAGTCCATGAAAATGCATCTTTCTTCAATAATGTTGTTAGAGGTGCTGCTATTCTCCCATAATTCTTAACAAACTTGCGATAATACCTTGTCAACCCGAGAAATCCTCGCAGACGCTTTATGGATATGGGGATTTTCCATTCCTTAATGGCTTTAATTTTGCTAGGGTCTACCTTAACTCCTTCATGAGATACAATATGACCCAGATATTCCACCTCCTGGACTCCAAAGAAACATTTGGATCTTTTTGCATATAATTGTTTCTCCTCCAATAGTTGTAGCACCCTGTCAACATGTTCAACATGATCCTTCCAAGACTTGTTGTAGATTAGTATATCATCAAAAAATACTAGGACAAATTTTCTAAGGAATGGTTTGAAAACTGAATTCATCAAACCTTGAAATGTTGAAGGTGCATTGGTAAGGCCAAAAGGCATGACCAAAAATTCATAATGACCCTCATGAGTTCTAAATGCTGTTTTCGGAATGTCTTCAGTCTTCATTCTGATTTGATGATATCCTGAATGAAGATCCAACTTGGTGAAGTAAATTGATCCATGCAATTCATCCAGTAATTCATAAATGACAAGAATGGGGAAATTATATTTAATAGTGAGCTTTTTGAGCTCCCTATAATCCGGACACATGCGCCATGATCCATCCTTCTTGTGCACCAATACTAATGGAGCAGAGAAAGAACTTTGACTCGGTTGAATTATACCAGCCTCTAGCATTTCTGCAACCATACGTTCAATTTCACTCTTTTGGACATAGGGATATCTGTACGGCCTGATGTTTGGAGGAACACTTCCTGGAATCAGATGAATAGCATGATCATGATCACGCATAGGTGGGAGACCTTTGGGAGTCTCAAATACCTTGGAATGATTGTCCAGGACTTTTTGGAGATCTGGAGAAATAGATGATTCCGATGTGGAAACATCTAGCGAACATAATTGTGCAATTACACCTCTTTGCTCCTTTTTTAGAAGCTTTGTCATACCATTAGAGCTAATTATCTTTCCTGGTTTCCCTGCAATACCCGTTAATTCAACTTCCTTTCCTTCCGTAGAAAATTTGATGAAAAGTTCTTGAAAATTAAAAGCTATTGTACCCAAGGATTGTAGCCATTGGACTCCTAGTACAACATTAGCACCTCCCATTGGAATGGAAAGCATTGGGTTGGTCAATACATATTCTCCGATGGATAGCTTGATATTATGGCACTTTCCAGAGAAATTTATTGTTCCTCCATTTGCAATCATCACTTGACACTCTGGTGCTGGATATAGGAAGCAATTCAATTCTTTTGCTACCTTACAATGAATAAAATTGTGGGTGCTTCCTGAATCAATCAACACTATTACCTTTTTCTTCTTGATTTGTCCTTCTATCTTGATGGTTTGAGGAGTGGTAATTCCCGCCAATGCATTACAAGATATGGTCGGATTTATTTGTTCTTCATCTAGGCTTTGTTCCTGGAGTATATCCTCTTCTTTTGACCTTTCTTGCTCCTTTTCTTCTTCCTCTTCACAATCTATGTAGAATAATTTCTTCTCAGCACACTTATGACCTTTAGTGTATTTGCTATCAAAACTGTAACAAAGCTCTTTTGCTCTTTTTTCTCTCAATTGTTGTGGTGTCAACCTTATAGGTTATGGAAGACTAGGGGCAACAACACTTACATCTTTATAGTTGTGAGTGGTATGCTTCCTGGTTGCCATAATTTTGCTTTCCATTTTTCTTGCTAACCTGAATGCCTTCTCTAATGAATTAGGTTCCCAAAGGCGAACATCATGTTGGATATTATCCTTTAAAGACTGTTGGGTCCCTATAATACTAGTGATTACCCCATTACTATTGTAGTTATACCCCCTATTTATATTTTTGTGCCCCTATTACCCCCATATTGTTATTTCTGTGCCCCATAGAATCCCTCTATTGTTATTTTTGTGGCTTTATATTATTATTGTTAGGTCAGCTGGATTATATTGTGACTCCTTAGACTCCTATATATAGAAAGGAGGTTTTGTCATTTGTATCATCCAAGAATTGTTCATTTATGTAATGTAAAGGAGGTTGCCCCCTCCAAGAGGCTGAATTCTAAGGCGTTGATCTATCTTTTCTATCTTTTCTTGAACTGGTTTCATAACATTTGGTATCAGAGCTTTGGATTCTAGGGTTTCGCTTCTCCAAACAGGTCATCGTGGCATTTTCGCTATCACTTTTTTTCTGTGATGTTTCAGAAGTCGCAAAGAAAACCCATTTGAGAAGAATTGGCGCTGAACCTTGGGTCCGAATTTCAGAGCTTTTCGCGCGATATTTGCGGAGATATGATCTGAGGAAGTTTGCCTTTTTGCAGACTCCTGAATTACATTCAAAACAGGTGACCTGGGGAAAATCGTCATAACTCTCTCTTTGAGGATCGGATTGAAATTTCGTAAAAAGGTACAGAAAGAGGACAGACGTTAGTTTCTTGTATGTGTGTTTCAGATTCAAAGGTTGAAACAGTGACTCGTGGGACGTCGTACAAGTTCGCTCTGCCGAACCAGTCTAAAAGCAAGTCACTGTGGGAGATTTCACATAACTCTTCCTTGGAGAATCCAATTTGGCTCAGACTTGTGGCATTAGAAAGAGGACGCAGAAGGCTACTGTAGGTAGCAATTTCAGAATTGGATGATCCGAAATTACAGAGATATATCAGATTCAATATCAGGCTTCTATAAAATGAAAAAAGGTGTGTAGTTTTTTTTTTAATTTTTGTGTAAGCTTGGTTTAACGGAATTCAAAGGGCATAGTAAAACATTATTATCGGTAACTAATGCCCCGAGGAAAGAAAATGCAAACACCTAGTAAGGAACCTGAAAGCTCTAGCATGACTCATGAAGAAGAGGAAGAAATGCTACATGATATATCAAAATTACAAGAACAAGTGCAACAAATGTCACGCTCACAAAAGCTAACAAAAGCTAAGATAAGTGGCGTGGAATCTAAGATAAATGGCGTGGAATCTAAGATAAAGGGCATGGAAGCTAAGATGGATGGCATGGAAGCTAAGGTGAATGGCATGGACGCTAAAATTGATGGCATGGATGATAAGATGGATGAATTGAAGAAGTTGCTACAAGAAAGGGTCACTAATGGTGAAAAGGTAGTAAAGGAAACTCATGATGAGAATAAAAGAAATGTTAATCATGATTCCATAGACTCTAATGTTGGATCGAAGACTCACCATGTTCCAAAAATCGATATGAGGAAGTTTGATGGCAAGGATCCCGCCACATGGATATTACAGATGGAGCAATTCTTCGATCTCAATAATGTGCAAAACACACAAAAGGTACGTATGGCAACTTTATATTTGGAACCAAATCAGTTTGTATGGTATCAATGGCTTTGTTCTCGTAAACAATTTATCACTTGGGCAATTTTTACGGAAGAATTGATAGCACATTATGAGGATACAAAAAGCAACACTTTTTTTAGCCAATTGATAAGTCTCAAACAAAAGGGTTCAATAATGGAGCACATTGAGGAGTTCCAAAAATTGAACATAAGGGTTAAAGATATTCCAGAGGAGAATAGGATTGATGTGTTCATAGGGTCTTTAAAGGATAATATCCAACATGATGTGCGCCTTTGGGAACCTGATTCATTAGAGAAGGCATTCAGGTTAGCAAGAAAAATGGAAAGCAAAATTATGGCAACTAGGAAGCATACTGTTCACAACTATAAAGACGGAAGTGTTGTTGCCCATAGTCTTCCACAACCTACAAGGTTGACACCACAAAAATTGGAAGAAAAAAGAGCAAAAGGGCTTTGTTACAATTGTGATAGAAAATACACAAAAGGTCATAAGTGTGCTGAGAAGAAATTATTCTACATAGATTGTGAAGAGGAAGAAGAAAAGGAGCAAGAAAGGTCAAAAGAAGAGGATATATTCCAGGAACAAAGCCTAGATGAAGAACAAATAAATCCGACCATATCTTGTAATGCATTGGCGGGAATTACCACTCCTCAAACCATCAAGATAGAAGGACAAATCAAAAAAGGTAATAGTGTTGATTGATTCAGGAAGCACCCACAATTTTATTCATTGTAGGGTAGCAAAAGAATTGAATTGCTTCCTATATCCAGCACCAGAGTGTCAAGTGATGATTGCAAATGGAGGAACAATAAATTGTTCTGGAAAGTGCCATAATATCAAGCTATCCATGGGAGAATATGTATTGACTAGCCCAATGCTTTCCATTCCAATGGGAGGTGCTGATGTTGTACTAGGAGTCCAATGGCTACAATCCTTGGGTACAATAGCTTTTAATTTTCAAGAACTTTTCATGAAATTTTCTGTGGAAGGAAAGGAAGTTGAATTAAGGGGTATTGCAGGGAAACCAGGAAAGATAATCAGCTCTAATGGCATGACAAAGCTTCTAAAAAAGGAGCAAAGAGGTGTAATTGCACAATTATGTTCGCTAGATGTTTCCACATTGGAATCATCTATTTCTCCAGATCTCCAAAAATTCCTGGACAATCATTCCAAGGTATTTGAGACTCCCAAAGGTCTCCCACCTATGCATGATCATGATCATGCTATTCATCTGATTCCAGGAAGTGTTCCTCCAAACATCAGGCCGTACAGATATCCATATGTCCAAAAAAGTGAAATTGAACGTATGGTTGCAGAAATGCTAGAGGCTGGTATAATTCAACCGAGTCAAAGTTCTTTCTTAGCTCCAGTAGTATTGGTGCACAAGAAGGATGGATCATGGCGCATGTGTCCAGATTATAGGGAGCTCAACAAGCTCACTATTAAAGATAAGTTCCCCATTCCTGTTATTGATGAATTACTGGATGAATTGCATGGATCAATTTACTTCACCAAGTTGGATCTTCGTTCGGGATATCATCAAATCAGAATGAAGATTGAAGACATTCCAAAAACAGCATTTAGAACTCATGAGGGTCATTATGAATTTTTGGTCATGCCTTTTGGCCTTACCAATGCACCTTCAACATTTCAAGGTTTGATGAATTCAATTTTCAAACCATTCCTTAGAAAATTTGTGTTAGTATTTTTTGATGATATACTAATCTACAGCAAGTCTTGGAAGGATCATGTTGAACATGTTGACAGGGTGCTTACAACTATTGGAGGAGAAACAATTATATGCAAAAAGATCCAAATGTTTCTTTGGAGTCCAGGAGGTGGAATATTTGGGTCATATTGTATCTCATGAAGGAGTTAAGGTAGACCCTAGCAAAATTAAAGCCATTAAGGAATGGAAAATCCCCACATCCATAAAGCATCTGCGAGGATTTCTTGGGTTGACAGGGTATTATCGCAAGTTTGTTAAGAATTATGGGAGAATAGCAGCACCTCTAACAACATTATTGAAGAAAGATTCATTTTCATGGACTTCGGAAGCAACAAAGGCCTTTGAACATCTTAAAGAGGCAATGTGCCAAGCACCGGTCTTAGCTACGCCGGACTTCACAAAAACCTTTATTGTGGAATGTGATGCTTCAGGAAATGGAATTGGTGCTGTTCTAATGCAAGATGAAAGACCCATTGCTTTTGAAAGTCGTCCAATCAAGGGAAAGTTTTTAAACAAAGCTATTTATGAGAAGGAAATGTTGGCAATACTCCATGCACTTAAGAAATGGCGACCCTACCTAATGGGAAGACACTTCAAGGTAAAAACGGATCATGATAGCCTTAAATACTTTTTAGAACAAAGATTATCCTCTGAAGAGCAACAAAAGTGGGTCACAAAGATGTTGGGTTATGACTTTGAAATCATCTACAAAAAAGGGAAGCAAAATGTGGTGGCAGATGCACTCTCAAGAAAGGATGAGGATGTGGAAGCATTGTTGTGTGCCATTTCTATTATCCAACCAGATTGGATAAACGAAGCAAGGGAGGAATGGAAGAATGACGAAGAAGTGTGGGCACTTATTCAAAAGCTACAACAAGATTCTAGTACTTCTGATACATTTAGCTGGCAAAATGATTCGTTATGGTACAAAGATCGCTTATACCTCTGTAAGAATTCCCAGCTAAAACAAAAGATTCTTATGGAATTGCACACTTCTCCCTTAGGAGGGCACTCAGGATTTTTAAAAACTTACCACAGGGTTAAGAAGGAATTTTTTTGGGATGGCCTTAAATCATATATTCAAAAGTTTGTGGTGGAATGTTTGGTTTGCCAGCAAAATAAAGTTGAAACAATTAAGACACCAGGTCTATTACAACCTTTATCCATTCCAAGCCAATGTTGGGAGGAGGTTTCAATGGATTTTATCACAGGTTTACCCAAGTCTGAGGGAAAGAGTGTCATCATGGTGGTAGTTGACAGACTTACCAAGTATGCACACTTTTGTGCATTATCACATCCATTTAAAGCCAGTACAGTTTCTACTGCATTTATGGAAACAGTTCAAAAGCTACATGGAAACCCAAAGATTATTGTAAGTGACAGAGATCCCATTTTCACTGGAAATTTTTGGACAGAATTATTTTCTTGTCTTGGTACTCAGTTAGCTCATAGCTCATCTTATCATCCTCAATCTGATGGGCAAACTGAGATAGTAAACAAATGTTTGGAAGGATATCTTCGTTGCTTTGTATTTGATAAACAGACACAATGGGTCAAATGGTTGCCTCTAGCTGAATGGTGGTATAACACTTCCTTCCATACAACAACAAAAATGACCCCATTTATGGCACTTTATGGGTATCAACCACCATCCATCACATCATATTTAAGAGAAAATTCTAAGGTTCAGGTAGTGGAACATCACATCGAACATCAACAACAAGTCCTCCAACTCTTAAAGGATAACCTCATGTTGGCACAGAATAGAATGAAACAACAGGCAGATCAACATCGCAGTGAAAGAAGTTTTGATGTAGGTGATTGGGTATTCCTACGACTACAACCATATAAGCAAATGTCCCTCAAGCAAGCTAAGAAGGATAATAAATTATCACCAAACTATAATTTATGGTCCGTACAAGGTGTTGCAAAAGATTGGCACTATGGCATACAAATTGGAGCTTCTTGCAGCTTCTCGATTGCATCTAGTTTTCCATGTTTCATGTTTAAAGAAGGTTATAGGCGACAAGCTCCCAGTTCAAACAATATTGCCAGAACTTTACGAGGAAGGAAAAATTATATTGAAACTGGAAGCAGTCACAGAAACAAGAACTCGACAGCTACAAAATCGATCAATTTCAGAGTATCTTATCAAGTGGAAGAACTTATCCGCTGAAGATTCCACATGGGAGGATGAGAATTTTATGCAGAAGTATCCAGAACTACTCAAGCGTTGAGGACAACACTTTTTTGAAGGAGAGGGGCATGTTGGGTCCCTATAATACTAGTGATTACCCCATTACTATTGTAGTTATACCCCTTATTAATATTGTTGTGCCCCTATTGCCCCCATATTGTTATTACTGTGCCCCATAGAATCCCTCTATTGTTATTTTTGTGGCTTTATATTATTATTGTTAGGTCGGCTGGATTATATTGTGACTCCTTAGACTCCTATATATAGAAAGGAGGTTTTATCCTTTGAATCATCGAAGAATTGTTCATTTATGTAATGTAAAGGAGGTTGCCCCCTCGAAGAGGCTGAATTCTAAGGCATTGATCTATCTTTTCTTGAGCTGGTTTCATAACAAAGACCCTATGAACACATCAATCCTATGCTCCTCTGGAATATCTTTTACCCTTATGTTCAATTTTTGGAACTCCTCAATGTGCTCCATTATTGAACCCTTTTGTTTGAGACTTATCAATTGGCTAAAAAAAGTGTTGCTTTTTGTATCCTCATAATGTGCTATCAATTCTTCCATAAAAATTGCCCAAGTGATAAATTGTTTACGAGAGCAAAGCCATTGATACCATACAAACTGATTTGGTTCCAAATATAAAGTTGCCATTTGTACCTTTTGTGTGTTTTGCACATTATTGAGATCGAAGAATTGCTCCATCTGTAATATCCATGTGGCGGGATCCTTGCCATCAAACTTCCTCATATCGATTTTTGGAATATGGTGAGTCTTAGATCCAACATTAGAGTCTATGGAATCATGATTAACATTTCTTTTGTTCGCATCATGAGTTTCCTATAGTACCCTTTCACCCTTAGTGACCATTTCTTGTAGCAACTTATTCATATTTATCTTCAATTCTTCCATCTTATCATCCATACCATCAATTTTAGCTTCTACACCTTTCTTTAAACAATCCATCTTAGCTTCTACACCTTTCTTTAAACCATCCATCTTAGCTTCTACATCTTTCCTTAAACCATCCATCTTAGATTCTGTTGCTTTTTGTGCAAGTGACACTTGTTGCACTTGTTCTTGTAATTTTGATATATCATATAGCATTTCTTCTTCTTCTTCATGAGTCATGGTAGAGCTTTCAAGTTCCTTACTAGGTGTTTGCATTTTCTTTCATCGGGGCATCAGTTACTGATAATAATGCTCTATTATGCCCTTTGAATTCCTTCAAAATAAATTTTCAAACCAAGCTTAAGCAAAAATTTAAGAAAATCTACACACATTTTTTCACTTTGTAGGAGCTCGATATTGCCTCTGATGTATCTCTGTACTTTCTGATCATCTAGTTCTGAATTTGTGACCTGCAGTAGCCCTTTGTGTCCTCTTTCCAATGCCACAAGTCTGACCCAAATTGGATTCTCCAAGGAAGAGTTATGCTAAATCTCCCACAATGACTTGATTATAGACTAGTTCAGTAGAGCGAACTTGTACGATGTGCCACGAGTCATTGTTTCAACCTTTGGATCTAAACAATGCATACAAGAAACTACAGTCCGTCCTCTTTCTGTAACTTCTTACGAAATTTCAATCCGATCCCCAGAGAGAAATTTATGACGATTTTCCCCAGGTCACCTGTTTGGAATGTAATTCAAGAGTCTGCAAAAAGACCAACTTCCTCAGATCATATCTCCGCAAATATAGCACTACAAGCTCTGAAATTTGGACCCGAGGTTCAGCATGATTTCTCTTCAAATGGGTTTTTTTTGCAACTTCTGAAACGTCGCAGAAAAAAAGTTATAGCGAAAATTCCACAATGACTTGTTTGGAGCAGCGAAAAGATAGATAAACGCCTTAGAATTCAACCTCTTAGAGGGGGAAACCTCCTTTACATTACATAAATGAAAAATTCTTCGATGATTCAAATGACAAAACCTCCTTTCTATATATAGGAGTCTAAGGAGTCACAATATAATCCAGCCGACCTAACAATAATAATATAAAGCCACAAAAATAACAATAGAGGGATTCTATGGGGCACAGTAATAACAATATGGGGGCAATAGGGGCACAACAATATTAATAAGGGGTATAACTACAATAGTAATGGGGTAATCACTAATATTATAGGGACCCAACATGGCATCATGCAAATTTCTATAATTTGTCTTAAGTTTTCATTAACTTAGCTTTTTATATAGTTGGCTCTTGCTTATTTCATTCTTTTACTTTTTATTAACTTGATTTTATTCTTACTATTTTTATATTTTCCTTTATTTATTTATTCAGAACATCACTTTATTATTAATTATTTTTTCATCTTTTTATTGATTTTTAAATATTATTGTTTATTATTTTGTTTAATTTATTAATATTATTTATTGAATTAATAATACAAGCCATTACACACTCCCCCTCTTCAAGGAATATCATCTCAAAGCTAATTTTAATCATATAATTTATTATTTCTTTATTTATTTATTTATTTCTTCTCTGCAATCCAACACCATTTGTTGAACTAATATAATGGCACCCAAGTGTCACAAAGCATGCATCTAAAGTTACATCACAACACAAGGGAAAAAAGGGGTACACTCAATCTCTTCTTCCTCAACTTTCAAAACCAAGCTTAAAACCCCATCCATATGGACTAAAGCCCCAAGAAAGGCATCTAGTCTAGTACTCACACACCCCAAGAATCTAGAAAGGCTGACCCAAACTCCCTCCACAACTCCTACCAGGTACAACCATAGGCATTGAAGTCCCACACCCACTAATGGACTTCAGCATCATAACTCCAATATCAAGAACTCGACCTCCTCAAGATGGTCCCATAACCCATCGAGATTCATCCAAATAAAAAGAAACATTGGCATAAGTAGTTGATTGAGTTCGTTCCCAACCCATAAGGTGTTACATATTATCCCTTGCATATATGGGCTCCCACAAGATCATCAATCAAATTCATTAACATTCATAAATATTGAATACCATTTATTTTATTTAATGCAACAATATCATTAAACATCCATATAGGATATATTTTGTTATGTTTGTTAATTAGCTTGGTTTGAATCCTCAATACTATGAGTGTCATGTTTTCATCAAGATACTAATTACTTTTCCATAATCATTTCCACTTATTTCACCTAGGAAGTTAACAATTTACAAAGTAAGTATAATTATTTAAGTCATCATTAAACTTCAAATAAGCCTCATCATCTTGAGTCTTAATATTTAGTCATGTATTCTTCCTTTCCAAAGCAATTTTAATGAAATTAATCATTAATATATTATTGGTCATATAATCATTCCTTATTATTAAAATCCATTGATTTTTACATCAATTTACATCTTTTTTCCACCCATTCCAAGATGAATATATGCAATACCACAAAAACACTAGGTCATCATGGCTTAAGTTTTATATCATGCTTAGTTCACTTGCACAAAGGGATTGTTAATCCCTAGTAATTTATCCATCACTTGGTAATTATCATTGTTCATCCTCAAAAATATTTTCTTATCTCATCAAGTTCCCATCTCAATATCACTTGATCTCTTTGATTTTAGAATCAACCTTCTTTATGGTGGGTCAAATATTATTCCATTTCACTTTTATCATGTGAACACAATATATGGTTTAGAATTTGAAGCACTTCAACTACTATATTTATCATCCAACAAAAGGTTTTATATGCTTCAGTGGTTGATAATAACTTCTTTCAATACTAATGGCACAAACTTAGTAAGATTTTTTATATGAAGTATCAATATATCATCAATCCACTCATGATATAATGAGTGTATATTAGTCAAATTCACCCCCTATTGGTTGATATGCTTATTTTTGTCAATTTGTGCATAATTATTCTCACAATCTTGTTATAGATTTCCTGTCGACCTTCCTACTTACACTTCATGATAGGATTTTTCTAATCAATCTTCATAATCTATTTCCTTTGCAGAAAGGTAGACAATTTTTATCATTGATCACCCAAACCTTTAAACCTTTTCCTAGTTTATCACTTTTCATTCATCAATTATTAGTGTTCACAACTTTCTGTCATGCCATTTTTAAATTGTAGGTCATCACGATGACACTCACTAGTCATGTTTCTCAATCCACTCATAAATATCCTTAAGAGAAATTTCCATTAGAGACAACACCCATACATTAGCCCTAAAAATTATTATATTTTCACAGTTCCCTTCACACTTTAATATTATATACTTTAATTAGCTACTCCAATCCTAAAATTTCATATTGTCATTATTCACATTACCACCATCTTCGACTATCACTAATCTTGGACTTACCATGAAAATACTACCATAATTCTAAGGAATTTTCCCTTTTTCCCCTCCCCAAATATTCTCAATTTATATTTTTATCTTCTTTATTCCCGTCATAAAGGCATTCATGGTTTATCATTTTTTTAATCATGTGTTAACATAATTCCTAAAAATACTTCAAAATGACCTTCATCATCATATGATCCTTTAACTTTTTTGGTTGATTGGCAATATTTTCTTCTTGGTCAGAGTCATTATTCATTAGTCCTTATAATGATTCTCATCATGTCTCCTAACAAGATACTTTTCTATTTTTAACAACATTTTTTTTTTTCAAATGGTTACTTGTTATGTGTGCCACCTCAAGAGTGCTATGTTACTTCCTTGAGACAAATAAAATATTTTGTTGCATTGTATGATAGTTTACTAATTATCATTGACTTCCTATACTTGCTTTTGACTCACTCCCTTAGAGTGTATTTCTATAACTCTTTTATATTTATCTCCTACTTCCAAGTTGGTTATGGTTACAACGCTGCCATCCATAACATATAGCACTTTTAGTTTTGAATTCATTTGATGCGTACCTTTAGTGATCTATATGATTGTTCTCTCAATTTGATCACTTTAAACTTCTCCACATCTTGCTTGAATAGCTAGTGTCTTATTTACTTCATCAAGTTGCATCGATCAAATTAACATAATATGTGATTTTATATTGCTTCATATCTAATGGCCTTCTTATAATCTCAATTATAATGCGTTTGTTACCTTTTCAAGAGGAAACATCCTTAAATAAAAGTCCCCAAATAATATTTAAATATGTGTAAATAATCATCCTAAATCCATCTTATATATTTTTGAGCATTCACATAAACACTAAATTAACATTTTAAATTCACATTATTATTAGTAGGTGTCGTCTTCAAATCCCATCAACAATGCTAGATAACCATTTTTATTATGCATTTTAGTGTATGCTTATGTTTCAAAGTAGGTGCCCAATGGACTCAATAAACTCTATAATGATCTTATTGTTAAATATTAACTATTCAATTGTCGTATATAGAATGGCTAGTACTACATGTTTTAAGATTATAATACTATATAGTTTCTTAAAGGGGGTTCTAATGTACTAACCAATTGTTGTTTTCCTTTGACATCTTTAATGTGTTAACACATTGGATTTCTCTTTTATAAATATTTGTAGATTGAGTCTATGACCATACCCAAGCCAACTCCATTGTATCTCTTAGGAATTACAATAAGTTACATCTAAGTTTGTCTCAAGAGAATACTAAATGTGTGAAGAAAGTTATAAGACAATAAAAATGCATGGCATCAAGCAACATTTCTTAGAATAATGTAAGAAAACATGTAAAAATTGCACTTGTGTTAATTTAAATTATTAGATATTATTCAAGGGGTATGGGCTTATAGAGAAATCGTAAATAAGCAACTTGTATTAATGTAACTTAGAAGATCAAGATTGTTACTAAATCCAATCATTATATGAATAAATATGGTTGTAAGAAAAAACATTTTCAGCAAAATAATATTTCTTTGTATTAATGTTAAACTTAATTCAAAAAAAGATTTTGCAAAAGATACACTTAGATTACCATAAACTTATACACACACACACTTTAAAATTAATATTTGTAAACTTATATAAAATAAAATATTTATTTATTTATTTATCAATATACAAAATATTAAAAAAAATTAATTCTATATCCACACATTACCATATATTATTTTTTTTCATTTATATTACATAACAATATATATAACCTTTTATTTTTTCCATAATAGTTATGCAAGCTACCCTTTTTGGAATTTATGTTGGTAAGTTAGAAGAGTGTTTGGAAGCTGCAAGATGTGACTACCCTAGGTTCACTAGTATGGTCATTACTCTTCTCCTTTATGTTGATGATATCGTTCTTCTAGCTAGGAGTCATAACAATCTTAATAAGCAGCTTAGAATCCTCCTAGATTATTGCTCCAAGATGGGAATGAATGTTAATATCAACAAGATTAAAGTCATGATAATTAAATCGAGAAAGATCAACTATGATAATTTCATTTATGATAATAAATACTTGGAGAAAGTTTCCTCATACAAATATCTGGGAATTGTCATTCATCATCAACTCAACTAGAATTATAGCATTGAGAAAAGGATAATTGGAGGTTGGAAATCTTATTATGAATTTGAAAATAATATAAGTTGATGGATCTTTAGGTATGGAAAAAAAATGTTCCTATTTGAGACTCTCGCCACCCCTGTTATTTTATATGGATGTGATGTTTGGGGTTGTAATATATCTAGAGAATCATGGAGGAATATTGAACTTATCCAAAAGTAATTTATATCCCGCGACCTCAAGATTAAAGAAAATACTCCCTACCGTATACTCTTGATTAAAGCTACTATTTCCCCCATTGAAAGCATGGCTATGATTAGGTATTTCATGTCTAAGAAGAAGCTATACAACATGAAAGCAAATAGATTCCCAAAAATTGCTTCTAAGTCTAGCCAAAACCCCCACCTCTAGCTCAAGCAAAGTTGGCATAAAGATGTTCAATCTTCGCTAGACCATTGGGTGTAAAGGAGGAGATCGTCTTGGAGAATAAAGATAATATTAAAAATATTATTACTTCCAAATTTAAGGATAAGTTGTGGGAGGATAAAGAGTTACAGGGAAAAAGGAAGCTAGGATATTATAAGGAGTTGATCAACCCCAATCTTGATAACCATAGTTATCTTTTTGTCTTAACTAGTGCTAAGAAGAAAATAAACATTGCCAAGATAAGAACTAATTCTCATGGGCTTCAAAGTGAAATTGGGTGTTGGTCAATTCCCAAAAAACCTTGAGACAAAAGAGTTTGTCACCTTTGTGATATTAAGAGGGTTGAAGATGAAAAGCATTTTCTCTTGGATTGCCCAGCTCTTACTCACATTTGTTCTAATTTTCAAAATCTTTGCCACACTACCAACCTTTTCAACCTATTAATTCAATAGAACTATGGTGATATAAGAATGTTCATCTCCATTCTTTTCGATCATAGAAATAAAATATTAAAGAATCTCAACTAATCTTTTATTATCTTAAAGTCCAATAAACCATATTAATTTTAGTGAATGTTAATCATCATCATATATAATATTTACTTATCATTCATATAATAAAATATTATGTTTAATTAATAACATATTTCCGATGGATAAAAACACATAAAAAACCACTTTTTAAAAACATTAAAAAATACAATAACAAATAAATATATTATCACAATAAAGAAAATGACACTTTAGTAAAAACTCCAATCTAACCCAAAAGTCAAGTTATAAAATTTGGGCTTTTCGTTTTATGGGTTCTTTTAATATTATTTGCTTACTCTTTTTATTATATTAAGATTCTATTTGTGTTATTTTTGTTTGTTTGTTCAGATCGAGGTTAGTTTTGTTTCTTTTACAAATAAATATATTATCACAATAAAGAAAATGATAGTTTAGTAAAGACTCCAATCTAATCCAAAAATAAACTTATAAAATTTGGGTTTTTGTTTTATGGGTTCTTTTAATATTATATGCTTACTCTTTTTATTATATTAAGATTCTAATTTTTTGTTTGTTTGTTTAGATCTAGAATTTTAATTTGTGCTTTATGGGTTCTTTTAATATTATATGCTTACTTTTTTATTATATTAAGATTTTTTTTTGTTTGTTTAGATTCAGTTTAGTTCTAATTTTTAGTCAATCTGGTTTTTTTTTTCCATCTCATGGCTTCTCATTTGAATCCCATTTTTTATATATTATATTATATTGTAGTGTTATGCTTCTCATTTGATTCTCATTTTTATATATATCATATCTCATTATCTAGAATAAGCTAAGAATCAAATTTTGGTCAGAGGCTCTAGTCTATATATAACCAAAAGTGGACTATTATTCACCATAGGCATCTCACTCAATGCCCCTTCTAGAGTTTCGAGAGTCACCCACAACATCCCTTCATGCCCTTGCTTTCCTTCAGCCCTATGTGCAAAATGTTAAAATAGGTATGTCCAAGAAGCAAAGGCCCTCATAATGACAAGATGCTTACATAAAGAATTGATTCCTAAGTGAATATGATTAGGTTGAACCAATAGTTATGTGTTATAAGATTTTCCCACGTTTTTTTAATTCTGTTCACCAAGCATATCTTACTTATTAAATAAAACAATTTATGACATTATATTGTACCCAAAATAAAATCTTTCACCAAGGATTATGAAATATGTATTTATCCCTACAATTGAACCCAGATGGTGTAAGATGGTGTAAACAATGGACTTAGAGTGGTAGCCAGTCAAACAAGTGACTCAAATAAGCAAGATCTCAATACATAATAAATTCTATTTAAACAATCAACTTTGAAACAAATAAATACTGGTTGGAATCATTTCAAATCAGTCTACCTGGTTCTAGTTTTTTATCGAGATTAGAGCAAGACCCAAAATTCAAGGTAAGCCACACCCAAATAGAATGATTCAGTTAGGTTACCCTTTGACCTAAGTGACAAAGTGGTCCCACATTTGACCTGCTGGTTGATTTCTTGTTGAACCAGTCATTCTTGCGTGTTTGTTGGTGGGCTAGCTATGTGGATTGGATAACTCTTCTCAGGTCAGCCGATGACACCTGAGTTAAAGGCATTTTTTTTTGGGGTTAATATTTGGAAATTTTTAGAATTTATGTATATTTTTTTTTCGTGTATAAAAATTTGGTGTTGTCTTTTTTCATTATAATTTGATGATACAATTTCAAGCAAGAATCTGATATTTTGTTATTTAAAATATATTTTTGAATACATATATGGATTTATCATCTTAAAAATCTTCTGAAACACTCTAATTCTATGGATTAAACAACTTAAACTTAAGTTTTTAAAAATATCTCTCGGATTTTGGTTAAAATTAACCAGAAAAAATATATTGAAAAAAAAAACTCATTTCATAAGTAAGACAATACCTAAAAATTTCAATTTTATATATTCCAATTTATAAATTTAATATATATATATATATATATATATATATATATATATATATATAATTCAATTTTAAATATAAGACTTTATTTTGTTTGAAAAATTTATGTATATTCCTTTCTAATACATTAAAATTTCAGTTTTATATAAATTATTAAAATTTCAGTTTTATATAAATTTATTTTGAAAGAAAGTTAATATAATAAAAAAAATCCATCTTAAATATAAGACTCTATTTGCTAAATAGTTTCATACGATTTTAGAAGAACACATATTTCATGAAAAGTTACATTTTATGCCAGTTTATTTATAATGCCACTTTATTTATATATATATATATATATATATATATATATATATATACACGTCAAGACTATTAATTTAATCATGTCTAATATTATGGGTTGCATATCATTGTATGAAGGTTTATAGGTCTTAATTGTTGGATAATGGTTTTGATACTCGATAATGGTTTTGATACTATAAATAATAGTAAGATTAAAACATGTAAATTATTTACATTAATTAAATTTATTAGTAATTAATATAAGTAATTGTTCAACGAGTTAGTATATAATTTATGGAAAACCATCAGAGATGAGGAACTTATTTGTAGAATAAAAAAATCACGAGACATGAGGAACTTACTTGTCGAATAAAGATTTAACTTACTTGAAGTTTCAAAACCATTGTGTTATTCAAATCTAGTTGACTACAACTAATGTTTTTGGGATGACTCTCCACCCAACCATCTCTCCACCCAACCATAGTCTCAGTTGCACTGTGTTTTTCTATAGTTGGTGATCCTTGAGCCCTCAATTAACTACCTCTATCAATTATTCCTTCATCTCCGAGCATTTTCTCCCAAAAGAATATCGCATATCCTCCTTCTCATCCATTAAATAGAACAATTTGTTCCAAAAATGGAAAGATAATCTTCATACACATAATCTATCTATCATCATGCAATTCTTTATATTTTTGTCTTAAGTTTTCATTAACTCGATTTTTCCATAATTAACTCTTGATTATTTTATTCCTTTACTTTTTATTAACTTAACTTTATTATTACTATTTTTATTGTTTCCTTCATTTTAGTTTTGGGGGATCTGAACTTTGAATCACATAGTTTACACAATACTTCATAACATGATGATTGTTAATTGAGCTTTCCCTAATGAGTTATAGTTTACTTTATTTATTTATTCACAACTTCACTTTATTATTTATTATTTTATTTATTTACTATTATTATCTTCCCATTATTATTATTATTATTATTCTCAATTTTATTGTTTATTATTTCATTATTTTATTAATATTATTTATTGAATTAATAATATAGGGCATTACATATATCAAGATCATAGTCATTTGCATTTGACCATACATTGCATTTTTTGTAGGCCACATATATGCAATGGTTGCCCAAAATACAATGCATGAGGCACTAATTATTTGTTGGCACAACATATACTAGGGAATAAAAAGATCAATACATCATTAATTGATGAGGCCAATGAATTTCTAGCCGGATTGATGGTTGTTAAGGGTGAATATATTACACTATATAGAAATTCAAGAAAGACTAGTATTATGCACTTTTCAGTCCTACAACTTTGAGAAAATATTTTATCAATATGCAACATCCATTGTGATGTTAACCTATCAAAACATATGATGCAATATGATCAAGTAGGATTAATTGTCAGGTAGTATTAGGTGTGATTAATTAGAGTCCAATGGAATTGAGGCTTTTCCCATCTAGGTCTTGGTTTGAATTTTATAGAGAGATGCAAGTCGGTTCCAAAATCCATTTGGGGTCATATTGTGATTTTTGTACGGGGTTATACAAACCAAAATGAGAAGCAAAAATGATTTTTGTAAGCTCCAACATTTGTGTTTGACTAAGCCCATGTGAGCATGCTACCCATAACCACTTACACCAGTGTTTTGAAAAATCGACCCCCTTGTGAAAAAATTGCATTTATCTTTACTGAAGAAAACCCTATCTCTAAATATATTCAAATAAATCAATTTTCACCTATGGAGCCCTGGGAGGGGGGATTTCCCTAGTTATATCCCAGTGCTAAGAGTCCAACAAAATTGACAATTTCCCCATTTGAGTCTCTATTTGAATTTTATGGCAAGCTGCAAGTCACTTCCAAAATCCATTTCGGGATATATTGTGATTTTTTTCCCGAGGGCATGAATGTTGGCATTATGGATAATTTGTTGTCCTTGATGGAAACCTACTTGAAAAATATGTCCTTGATGTTAACATGGTTATAAAATGATGATTATGGCACTAACACAAATGCCAATAATATTGGTTCAAGTATTGCAAACATGTGAAGTGAGTTAGCAACTTTGTTACAAGTTTCACTTGAAAGAAGATGAAAATGTGAAGTTTGAAAAAAAAAGTATACACAACCCCTATTAAGGAGAATGATGTACATACGTAGGTTTTGTGAACAAAATTCATGTACATAACCTGAACCATGGAAAACTAGAAAAAAGGGGCCATTACGATGGTAATTTCCCATAGTATTGTGTTGAAAATGTCTATTTGATCCCATCAATAAATACTTACAACATTACCAAGGGATTTTCCTGTGGCATTATCAAAGGAAAAGACTATATAAGGAGAAGGATATCAAGGAGTTAAGTGTGCAATGTAATTCATTATTCATATGTGATATGATCTGGAACATGTGTCACCACGAAGTAAGGAGAAGGTTCAAATTTGATAGATATGAAAGTCTATTGAAGACTGATGGATATACTTTCTTTATTTTTTTATGTTTGTATAGATAACAATTCTAGATTTGTGGTTATAACAATGGTATGTTCTAAATGTGGTTGCAGTGATATGTGATTTTCACAATCTATGCATAAAGATATGGGTTTGTCATGTGTTGTGATTTGTAGCAAAGAGTTGATTAAGTAATTTAAGATATTTATGTTGGTTTTCTTCAGGAATATCACATACATACGCAGATATGCTTCAATATTATAACGTATAAAATTTGTGATAATATATTTTGTATGTTGAAATCTATACATGGGTTTAACACATGATAAGCGCATATATACACAAATCTACTTAATAACAATCATGTATATAGTCTGAGTTGAGTTGATCAGGGTTTGAATTGTTGCTTGATGCTAATAGTTGACAAGTTATGTTTTATTTGTTTTTGTTTTCCAATGGTGTCTTGATTAGGATGGTTAAAGTGTGACAGTGTTATTTGGCATTGATTTGATCTGGTTGCGGTGGTTGAGATTCAGATCAATGACTGGTTTTCTTCAGTGTTTAGTGGATTGATGTTTCAGTGAATTAGTTGGTTTACTTTGCTTCAATGATTCATATTTTGTGATTTAGTATTCATTTTGGTATATTGATTTGGGCTTATTGTTGGTGTGGGTCCAGTATGAAAATTTGATGAAAAGTGGCATGCATGTTTTCATGTGTGTTTGAGTTAGGTGGATTCAGTGTGAGACATTCTGAAACATGGTCCACAAGCTAATGATGTTTATAGCCTTTAGTGAGGGGGTAGGAGCTCCCTTCCAGTAGGATTTGGTAAACATGACTAAGGGGTTGTAGCTCCTCCAATGGGTGCTGGAAAACGAGTAGAGGTTTTAGCCTCCAATAGGTAGGATCCTGCATGTTGGTAAGAGTTTTCACTAGTACAATATCTAATGAAGAATTTATGTATACAATAAGAAAGAAGACAAAGATGACAGTAGTGGTGGTTTTCTCCCACATTGGGTTTCCACCTAAAATCTCGGTGTCCATATGTGTTTATTTGTTGCTTATGTGTTGTGATTTATCTGTTCTTTACTACACACTAAATGACTAATGAACTAATAATACAATGATTAAGTTAAACACCTGATGGAAATTATAAAAGTTAAGTAATATGGATATATGTAGCTATAATTCACTGAAGGTGCGTACACATGAGATTTGTCTAAATAATAGTTGTATATATAACTTTGAATATGAAATTAAAAGTTAAAGTGAATTACAAATATTTATTCACCCTCCTCCTCTCAATATTTTTCCTAACAATTGGTATCAGAGTAGGTCCCTCATAAGAAGCTTGATCACTTAAAGGGAGATATAAAGGGAGAAGCAAGATGGAAGGAGTATTTTCTACAAAGCCACCTTTGTTTAATGGAAATAACTTTGTGTTTTGGAAGGTCATGATGAGATCATACTTGTATTCACTAGGAGTTGATATATGGGGATTTCCTGAAGGAGGATATCAATACCCAAACTCCATTCCCAAAGATACTGCAGGAAAAAAGGAGTATGACAATAATACAAATGCATGAAATGCTATCTTGCGAGGATTAGCAAAATCTGAGTTCGTGAAAGTCATGCAATTGAACACTACTAAAGTAATATGGGACAAGATTGTCCAAAGCTATAAGGGTGACACTAAGGTAACAAATACCAAACTTCAATCATGTAGAATATAATATTAATCTCTTAGAATGCATGATGATGAGAGGATTGAAAACATTTTCCTTAGAGTGGATGAAATCGTTAACACAATGAGTGGTCTTGGTGACAAGATTGAGGATTATGTTGTTATTGAAAAGAATTTGAGATCAATATCCCAAAAGTTCGATGCCAAAGTCTTCGCCATTGAAGAAATGAATGATTTGAAGAGTCTTACCCTTGAACAACCTCATGGGATCTTGATATCTTATGAGATGAGAAAAGGGGATACATAAGGTGTTAAAGCAACATTATAAGCCACATACAAAGGGAAATAAAAAGAAAAACCTAAAGATACAAGCTACATTTCAGATGAGGAAGAAGTGAATTTTGTGATAAATTTGAAAGTGTGAATTGGTAAATTCAAAGGCAACCTTCCTTTTAAATGTTTTTCTCATGGAAGAGTATGTCATTATGCATCCGAATTTCCACATAAAGAAAATCATAATAAGAAGGAAAAGGAAAAGGATGTTGACAAGAAAAATACTAAAAATAAGTTTTTTGCCAAGAAAAGTTTTTATTCTAATGAAGATAATTAAAGAACATATGATGATCAAGAAGACTTAGACACATATTCTGACATTGGCTACAATGTAATTATTTCTCTTAAAGATCAATCAACTAGTGAATTGGATAGTTGTGAGGAAAATGATTTCATGAAAGCATTGAAAGAAATTGATAAACTCAGGAATGCAAACAAAGAACTAGAAACAAAAAAAAGTAGTATTGTCAAGGAAATGAACTTGCTAAAGTATCAATTAGAAGAAGCCATTAGAAGAACAGAAGACTTAGAAAAACAACTTCAAGAAAATGAAAGGCATTGTGAAAAGTTAGAAACATAAATTGTGTCTCTAAGGGAAGATTATGAGAAAAAAAGCAAATGGGTGAAGGAATATGAATCACTAAAAAAAATTGTTAATGAACAACACTCTCCTTTAATCAAGACTGGAATTGGATACAACTGTTATCACCCCAAGAAACTCTCCTAGGTTGTATATCAGAGATGCTCGGGAACATTACAAACTTAACAAAAATGTTGGATAAATGGTGGATGAATGAAAGAAATGCTACATATTTAAGCCAGATAACCACTTCTACTGTGATTGACCCCAGACATGGGGGAACACCCCCAAACTACAAGGCTTTAGACCACCAATTACTCACAGTTTAAGGAAAATGTGATGATGGAGAAGACTGATCACACCAGCAGATGCATAGGACCCTGTGATGGCTAGCTGCAACCAGTAAAAAGGTCTGTAAATCTGTCTTCTAATACACAGATAGGATGACAGCTCTCTAGTATTAAAATAACAAAAACCTGCAAACAAATTCAATGATACATGCTAAATCCTAACACAGAGGTGGGATGACAGCCCCTCTAATGCTAAACATTAATAGCACATGAATAAATGCAAAACAGGCACAACCTGGAATAAGAAGAAGAAGTGGAAAGTGAGAAATCAACAGCAAAAGAAGCTTGTATTAGCTGGAAATGTAGACCAAAAGCTGCAGGTTACACAGTAGTTACAGTCTCCAGAGGTTGAAGCTTATAATAGAATAACACTCATCAACCCCATTACATTTTGTGTTCTGGATATATATAGAGTTTGTCTACAAAATTGCTCTGCTAGGCTATGCGTGGAGGTGTCATAACTAACCACCAACCGCATTTATAGTTAGATATGGGTCCTTGCTGCATTGACTTCTTTAATGGATGATTTAGACATTCTCTAGTGCTCTATTGTCCTTCTCGGCCAGATGCAGTAAAATATGAATGAAACCATACCCTTTGACTGCTTTTAACTGCTGGAGGCAGTCTTATTTGTCCTTGGCCATGTTGCTGAAGCTTTAATTGTGTAGGTACAGGGTGATTGATCGTTGTTTTCCTTCCTCAGTAGCAAAGAGTAGTCGAAAATGGTACAACCAGTGAGGCGGAGGCGTGCACAAAATGATAACAAGGCTTGACCATTAGATCGCATGGATCAATGGCGAGGATGAATCAAAGGAGCTATCGGGAACAAAGGGGAAGGGTAAATGTGGGTTGTTGGATCAATAGAATCAATGGCATAAATTGATTTACGCGGGCTATCAGAGGTCAACGGGATCAGGACAACGAGGGTCGTCGGATCTGGACGCGGCAGATCCGATGGTGATCGCACACAGAAGATGCATGATGAATAATGGGCAGGGGACCATACCGAAAGGGTGGTAAGCGGTTTCCCCGCACCACCTATCGGGGATCGGTAGTTTCCGTAAATCACCGTGCGATCCAAAAGAAATAAGACACGTGGCATATGAATACCACCGCCCCCGCGGGTTATCGCGTGCGCAGGTCGCGCGCTCAGGGAATGCGTCCACCGTCCGATGAACGATGGACGGTCAGATGACAGGGAACTTGTGAGAAGTTTAACATGCGGGCAAAAGAACATTGACCGTTAGATCGTGGGTGATCGACGGTGGAGATTTAGCAAACGACGAAAGGCTGTATGGGCGCGATTACATGAGTTAAGCACTCGGGGACTAAGGAAAAGGGGCTACAAGGCAGTATGGTCTTGGCACCCGGGAGTTAAACGAAGAATAGGTTTAAACAGAGTTTAAACAGGTTAATGGGGTTTATAGGGAAATTTGGCGGAAAACAGACGTAGTAGGAGTTAAACAATTTCTGAGTTTACAAAGAAATTTTGGAGTAAAACAGGGATAACGAGGGTCATGATAATTTAAAAAAAATGGAGGAAGAGGAAACAAACTACAGCAAGCTCCTTTTAAGCATAATGCAGCATGGAAAAGCTGTCTTTGACCCCCAACTGTTCAAATTTGTAGCAGAGCTAACATTGGCTCCTTTTGGGGATGGGATCCTCCCTGTGAGGTCTCAAGAACTACAGACCAATTCCTTCATACAAAACCAGCTTTAAATATATTGCCTAGTATCCATTGGGCATGGAGTCAAACCAAGTTTATACTAAGAACTGAACAAGAAACTATTTATAATCATTAAAGCCTAAAACTTCAAAACTTCAAAAAAATTGCCCATCTACTGGGCCATCAAAATTGCTGCCTGTCATCCAGTTCATCATATATTAACAAGACAGGATTTATTTGATCCTCTACCTCAAAAATTTTAGGATATTTGACTTTGATAAGTAGATAAGGATCAAATTTCATTCCCATTCTGTGTATTTTCCTCCTCGGATGTTCTTTAGAAGAGCCTTTGTACACCTACTGAATAACCATGAATGATGTGTATTTATCTGTGTCATTTGCGGTCTGCATAACTAATATGAATGATGAACCATCAATTTCTTGTGTAGGGGACACAGAGACATTTTCTGCTCTTGAATCTTTGTTAGAATATTCCTCATCCAAGGAGGGATTCCAACACTACACATCCTCTTCCTCTGTCATCTGATAAGCTGCCCTTTTATTTTGTGTGGGGGCCATCTGAGCAGGTATAAAAATATCAAGATTGAGATGATCAGTTTCAGCCATGAGCATTGAATTATGTTCTACCTTAGTGTTCAAGGGGCAACTTTGAGGGATTATCATTTGAGCAGGAAAAGAAGAAAAAGATGATGGAGAGCTTTCCTCTCCCTTTTTAATCACTGGACTAGGGACCAAGGTAGGCTGGCTAATTTGCAGATTTGTATAGCCATGTGAAGATGAGTTGGCTTCGGGCACAAATTCTTGGAGGATGAAGGTGCCTTCTGCTGATTGTTGTTGCTAATAAGCTTGTTGCTCTGCAGCTACAACAAGCTCACGAGCAGTGCCTTTGGATATTTCTTCTTCATAGGCAGCTCTGGTTAAGAAAGGAGCACCTTCCAAACCATGGACCTCCTCCTCTTCATCAGGATGCTATTCTTCCATGACTATATTCTGAAAAAGGGTCTTCACCCTTTGATCTTCATTTGTCACTTTATTTCTTTGCAAAATTTGCAACTGCTCACTTGCTCCTCTACATGGATTTGGAGTTGGAAAAGAGATGGAACAATGAGCTCCTACTTCATCAAAATGCTGCTCGGCCTTTAGCTTGGAAACTTCAGAGGCTAAAAACTCAATCATCCTAGCTAATTCATCAATCTTGGGCTCTGAGGATGATGAGGTTTCACCTCCCTGCCTTCTCCTTTCATTATCACCTTCGAGTCTTTCTACAGCAATAATGTTTGCTTCTACTTCAAAGGCTGCAATTTTCATATCGGCCAAAGAAGTGCATCTTCTTTCCCTTAACAGCAGGCAGAACTGAGAGTCGAAGGCATTATTATAAGTGAGCATAGCAAAAGCAGGGTTAGGTCTTACTTCAACTGGCATTCTACTGTACATATGACTAAATCTGATATTGAAATCAGACAACAACTCACCATCTTCTCTCTGCAAGTTCCCAAATTCATCATGATAAAAGAGCAGATCTTTATTATTTCCCCAGTGCTTTAAAAATACATCATCTAGGGCCTCAATGTCTGCTATAGTCCTAGGGGGTAAATTTCTAAACCATTTTCTAGCTTCCCCATCTAGGCTTTGAACGGAAACCCTCATCTTGACATCCTCTTCATTGATATCCAGGTTATCAGCATAGCTGTAAAAGGACTCTAAATTCTCTTCAATTGTTACTCCTTCTGCACCAGTGAACTTTGGCATAAATTATTGATAATCACCTGCAGGCATGGCGTTCAAAGGGACAGGCAAGACCAAGGGCCCATACCTAGCAGCAATTGTTCATTCTATCTTTGTAAGGGCTTGCTGGCTTACCATGACTGAGGTAAGGTATGAAAGGATACTGGAGGGCTGAGTGGAATGAATCAATGAAAAGAATGACAGAAACAGAGGAATACGATGGACAGCCTGGATGCTCTTTTTTTTTTTTAACTGAGGACCAAAAGGGAAATGAATAACAAGGGGCTTTATGAATCTCTGAAGGTATTTCTACACTAGTAGAGATACATAAATATTCCAAGGCTTACCTGATTTTGATGCTCCTTTCTACAAAGTCTTTCTTGTTTAATGGTATTCTCAGGATCAGGCACTGGTCAGCTGTTGATTTTTGAAGATATCTGCGAGCATGCTTCACCAGCTGCGCCAGAACTTCAATGTGGAGTCGCCAAAACTTGGTCTTCCTCCAGTGGAGTCGCCAGATAGATGATTACAACCGAAATATGTGCCCAGACCTTGTCTATCATCAAAATCTGGAACTGTGTCGTCCTCCCAAGGAAGCTGAGCTTCGATTCTTCAATCCCCGGCAACAGCGCCAATTAATGTTATCACCCCAATAAAATCTCATAGGTTGTATATCAGAGATGCTTGGGAACATTACAAACTCAACAAAAATGTTGGATAAATGGTGGATGAATGAAAGAAATGCTTCATATTCAAGCCAAATAACCACTTCTACTGTGATTGACCCCAGACATGGGTGAACACCCCCAGACTACAAGGCTTTATACAACCAATTACTCACAGTTTAAGGAAAATGTGATGATGGAGAAGACTGATCACACCAGTAGATGCACAAGAACCTGTGATGGCCAGCTACAACCAGTAAAAAGGTCTGTAAATCTGTCTTCTAATACACAGATAGGATGATAGCTCTCCGGTATTAAAATAATAGAAACCTGCAAACAAATTCAATGATACATGCTAAATCCAAACACAGAGGTGGCATGACAGCCCCTCTAATGCTAAACATTAACAACACATGAATAAATGCAAAACAAGCACAACCTGGAATAAGAAGAAGAAGTGGAAAGTGAGCAATCAATAGCAAAAGAAGCTTGTATTAGCTGGAAATGTAGACCAGAAGTTGCAAGTTACATAGTAGTTATAGTCTCCAGAGTTTGAAGCTTACAACAGAATAACGCTCATCAACCCCATTACATTTTGTCTTCTGGATATATATAGAGTCTGTTTACAAAATTGCTCTGCTAGGCTATGCGTGGAGGTGTCATAATTGACCACCAACCGCATTTACAGTTAGATATGGGTCCTTGCTACATTTTGACTTCTTTAATGGATTATTTAGACATTTTCTGGCGCTCTGTGGTCCTTCTCGCGCAGATGTAGTAAAATATGAATGAAACCATACCCTTTGACTGCTTTTAACTGCTGGAGGCAGTCCTATTTGTTGTAAACCATGTTGCTGATTAATTGCAGTTGCTAAAGCTTTAATTGTGCAGGTACAGGGTGATTGATTGTTGTTTTCCTTCCTCGGCAGCAGAGAGCAGTCGAAAATGGTACAACCAGTGAGGTGGAGGCGTGCACAAGATGAGAACAAGGCTCGACCATTAGATCGCATGGATCAACGACGAGGATGAATTGCAGGGGCTATTGGGAGAAGCAGGATCAAATTTGGGCCATTGGATTAAACAAACGGGCGGTGGAGATTGAATCAGAGGAGCTATCAGGAGCAAAGGGGAAGGGTAAATGTGGGGTGTCAGATCAATAAAATCAACGACAAAGATTAATTATGCGGCCTATCAGAGGTCAACGGGATCGGGACAACGAGGGCCGTCGATCTAGATGCGGCAGATCTGAAGGTGATCGCACGCAGAAGATGCATGATGAATAACGAGTGGGGACCATACCAGAAGGGTGGTAAGCGGTTTCCCCACACCGCCTATCGAGGATCAGCAGTTTCCATAAATCACCGCACGATCCAACAGAAATAAGACACGTGGCATATGAATACCACTGCCCCCGCGGGTTATCGCGCGCAGGTCGCGCGCTCAGGGAATGCATCCACCGTCCAATGAACGATGGACGGTCAGATGACAGGGAACTTGCGAGAAGTTTAACACGTTGGCAAAATAACATTGATTGTTAGATCATGGGTGATCGGCGGTGGAGATTTAGCAAACGACGAAAGGTAGTATGGGCGTGATTACATGAGTTAAGCGCCCGGGGACTAAGGAAAAGGAGCTACAAGGTAGTATGGTCTTGGCACCCAGGAGTTAAACGAAGAATAGGTTTAAACAAGTTAATGGGGTTTATAGGGAAATTCGACGGAACACAGAGGTAGCAGGAGTTAAACAATTTCTGAGTTTACACAGAAATTTTGGAGTAAAACAGGGATAACGAGGGTTATGAGAATTTAAGAAAAATGAAGGAGGAAGAGGAAACAAACTACAACAAGCTCCTTTTAAGCATAATGCAGCATGGAAAAGTTGTCTTTGACCCCCAAATGTTTAAATTTGTAGCAGAGCTAACAACAACCATAAAGTTTTAGGCCCACAATATCAAGTCATCGGATATGAAATCTTCAAAATAAAAAAAAAATAATATCAATTCGGTCAAGATCTGTTCCCGAATATTAAAGATGGTTTTATGGATATTGTTTCACTTGTAATTAATGTGAGCATAAGGCCACTAATTGCAGGTCAAGCGAATGGAATGGAAGCACACAAGCCTTTTGCTACATGATATGGTTTAAATAGCACAATATTGAACACTTGATTAGAAATTGAAAAAAAAATTGAGGAAGAAGGAGCAACAATCAGAGACGTAGGGAAGATTGTCCCTACTACAATCCATTGTTCTTAAACCATACTTCTAATAGTGACTGCAACAGTAAATGTGAGGTACATAGCCTCATGAAAAGCACATGATGACTATCAAGTCCACAGGATTAGTGGATTATGATATCAGGGGGAGATATGCATGTGTATATTCATGATGATTCCATATGTTGTTAAGTTATTATTTTGGTGATGTTTATATTATTGATGTTGCATCTAATGAAGAGAATCTGAACAGGGACAAACATGACATGTTTAAGGGGAGTTGTGGCTATGAAAAATCAGTATTTACATTATGTACATGGTTCATATGAATGACAATCATGTATGCATGCGATTTTTGACTCATATAGTCATGTACTATTCTTTATGGTGATATGGTTCTTTGGTGCATTTCTTATTGGTAAGAAGGATATAATGTGATCATAATTGATGATGTGAAAGTTGACACAAGTTTAGGGGGAGCATCTTATATGCTTCTAATAGTTCATTATTGGCATTATGGACTTTTTAGCACTCCTTATTGCATGGTGTTTCCTACGATGAATTCATGATCATTGTTGTTGTCATCAGTCTTACTCACTACAGGAAAATATATGTGTTGTTGTCACTATGTCATGGGTTATCAATGATGTTTGGATTGCATGCAATGAAGTTATGGATGGTTCCTTATTATTATTTTTGTTATATAAATCTTAATGTACTTAACGAGGAGGGTATATGCTATCATTCACTATTGATGTTGGTTGATGGCTAGTGATGTTTTCACATGTCTTGATTCATGCATGGAGATAGTATGATGTTGTATATGTTGCCTATGGTCTTGTCGTCCAAGAGATTGATATGATTTTGTTGCTTGTGGACTATGGGTCTTCCTATATGTGGAGAAAGTATGTTGACCTTGATGACATGAAGTCAAGGAGAAGATTTTCTAACATAGTCTTATGTTGTTGCTACAATTGTTTAGTATTTCTTGGATATGTTCCATATTTGGCCACATGATGATGCTACACTGTCTTATCTTCTTGATTTCTTCTTGATAATGAGGATGTTCATGTTGTTATTGTGTCATTTTATGTTGATGTTATCAGATGATTATGTTGTAGATGTATATTTGGACCACGGTGATTGTTGATGATTATCATGGTTTTGCTATAGAGTTTTCATTGATGAGATCCTTGTTTATGGATATAAGATGTTACACAAAGCATAGATTATTTCTCTTTATGTATTTGTCATGAAAAGAATCCTAGTGTAATCATTTTAAATTCAGTGATGCATGGACAATTGGGACCAAGCCATGTCATGTATGTAACCCCATTATTTTAGGTAATTGATGTAATATTTGGGTCTAATATGTAACCCCATTATGTTGGGTGATTGATCATAGAGTCATTGATAATAGGAGAGGTCATATGAATATTCATGTACTTGATTCAAAAAAGTTGTGTACTTTTATTACATGCCTTTAGAATGTCTAACATATGCTCAGGGGGAGCATGGTCAGTATGCAGAATTCATAGTTCATGTAAGCAATTCATACTTATAGTGATGAGCGCTACAAGGGAAAGTACTCAATTTAGCCTTGTTTAGCCCTTTTACCTTTATGTGAAAGGGGGAGAGAGAGTAAGTGTTTGCTGGTGTTTGCAGGTGGTTTCCAAACGCCAAAGAGGTTTCCATCAAATCCAAATGGGAATATTGTTGGCATTATAGCTAATGTGTTTTCCTTGATGGCAACCTACTTGAAAAATTTATCCTTGATGTCAACTTGGTTATAAAATGATGATTATGGAACTAATGTAGATGACAGAAATATTGGTTTAGGTGTTGCAGACATGAGGAAGTGAGTTACTAGTCATGTTATAGGTTTGACTTGAAAGAAGATAAAAATTTGAAGTTTGAAAAAGAAAATTATACATGACCCCTGTGAAGAAGAGTTGCATACATAAGCAGGTTCTATGAATAAAATACGCGTACATAATCTGAACCATGGAAACTAGATACCAGGGGCCATTACCACGGTAATTTCCCATAGTATTGTGTCAACAATGCCTATTTGATCTCGTCAACAAATACTAACAACATTATCAAGGTATTTGCGTGTGGTATTGGCAAAGGAAAAAACTATATAAGGAGGACACAAAGGAGTTAAGTCTGCAATGTAATTAGTTATTTATGTGTGATCTGATCTAGAATAGGTGTGCACCAGGAACAAGGAGAAGGCTTAGATCTAATAGATCTGAAAGTGTATTGAAGACTAATGGATATACTTGCTTGATAAGTTTATGTTTTTATAGCTAGAAATTCTTCTATATATTTGGTTATAGTGATGGTATGATCTGAATGTGATTGCAGTGATATGTGATTTTAACAATATGTGCATAGAGACCGGGTTTTTTAGTGTGTTGTGATTCACAATGAAGAGTTGATTCAGTAATTTAAAATATGTATAATGGTTTGCTCCGGGAATATCATGTACATATGTAGATGTGCATGAGTGTTGTTGCGTATAAAATATATGATAATATATTTTGTATGTTGAAATCTATATGAAGGTTTAACACATGATAAGCGCATATATACACAAGTCTACTTAATAAAAGTTGCATATATACTCTAAGTTGATTTGATCAGGGTTTGAATTGCTAACTGATGATGACATTTAATGAGTTATGTTTTATTTTTTTTTGTATGTCAATGATGTCTTGATCAGGATGGTTGAAGTGTGACAGTGTTATTTGGTATTGCATTGATTTGATTTGGTTGCAGTGGTTGAGATTCAGCTTAGCGATTGGTTTTCTTTATTATTCAGTGGCTTGATGTCTTAGTGATTTAGTTGGTTTACAATGCTTCAGTGATTCATATTTTGTGAGCCAATATTTACTTCGGTATATTGATTTGGGCTTATTGTTGGTGTGGGCCCAGTATGAAAATTTGATGAAAGGTTGCTTGTATGTTTTGATGTGTGTTTGAATCAGATGGATCTAGTGTGAAACATTTTGAAACATAGTCCACAAGGTGTTGACGGTTGCATCCTTCAATGAGGGGGTAGGAGCTCCCTTCTGGTAGGATCTGATACACAAGAGTAGGGGGTTATAGATCACTTCTAGTGGGTGTTGGAAACTTAGTGAAGGTTGTAGCCTCTGTTAGGTAGGAGATTGCATGCTGGTAAGAGTTTGTGCCAGTACAAGATGTAATGAAGCATTTCTTTATATTTTAAGGAATAAGACATATATGATAACAACGATGGTTTTCTCCCAAATTCTCTTTCCACCTAAAATCACAGTGTCCACATGCATTGATGTGCTACTTATGTATTGTGATTTATTTGTTATTTACTCCATACTAAATTACTAATGAACTAATAATGTGATGATTAAGTTAAACATCTAATGGAAGTTATGAAATTTAAGCAATATAGATATATGTAGGTTCAATTTACTGAAGGCACATACACATGTGGGTTGTGTTAATAATAGTCACGTACAAAATTCTGAATATGAAATTGAAAATTAAAGTGAATTAAAAATATTGATTCACACCCAATGAAAGCTAAAGTGAATTCTTAGTATTTTTCATAACAATGAAAACCAAATTTAGTAACAAAATTGAGTTCCATAATAGTCAACAACTTGTGTTTAGCCAAGGGCCATGTGATCACACTACCCACAATTGCTTGAGCTATTGTTTTGAAAAATCGATCCACTTGTGCAAAATTTTCATTGACCTTTTTTAAACAAAACCATAGCTCCAATGATACTCAAATAAATCAAATTTTTGACTAATTGAGTCCTAGGATGGGGGTGTCCCTAATTGTAACCTAGTTTCAAGAGTCCAATGGAATTGAAATTTTTCCCATTCAAGTCTTGGTTTGAATTTCAGGGTGATTTGTAAGTCATGTCCAAGATCCATTTAGGGACATATTGTGATTTTTTTCTAGGGGTATGAAAACAAAACTGAGTAGCAAAATAGGTTTGTGTAAGATTCGACATTTTTGTTTAGCTAAGGCCCATGTGAACACAGTACCCATAATCACTTGATCTAGTGTTTTACAAAACTGACCCCTTTGTGAAAAAATTGCATTGATCTTTAATGAACAAAACCCTAAGATTTAATATCCTCAAATAAATCAATTTTATACATATGGATTCCTAGAAGGTGTGTGTCCCTAGCTATATCCTAGTGCCAAGCTTCTAATGGAATCAACGATTTACCAATCTGGGTCATAATATGAATTTTATGGTGAATTAAAAGTTGTTTCCAAGAGCCATTTAGGTAGATATTGTGATTTTTTTCGAGTGTATAAAGACCAAAACAAACAACAAAAGGGAGTTTTTTAAGCTTTAACATTTTTGTATGGACAAGTTCCATGGAAGAATGCTATCCACAATCACTTAATCCAGTGTTTTGCAAAATACACCCCCTTGTGTAAAATTTGCACTCATCAAGAGCCATTTAGGTAGATATTGTGATTTTTTCGGGTGTATACTGACCAAAACAAACAACAAAAAGGAGTTGTGTAACCTTTAACATTTTTGTATTGACAAGTTCCATGGAAGAACGCTATCCACAATCACTTAATCCAGTGTTTTGTAAAATACACCCCCTTGTGTAAAATTTGCACTCATCTTTACTAATATATATATATATATATATATATATATATATATATATATATATCAATTTTTGATTTTTGAAGAGGGGAGTGTCCCTAGTTGTAACCTAGTGCCAATATTCTAATGGAATTTATATTTTTCACATCCAAATCCTAGTTTGAATTTTATGGTGAGTTGGAACTCATTTCTAAGATCCATTTGAGGACATATTTTGATTTTTTCTGGAAGGTTATGAAATACAAACTAAGCAACAAAAAGGATTTCCCTAAGCTTCAACATATTTTTTCGCCAAGGTGATGAGCCTCATCATTGGGTAATTATATGGGCCTTAATTCACCTCCTAGCTTAGTCAAACCAACTATTCTCATAACTTATTACATACATTTGATTATATTTTGTTTATGAGATGAGTTAGAGTTGGATATTTTGCTTTATGGCATAATGTGCATTTAATGCAGGATTACAAGATAAAAGCAAGGAATTTTGGCAAAGTCCTTGGTCAAAACTCGAATGTGACAAGGGAGAGGAATTATAGGAGGTAAATCCTCCTCATTTATTACCCCACCATTCGAATATTCCTCCATTAGCTCAGAGTGAAAATAGCCAAATCATGAGGACTAGAAGGCAGTTGAGCAAGTGAAGGAAAAAGCACCAGTTTATCTTGAGTTTCGGAGCTAAGCCTCCCTAATTTTACGGAAGTTGTTGGAGACTTAAAATGTATAAGTAGAGAGGCCTAGGACCTCAGTAGGATTCAGATTTTTGATTGTAAAACTCTACTCTATTTTCGAGCTACAATACTTGTGACAGTTTTTGATGTAATCCATTGTTTTGATAATAAGAATGAGTTTTGTTTTGAGCCAGCACTGAGTTAGCTTAGAGGGCTGAAGCTCTTGGGTTAGGGCCCAACACTAGTAGCTAAGGCTCCTGTTTATTGTACATGTATGCTAGCATAGATTCATAGTTTAATTGTTCGTTTGCTTAAGTAGCTACATTTCCATTAAACAGTGTAGATTAGACTGGTTGTATGTTAGTTTGCTTCCATTTGTGCCTTCTTTCAGTTAGCAGGTTAGCAAGGAGAAAATGGATCACCATAAGGTTGTCAGCAGGTGCCTCGGCCTCACTTCCTCCCTCTGCGATCATGACTTGAGGAAGAGACCCTTTAGCAACCCCAAAAACACAGATTTCTAGTTCTTGCATGAGATTTGGAGTTTTTTGTCTTGATTCATTACTTGGTTCATTTCATTGTCATCTTTTCCCATTACTCTATTTTTGCAATAAGATCTCACTCATGTTCTCATTTCCTTCAGCACTTTCTTCATGCATAATATGGGCAATTGATTCATGTTTTTCTAGTTTATGAAGATGTATCTTATTGCATAGTTCTTGAAAGACACACATGTTGTAAGCACTGCAGATAATTCAGGAGGAGGTCTAGACTTCATCACCAACATCCATCTTCCACCTCATCAACATTAACCATCTCTTGTTCCACCATCACCCTCACTAGTTTTTTTGTCCTTTTTCATTGAAATTCCCCTAGACACATTGAGTGAATCTAGCCATCTCTTCTCTTGGATATTGACTCCTAAGTGTTCCTAGACCTTCTAACACCCTATCCCACTCATCACACACCTTTTCCCAGCTTCCCAACACCTCCAACACCTCACAATTAGCTCTCGGTTGTATCCTGTAGGTTTCCTGTAATTCCTACATGATCATCCTGTAGGTTTCTAGTACATCTTGTAGGTTTTCCTGAAAAGGCCTGTTTTGAGGCTGAATTGATGGGGAACCTCTAGGAACTCACAAAAATCCTCATAGGACCCTTCCACACCATCCAATCACTCAATAAACGTTCTAGACATCCTCAACCACCTTCCATCCACATCTCACATCCACAAGAACAATTAAATTGCATGCTTGATTTTACGGAAAAAACCAAAAAAGTGAAAATATATTTAGTTTAGTTTTCTTGCTCACACATTAGTATGGTTTGATGCTCTTTACTTCTGTAACTTATATAGTAGCATTAGGTTAGTGTTGATTTAGCAATTCTTCTTAGCATTTCTGTTTAAATGGTTAATTTGGATATGGTGTGATTTAGCATTACATGTTGTTTTCCTAATTACTGCAATAGAGTAGCTCTCTTAGAATAGATTTTCTCTTCTTCCATCAAAGAATTAAGCTTCTTCTGACTCTATAGAAGTCTGGATTGGAACCCTTGGGGTCTCTCGCCGGTTGAAAAGTGACAACAGGTAGGACCTTCACTTTTACTTATGCATATAACATTGTCACCTCCAAGTTTGTATGAACCCTGAGTTGATAAGTAAAGCTGGTAGCCCAAGAGTTGCAGAATCATTGTTGCAATACTGGCGCTCATCACTTTTTGGCATCGTTGCCGGGGAGGTGTCTAAGTAGAATGCGATTACTGCTTTCTTTTCTTATACTTCTTGTCTTCAAGTTTCTACCATTAGTTTATTTCTGCAAAAGTAATCTAGTAGCTTCCTTTCTTTCATATTTCATTATCTGCTTTCCTTTCCATTCTGCAAGTAGAACTTCAATTCAGCAAGTGGCTTCTTCATTCTATCAGTGAATTTTCATTCAATAAGAAATTTCATTTCTGCAAATTACTTTCCAGCTTAAAATAATCTTACAAAAACCAACCCAAAAACATTTCCTTCCATGCCTCGTAGGAATAGGCACAATTTAGGGAAATTCTTGCCAAATACCCCTACTACATCCAACAACCAACCTTCTCTCTTCTTCAGTGGTTGTGAACTGGAGGAACCTTTAGGTGAGTAACCTGACATATTTAAAGAACCTACAAGGGGAAGAAGAAGAAGAAGAACCCATTCCTACTGAACTAATGGCTGAAAACAGAAATGACAGAGGGAATAGAGAGAGATTTGAGGGTTCCTTCCCCATCAGGGAAACCAACAGGGACACTAATATGAAGAATATAAGCCCCTCTTCCCTACCTCATTTCCATGGTCTGACCATAGAGGACCCTGACACTTTCCTATTTGAGTTTTTTGTTATATGCTGAACCTATGACTATACAGATGATGAGAAAAAAATAAAATTGTTTCCATCTACCCTCAAGGATGCAACATTGCGTTGGTTCATGGGTTTACCTGGAGATAGCATCAGAACTTGGGCTCAGATGTAGCAGGATTTTAACAACAAATATCGAGACTACTGTAGGTGAAAGGATACTAAAGAACAAATTTTTAGGATGACCATGGGCCAGGATGAATCCTTAGAAGACTACGAAGAAAGATTCCAGCTCAGTTACAAAAGGGCCATGTGCACACTTGAACCTGAGTCCCTAAAGCTGGTCCTACTCAGAGGAGTAAGGGAAGGTCTTCTGGATACCTTACATTTGTTAGCAAGAGGAGATATCTACCAATTACACTATGTGGATATCAAGACTGTCTTTAGAAACCATTATAGGGTAGCCAGGAAAAAGGATAGGGGTAGTCAACCTATGGCCAGTACATCATCTTCCAACTCATCCATCAAGGGTGAAATTGGAAATATGCTAGAAGATTTCAAAAGTGAGATGTTGCAAACCCTTGTCTTGCAATTAAACACCATGAACATTAAAAGGAAGTAAGAGGAAGCAGAGAGAGCCTGGGCAATATTTTACCCTAGATGCACCAAGAGGCATCATAGGAACGAATGTCCATTGAACTATATTGATATTTTCTTGGTCTATGAAGAAAACCACTCCACAAACAAGTTCCCTCTTTACCAGGACTCAAAGCTATATATCAAGGAGCTAAAGTGGTCACTGAGCAACTTTGCTACATCAACCAAAGGAGACCTCCTGGACCTAGACCATACCAGCAGGGCATGCAAGGGTCATCCCATGCATATTACAACCCCAACCAAAACACAACTATACCTTCTTGGGGATCACCTGCTCATCCTTCCTAGTCTACACCCTCTCCTTGGTCGTATACATCTCAGTATCTTTCCTAGCCATCCAACCAGTCATTTCAACCTTACGCTCTGCCACAACCTCAGTGGAATACACCACTCCAGGGGTGGAGGCCCCAATACAGCAATGCTCCAGCTCTATTGCCTCCACCATTTGCCCAACCACAACTCCTACACTCTGTTCCACCCAAGAATCCCCAGATGCCTATCCAACCAAATTTGAACTACAACAGTAGGCAAGCTCAACAAGTATACAGTGGAGAGACATCATATCCATCTTATGTTGTAGAAATCCAGGAGATTAGCCTAATATCTGGGAGGATTCTCCCAGATAACCAACCTCCCCCTCCACATAGGAAGGTTGGGGAAGAAAGAGAGGAAAGAAACCTTAAAGTAAATCCACCCTTTTCTAAGAGATTAGCCCAACCACTCCAGCCTACCCCAGAAGAAACTGAACTTTTGGGAGAATTGAAAAATCTATGTGTAAATATCCCCCTTCTCTAGGCAATAAAAGATGTTCCCATCTACAATAAGTTGATTAAGGAGAAATGCTTCAAGCATCCAGGAAGAAGAAAAAGGGATGCCCCTACCATTAATGTCATTGGGCAATTGTCCAACTGAATGTTGGGGTAGGTAATATGTCTGAAATATTTGGACCCTGGAAGCCCTGTAGTAGATGTGCACATCAATGGCACCATCGTCCCACACACTCTGATCGATCTTGGGGTTGCCATTAATGTGATGACCAAGGAAACCATGTTCAAGCCCAACCTCCAAGGGTCATTGAGGAAGACCACAATAGTTCTGCAACTTGTAGACCGTTCCACAGTCACCCCTAAGGGAATTTTGGAGGATGTGATCTTCTCCATTGACTCCTAGGAGTACCCTGTAGATTTTCTAGTTCTCCAGCCTAAGGCTAAACTTACTGGTTATTCTCTCATCCTTGGGAGGCCATGGTTGGCCACAGTAGATGCTTACATTACCTACAGAGCTGGGAATATGACCATCAAGAATGGGCATATGTCCAAATAATTAGTCCTATACCCTCTTGCTCAACCTTCTCTAGAGCATGATTTACCTTTATGGTTGGAGGAGGAGGAAGAAGATGAGGTTTATTCTCCCCAACTTTATGCTTTGGAAGAAACCATAGGAGGAGGACAACAAGATGAGGATGAATTAATTGAACACTTGCTCCAAAGTCCAACTCCTGGTTTATTACCATTAGAAGAAGAAGTAATGGAAACCCAGAACAATCATCCAATTGAATTATGCTTGGATGATTCCAACCCACTCCGTGTCAAAACCATAGAATTCGGCCCAGAGAAAACCTTGAAAATTAATCCATCTCTTTCTACTCTCGAAGAGGAAAAGCTATGCAACATGCTAAGAGAAAACCTAGAAGCCTTCGCTTGGAGTTACAAGGAAATAAAGGGAGTACACCCCTCAGTGTGTACTCACCACATATACATTAAAGAAGGTTGCAAGTCAGTCCGACAACCACAAAAGAGGATGAATCCAGCTCTTAAAGATATAGTCAAAGAAGAACTGCAAAAACTACTAGATGCAAGATTCATTTACCCTATCTTCAATAGTGAGTGGGTCTCTCCTTTAGTGTTAGTTCCCAAGAAAAATGGTAAGTGGAGAATTTGTGTCAATTACAGGGAATTCAACAAAGCCACAAAGAAGGATAATTTTCCCCTGCCCTTTATCGATCAAGTGCTAGATGGCCTAGTAGGGAAAAAGTTTTTTTCTTTCCTAGATGGATTCAGTGGATACAACCAAATCCAAATCTACCTAGAAGACCAGGATTAGATCACATTCACCTATCCTTGGGGTACTTTTTCCTACAGGGTCCTTCCTTTTGGCCTATGCAATGCTCCTGCCACTTTCCAAAGAGCTGTCTTGAGTATTTTTTCTGAATTAGTACATGATGCGGTGGAAATTTATATGGATGATTTTACACCTTATGGATGTGATTTTCAAGAAGCCCTCACTAACCTAGGCAAAGTATTGCACAAATGCATTGAAATGAACCTGTCCCTCAGTCTGGAAAAATGTGTATTCTTAATGACTGAAGGGACCGTGCTAGGTCATTCAATATCTCAACAAGTACTGCAGGTGGACCCAAACAAAATAGCAATCATCCAAAGGGTACCACCTCCGCAAAATTAGAGTGATGTTAGGAGTTTCTTGGGGTTAGGTGGATACTACTGAAGGTTCATAAAGGACTTCAGCAAGTTGGCCTCTCCTTTATATGGGTTGTTGGCCAAATATTCTAAGTTTCTATGGTCAAAAAGTTGTCAAGAGGCCTTAGACATTCTAAAGGGTAAGTTAACCACTGCACCAATTCTCCGAGGCACAAACTGGGCCCTCCCTTTTCATATTCATGCTGATGCCTCACACAAAGCCATAGGAGCAGCCTTAGGATAGGTAGAGGAGAAACTTCCCTATGCCATATATTTTATCAGTAAGAACTTGTCAAAGGCTGAGTTAAATTATACAGTGACCGAAAAGGAACTCCTGGTTGTTGTGCATTCATTAAAGAAATTTAGTCATTACATTACAGGCTATCAAACATTTGTGTATACTAACCATGCTACAATCAAATATTTAATGAATAAACCAGATGTGAATTCTTGAATTATAAGGTGGTTGCTTTTATTACAGTTGTTTGATCTAACCATTGTTGATAAGCCTAGTAAAGAAAATGTTGTTGCAGACTTTTTATCTAGGGTGAATCTACTTGCAGGTGAAGAAGGAATGGTGGATGACCAGTTACCAGAAAAGCACTTATTTGCTATGTCAGTTCTCTCTCCATGGTTTGTTGATATAGAAAACTATTTGGTATTAGCACAGTTCCCACCAAACTTGCCCTCCAAAGAAAAGAGTAAGATAGTCAGGAAAAGCACCCCCTTCACTTGGACTGGAGGCAATCTTTTCAAACTTGGCCCTGATCAAATCTTGAGAAGGTGTGTAAGGGAAGAAGAAGTTTTTGACATCCGTCTGACCTATCATGATGGGCCTTGTGGAGGTCACTTTGCAGCCAAGAGAACAACATTCGAAGTGTTACAAGAAGGCTATTATTGGCCCACTCTTCATCAGGATGTGAAAAAGTACACTAGTCAGTGTGATTGGTGCCAAAGGATGGGAAAGCCTACTCTAAGAGATGAAATGCCCATATAGCCTCAAGTGACTTTTGAGCCATTTGAAAAGTAGGGCATGGGATTCACTGGGCCTATCAACCCTCCTTCAAAGCAAAAACAATACATTATTGTGTGCACTGATTATTTGACTAAGTGGGCTGAAACCAAGGTAATTAAGGCAAAAACAGAAGAGAAGGTGGCTGTCGAGCGATAAAAAGGTGTCTTTTTAACTCCTAATTACCTTCACATTAATTATCAACCTAGGGACGACTTTTTATTTCAAGAGTGTACTCAGTTTGAGGCGGCTATTTACTCAAGAGTAATGTTTTGCAGTATAGTGCTTAAAATCCAAAAGTAAAGGAAAGCTGGAAAAGAAATCTAACTACAACAACATAAACTAAAATGCTATGAAATCCAACTATTCACTCAGCAAACATCAATTGAGGATACAGTAGCAATAACTCATTCCTCTAGAGATTGATGCAATTGAAATCAAACTAGAACAAGACAATCAATTTGGGAATGAGGAAGCAATAACCAATGTTCTCTACAGTTGACAGTCCTGCTTTAAATCAATTAGAAGGAAATAGAAATTGAACTAAAGCTGCCATTGAAACTAAACTAGGAAAATTCTTTAAAAGCAAACTATTGCAATTAATCAACAGAAATGAACAGCAAAGTAAATGGACAGCAAACTATAATTAAAGGAATCGAATAACCAACAGTGTATAATGAATATCAAGGTCTGGAATGAACAACGAAGCTTTACATTTGAAATGAATAGCATAACAATGTACATTGAGAAGGATGATAACCTCTGTCATGATGGAAAAGAACAGCCACGCGATTCAATCTCAGCTTGTGCAATAAAACAATTTCATAAAATATTATAACAGCTCGCTGCAAAAACATGAAACTGTAAGGCAATACGATTCAAAGAAATAAGAATTAAATCAAACCATCACACAGCGGAAATTGGAAAGATATAATACACAGCAGCAGCATAATCCACCAGTGGCTGGGCCCTTAGCTGCCAGCGGATGCTGTTGGGCTACTTTAGATGAGAAGAGTGAACAACAACCCTTTTATTTATTCATCATCAAACTGTGAAATTATTACAACAGCTAAAGCTTTGAGAATTACAATGGCAATGCAACAATCTCCTTTTCCTCCTATTCTATCCTATCCCATCATCATTCTTGAATCTCTAATTCTGAATCCTCAATTCTCCATCATTTTTCCATCCCCCTCTCTAATCTTTGTTTTCATTTAAATAGAGAGAGATCAGAGAGAAGTTACAACAGAGATAATTACAACATGATTTCTATTACAAAATTAGATTGTTTCCAACCAATTGATCAACAAGAAGATATATTTCCATCCATCTTTCAACAAGAGCAAGGCGAATTTGGCTTTGCAGCTGAGATTTGGAAAACGGCCACACAGCGAATCTAAGAAAATCGTGCTCAAATAAACCTGCGTTTCTCTCAATACAAGCTGAATTTGGGCAAACCGTTCTTCAATAAAGTTAATTTGGTCTGTTCTGGACAAAACCCATGTTCTAGATTTTCCAGATTCATCTTCATTTGCTCAGAATCTCAACCGTAAAACTGTCACTTCTTATTCTAGCGCATTTCTAAGTTGGCACTTTTAATGATCAAATCTTCAATCTGGAAATTATCTTGGAGGCTAAAAATGGTGAATAATGTTATAACCAATTTATTAAACTTTCAGTGATAAAATCATGCATAATCATCAATTTATTAGAAATAAAGGAGAATAAATAATATTTTTACATAAGAGCATAAATCATTGTAATATAGAATTATATGATAAATTATGATAAATGACGTGATTAAGAATGGTAGAAATGGGTGGAATAAGCATTCAAAAGTGACAATAATAATGGTATATTAACGACCCAACAGTGGCTAAGTTCCTAAGGGAGAATGTATTCTACAAATTTGGATACCCTAGAGAGCTAGTCAAAGACCAAGGCAGCTAGTTTACCTCCAACATGATTGAAGAACTGCCCAGCCATCATAAAATCAAGCATAGGACCTCCACTCCCTATCATCCACAAGATAATGGGCAAGTGGAGGTGACCAACAGGGCAATGGAGGGCATCTTAATCGGGGTAGTGAGTAGTAGTAGGAAGGATTGGGCAGAGAGACTAGTTGAGGCCACCTGGGCCTATAATACCACATGGAAGACCACCACTAGATTTACACCCTATGAGCTGGTCTATGGAAAAAAGGCTTTGCTGTCCATTGAGTTTGAATATAACACATTGAGGATGGCAGCGCAACTAGATCTGGATCTCAGTCATGCACAGAAAGAAAGATTGTTCGAACTGAATGGCTTGGATGAATTCAGAATGCAGGCCCTCTTACATACAAATATAGTTCAGCTTGAGAGGAATATCTAGCATGATAAACATATTAAGGAGAAGCGATTTCAAGAGGGCGATTGGGCATTGTTATATGATTCTAGGTATAAAGACTTCAAGGGCAAGATAAGGACAAGATGGCTTGGACCTTATGTGGTGGAGAGATGCCATGATAATGGTTCGGTGAAAATCAGATCTATAGATGAAGAAGCCATTACATTGCTTGTCAATGGACACCGATTGAAAATGTACAAGAGGCCTTTATCAAAGCAAGAGTTCATTGACAATATCAATAAAACGGTGATGATGGTAGAGAAAGTTCCAGCTCCTCCCTCATCAGGTCACTAAAAAAGAAAAAGAATAAGGACTCAGGTGAAAACCTCCATGAGGCGCCTGAGTCCCATCTTTGGGTTGAAAACCTCGTGAGGCAGCCCAATGATGAAAAAAAAAGAATAAGAAGATCCCTTGGTGAAAACCTTCCTTGAGGCAGCCAGGGAAAACATCTAGGGTGAAAACCTCTATGACAAAGCCTAGGCGTTTTTTCAAAAAAAAAGGAAGAGAGAAAAAGATATAATTGTTATTTGCAGGTGGGAGAGAAAGACAATAAAGGAGCAAAAATAGGATCCAAAGGGAACCCTACCTTACACATATCCATCTCCTCCACTCCTTACCATGCATCCCTCCATCATTTCTATCATTTTTCCACTCCATTGCTACAATTTATGCCAAGACTATGTTTTCTACAACATCCCTTGTATTCCTACAGGATCCCCTGAAAACCTATAGGATGATCCTGTAGGAATTATAGTGGCCTGGAAAACCTATAGGAAGCAATCCGAGGGCACATGGTAGGTTTGTTAGGTCCCTAAAGTTCATCCTAGACATGATCTAACACCTCACCTCATCCATTATCATCATCCCTGCACTCACCATTTAAAACAAAAGGAGATCAGTTTCTTCCAGTTATGAAAAAGGAAAAAAAAGAAGAGAAAAACAGAGGAGAGTAATAGAATTTCCTGAATGTACCTTGCTCCACACACACTTCTACTCCCTTTGTCCATTCATTGCACCATGCTCACAGCCACAACCAGTGACATGATTAAGGAATTCGGAGGGAGAAGCAGTTATAGGACATCCTGTAGGAAATCATGTAGCAGCCTATCCCATAGAATGTCAATCATTAGCTACAGATCTTCACTAGGATGATCCAGGAGCTCCACAGCAGTAGCGACATAATATCTTCAATCACAGATACCTACAAAAGCCAAGAAACCATCAACAGACAACAAGAGGAGGAAGAAGAATAACCATGCAACAAATAAGCAACGCAACACCTCTGATCTTCGACAACTATAGCATGGCATCAAAACAACAAGTAAGTATCCCACTCACTCACCCATATGCATCATTTAATAAAAAGTTGTAAAAGTTACGTGATAGTTGGTTTATAAGTGAAAAGGTGGCCAGTTAACTTGGCCACCTTCGTTCAGTCATCACATGCAAAACCAGGTGTCCTCTCACACGTGGCTGCAATCAACTCAAAGATAGAGGAGGAGTAGGACAAGAAGTGGTTAACTATGGATCTATGAGGTGGGAGCTGATTACGAGGAGTGGGAAATAATGAGGTGGTAGTGGGGACCAATGGTCCAAAAATGGCAACGTACCTCTACTGCCAGCACACCACCTCACCCCGAAACACCATAAAGGGAAATAAAACATCATTTTCATGCATTCATGCATTTCACCTCCTCGAAACTCCCTCACTCAAGTTGCTCTCATAACTCTAGCCACCCACTGAAAGCAAGGATCCATTGTTCTATAAGAGAATTTCTAGAGGAGCATGCACAGGAAAACCTGCAGGAAGAGTCTACAGGATACAGTCTACATGATCCATCTACAGGATACACAGGGGCAGTGTACAGGATAGGCAGAGAAGAGTTCAAGAGTGGATCACGGGAATTGTCCACTTCCACCATTCTAAAGAGGTAGGCTATAAAAATCCATCCCCATTTACAAGAAAATGAACTAGAAATATCTAAAATCTAGCGAATTTAGCAACTGTGGGAGGTGAATTACATACATAGTAAACTTTATTTTCCTCTTGAATTTTAAAAATTTGTGTCAACACTCTCATTTTCTCCTCAAGCCTCACAAGCAAGATGATAGGAGGGTTTAATAGGAGAGAAACCTCAAACATTGTGAGGATACAACAACACCCCCAAGTGCTTGAAATCTTTACAAGACACAACTAGATGGGGTTTTTCGAAAAATTCACAGGGTATGATGATGAGGTGGCTCAAGAATTTTCTCATTCCCTCACTCCACACAGTAGAATCCATGCCATTGTTTTTTTTATAGGCCTCACTATAGATCTCACCCTGGAGCTCATCAGTAAGGTCACCACACTTCCCATAGGAATTCCATGGAGAAAAGAAGACAAAGGAGACAATTAGGGGGAAAAAATGAAATTCTTTTTAGAAGGTGAAAAATCCACAGAGGAAAAAAATGGAGTAAGGAGGGACAGTATTCCATACCCATGGAGTTTTGCAAGCTACCAACTCATCAAATATATCTCATGTGAGGATAGATATAGTGTTTTTTATGGCTACCATTTTAGGATCCTTGAAGAATTAAGATTTGGGGTAGAAACACTAGTTCACCAAAGACTCAGCATACCCTATTTCTTGATGCAATCACTCATAGACTCCAACAACAAAGTAAAGAAAGGGAATTCCTAACAATTGACTCACCATGGGTTGATCAGGATCCTCATTAATAATTCCATCCAAAACCTCATAATCCCTATAACATGGTCATTCTTCAGAGACTTGCCAGCAGAGGATGACATCAAAACCCTCACTTATGATGTTAGTCCCTCTGTCAATGAGGAGGAGGCAAAACAGGAAGAAGAAGATACAGAGCTAGATAAGGATAAGATGGATGAAGAAGAAACTGATAGAGAGGAACATGATGAAACAGAAGAAGAAGAGGGAGAAGAGAAGGAGGATGATGATGGAATAGAAGAGGAAACTAAGGAAGAAACCGATGGAGATGAGGAAGAACAAGAAGAGGAAGAAGAAAAGAAAATAGAGAGGAAGAAGGCATTGAAACAAGAAGGGAAGAAAACAAAGAGGAGTCACCTAGGGTGTCCCCAGAGGCTACTGAGAGGGAGGCAGCAACTACCCTCACTGCTCTCAGCACCCTAGTTAAGCAAAAAGGGAAAAGAAGGAGGCAAGCCCCACTATATTCCAGAACACGAAAGAGCACAAGAATCAAACAAGGGAAGCCACAAATATCAACAAAAATTCCAATTGAGATTGAATATTACCCTACACCAAAAGACAAAATGCCTTCCCCTAAGTCACCAACAGTTTAAAATTGCAACAAGAAATGCTAAAAATAGAAAATGCTAAAAATAGCACTACTATAAATAGCAGTTTCATCCAACGTTGAACTTACAAACAATGGATGAAAAGTGAAAGTGCTAAAAATAGCTTTTCTAAAAATAGAATTTTGGGATCCCTTCCTATTTTAGTCAGTCCCTAAACTATAATAGGAAGTAAAATTCGAATTTGAACTTAACAACTGTTTGAAAATAAATTAATTAATTCTCGATGAGTTAATTAGTTGTGAAAAATCAAACATGAAGTCTATGTGAGGACATGCAACAGTTTCTGCATTAATTGAGGAATTTATCCATCAGTTAAAGAGATAAGGATGAGTTCTAATTTGAGTAGTAATTAGTTGGCTCAGTTAACTGAGTCAAGTCCAGTTATATTGATTTAAACAACTTGTTTAAATTAAGTAAGTTCAGTTAGTTAATGCATGCTTGTATATAACTGCTTCTCTTCAGATAACTAAATATTCTCTCATACATAACTCATGCATGTCAGTTCAGATAGAGACCCAGTTGAGATCAGATGGAGGGATAGTTTACTATTAGTTCCTAGGATATTCCTTAGTTAATATTCCTTGCATGCAGAAGGATTTCTTTCCAAGAGAATTCCGTTGTTATTTCTTCTTGTATAGTGAGTGTGATGAGGCCAATTCACACATGTGGCTTCATTGGACCCCAAGAAAAATTGCACAAAGAAATAGGAGTTTGGAGGACTTGATGAGGATATATACTTGTCTATTCAATCTATGAGCTTCATTCTTTGATTACATAGAGAGCATGAAAGATTTTGAGTTGATTCTTTTTGTAACTTGGACAAGATTTCCACTTGTATAATAATACAAAGTTAGGGTTTTAGGCTGTTTCTTTCCCCTGGTTATATCTTCTGTGTTATGTGTGATTGATTTCTTCTTATCAGTTATATGTGTTCTTATTGATGTTGATCAATTTGATTAAGCTTCCACATAATTGTTTGTAGAAGTATATCAAGTATTTTTCTTTAATATATTACATTATCAGGTGATCTACAGGTGGGAATTTCTACATGGTATCGGAGCAAAGGTGATCAAGGAAGAAAAATATACAAGAAGGGAGAAGTTTTAAGTTTGTGATTCCTGAAGATAGAAATCAAGTTCTTATCACATCTATATTTCACCTATGGCGTTCAGTGGTTTAAGACTTGAATATGCCCTTGATGGTAGTTCAAATTATATAGCCTGGAAGGATCACCTGGGGGCAGTATTAGAGGATAACGGTCTAAAGGACTTCATTGATCAAGAAGTCCCCAAGTCGACTGATGCTACTCAATTAGCAGAATGGAAAAAGTGTGTGGCTAGAGCAAGGAGAATACTTCTGGAGGGAGTTCGATATCACATAGTCTCGAGTCTCCATGGGAAGGAGACACCATTTTCAATGTGGAAAACATTGAAAGATCTATATCAGAATAGCAGTGATCAGAGGAAGCTGGCACTGAAAGACAAGCTTTGTAAGATTAAGTGTGAAAAGGGTGACACAATCTCTACGTATCTGAATAAGCTCACCACCTACAGGGATGAGCTCAGAAGTGTAGGGATTGCGAAAGCGGATGATGACATGGTGAGTCTTATACTCCTCGGTCTTCCTAAGAGCTGGCATAGCTACTAGGACTCAGTTAATGGAAGAGAAATACTGTAGATTGGGAAGGACTTTAGTTAGATTTGATGCCGGAGAAGATAATAAGAAGCACCAGAGATGGATCCTCATTGAAGCAAGATGATGAGGAAAATCTAGCCTTAGCAAGTAAGGCATGGAAGGGGAAAGGGAAGGAATCCCAATCCAAATCTGGTTCTTCCCATGGTGGGAAGAAGTTTGACAAATAAAAAGTGAGATGCTTTCATTGTCATGAAGTGGGCCATTATGATACTAATTGTACATAGAAGAAATCCAATAAGGGTTCCTCAAAAGGATCTAATGGTGAGGCACTAGCCTCACAGTTTGAGCTGGATTTCTCTCTTATCGCATGCATGGTTTCATCCATGGTGGGATGTGTGTGGTACTTGGACAGTAGCACCTCTTTTCACATGTCAAGTGACAAGAATCTTTTCAGTACCTTGGAGGAGAAGGATCTCCAGATGCGGATCGAGATGGGCGATGATGGAAAGTAGTGTGTCTCAGGTGAAGGTACGATTGTGTTTCAGAGAGAGCATGGAGCTCCCCTCGCCCTGACTGATGTAAATTATGTACCAAGTTTGAAGAAGAATCTTGCATCCATTGCTTTGCTAGAAGATAAAGGCTATGATGTAGTCTTTAGCCAAGGAAAGGTATTCTTGAGGCATATCGGCACTAGACAGATAAAGCGAATAGGGATTCCAGTCAAGAATCTCTACAAGCTAGAGGTAGATGACTGTGTTGCCTTGAGTTCCAAAGCAGAGATGGTGCAAAGCCAAGATGTTGGTGAGCTATGGCATAGGAGATTGGGCCACTTGCACCGTGGAGCCTTGAAGATCATGCAGCAGATTTCTACCAAATTACCCAAGGGAATACTTGATCAGACGAGTACATGCAAAGGTTGTACCTTGGGTAAGTATGTGAAATATTCCTTTCCGGATCGAGACAGTAGAGCTGGAGCAATCCTAGAGTGAGTTCACTCAGATGTTTGTGGACCATTCTCTACAACCTCCACCTCTAAACAAAGGTACTATGTTATTTTTATTGATGATTTTTCTTGTAGATGTTGGATCTACTTTATGCAAAAGAAGGATCGGACCTTCTTTAGGTTTTGTGAGTTTAAAGCCTTGGCAGAGAAAGAATCAGGAAATAAAATAAAAGCCTTGCGTAGTGGCAATGGTGGAGAGTATGTCTCTCAACAGTTTAAGGACTTCTGTGCTTCAGAAGGAATTAAATGGGAATTGATGGCACCCCATAACCCACAGTAGAATAGAGTGGCTGAAAGGAAGAATAGATCGATTATGGGAGCAGCTCAAGCGATGTTGCATGACCAAAGCCTACCACTACACTTGTGGGTTGAGGTATGCAATACAACAGCATACTTGCAGAATAGAAGCCCGCACCGTATACTCAGGATGAAGACACCTATGGAGGCCTATTTCGAGAAGAGACCTGATGTAAGTCACTTCTGAATCTTTTGATCATTAGTTTATTGTCATGTGACCAAAGATGCCAAGAAAAAGTTGGACCCAACAGCTGAGTTGCGAATACTTGTGGAGTACACAGATACACCTCACAACTATTGGGTGTACCTACCTTCCACTCAAAGGACTGTGGTACACAGGGATCTAAAGTTCGATGAGCAGAAAACCATGCAAGTGTCACTTGAGAGAGAGCTCAAGTTGCATGCAGATGAGGAACCTTTTGTTCCTAAGAAGGAGCAGCCTCAGATTAATGTGGAGCAACCGCATTCAAATGATCCGGGAGTGGATACATCCACTCATGTTGAGACTTCCAAAGATGGGTAGAAATGCTCAAGGGAAGTTGACAGGTTGATGTTGGATGCGAGGGAGAATGTGGGACAACCATCTTCTCAGTGCAAATAGATGAGGTCACCACAGTGGTACACTGGTTACATGGCCTTGGTTTGGGAGTGTAGATTCTGAGCCTTCTTCATTCAAGGAGGTAGTGTAGCAACCAGTGTGGGTTGATGCAATGGTGGAGGAGTATGACTCCATCAAACGGAACTGTGTTTGGGATGTTGTCCCAAGACCTTAGGACAAGTCAGTGGTGAGTTCCAGATGGCTTTACAAGGTAAAGTAGGCAGCTGATGGTAGTGTTGAGAAATACAAGGCAAGTTTTGTTGCCCGAGGTTTCTCACAGATCGAGGGGATAGACTAAGATGAGACTTTTGCTCCTGTAGCAAGGTACTCATTGATTAGATTGATATTGGCACTATCAGCTCAGATGGGGTGGAAGATCCACTAGATAGATGTGAAGACAACATTCCTCAATGGGACAATTGACGAGGAGGTGTACATTGAGCAGCCAGAAGGTTTCAAAACCTTTGACAATGAGTCACATGTGTGCAGACTCAAGAGTGCTCTGTATGGGCTGAAGTAAGCACCCTGTGCTTGGTACACCAGGATCGGCAACTATTTCATCGAGTTGGGCTTTACCAAGAGTGAAGCAGATGTGAACCTTTACCACATCATGGTAGAGGTAAGCCATTGATCATTATACTTTATGTCGATGATCTGATTTTGATAGATGATGATCAGCTGATACAATCTTGTAAGGAGGACCTTGCAAGAGAGTTCAAGATGAAAGACATGGGTCTTATGCACTACTTTCTAGGCATGGAGGTGTGACAGAGAGATGGAGAATTTTTTGTATCTCAAGGCAAGTATGCCAATGAGATCGTCAAGCAGTTCCATATCGAGAAGTGCAAACCCATGCAGACTCCTCTAGCTAGGAACTAGAGGAAGGAGTATGCTACTTCAGGTGAGGTAGTAGCTGCTACTGTTTATCGGCAGCTGGTGGGTTCACTTTTGTATCTAGTGAACACACAACCCCACTTATGCTTTGTGGTGAATCAGTTGAGTCAAGCTATGGTTCAGCCTACCAAGCTGTTTTGGAAGGCAGCGAAGCATGTGCTGAGATACCTCAGAGGCACATATCAGTTTGGACTATGGTATAGAAAAACAGAGGGAGTGAAGCTTCAGGGCTTCATAGATGCAGATTGGGCAGGGAGTCCATCAGACAGGAAGAGCACTTCTGGAGGAATCTTCAACCTTGGTTCAGCTACAGTTTCCTGGTGCAACAGGAAATAGAGATTAGTTGCACTTAGCTCAACAGAGGCTAAATGCATGGTTACTAGTCAAGCTACATGTGAGGCCATTTGGATGCAGAAGATTCTAGTGGGATTGTTTGGTCAAAGGATGGATCCTACAGTGATCTACTATGATAATCAGAGTTGCATCAAACACTGTGAGAAACAAGTTTTTCATGACAGGTCCAAGCACATAGATATCCGGTATCACCATCTTTGAGACTTTGTGGTCAAGAGGATCATGTTGTTGTTGTATGTTTCGACTGAGGAACAGGATGCAGATATTTTGACAAAGGCATTGTCAAAATGCAAGTTCGAGTTCCATAGAGACAGGATTGGGGTTACTGATAATCGCTTTCTTTTTGAGAGGGAGTGTTGAAAATTGCAACAAGAAATGCTAAAAATAGCACTGCTATAAATAGCAGTTTCATCCAGTGTTGAACTTAGCTACAACGGATGAAAAGTGAAAGTGCTAAAAACAGCTTTTCCAAAAATAGCATTTCGGGATCCCTTCCTATTTTAGTCAGTCCCTAAACTATTATAGGAAGTAAAATTTGAATTTGAACTTAACAACTATTTGAAAATAAATTAATTAATTCTCCATGAGTTAATTAGTTGTGAAAAAACAAACATGAAGTCTATGTGAGGACATGCAACAGTTTCTCTGTTAATTGAGGAATTTATCCATCAGTTAAAGAGATAAGGATGAGTTATAATTTGAGTAGTACTTAGTTGGCTCAGTTAACTGAGTCAAGTCCAGTTATATTGAGTTAAACAATTTGTTTAAATTAAGTAAGTTCATTTAGTTATTGCATGCTTGCATATAACTGTTGCTCTTCAGATAACTGAATATTCTCTCATACATAACTCATGCATGTCAGTTCAGACAGAGACCTAGTTGAGATCAGATGGAGGGACAATGTACTATCAGTTGCTAGGATATTCCTTGGTGAATATTCCTTGTATGCAAAAGGATTTATTTCCAAGAGAATTGCGTTGTTATTTCTTCTTGTACAGTGAGTGTGATGAGGCCAATTCACACATGTGGCTTCACTGGACCCCATGAAAAATTGCACAAAGAAATAGGAGCTTGGAGGAATTGATGAGGATATATACTTGTCTATTCAGTCTATGAGCTTCATTGTTTGATTACAGAGAGAGTAGGAAAGCTTTTGAGCAAATTCCTTTTGTAACTTGGACAAGATTTCAACTTGTATGATAATACAGAGTTGGGGTTTTAGGTTGCTTCTTTCCCCTGGTTATATCTTCTGTGTTATGATTGATTTCTTCTTATCAGTTATATGTGTTCTTATTGATGTTACTCAATTCGATTAAGCTTCCGCATAATTGTTTATAGAAGTAGATCAAGTATTTTGCTTTAGTATATTGCATTATCAAGTGATCTATAGGTGGGAATTTCTACAAGGAGGCCTAGTACTAGATCAACTTCCTTAAAGGGTAACGCCATCCTACAAGGTCCACAGCAAAACCTACAGGAAGCAAAAACAATCCTACAGGATACTCTGCAAAAACTATAGGAAGCACAGAAATTGGAAGGCAAGGTAGGGGAGCAGCAAGAAACAAAAGAAGAAGACCCTGAAACAAAGGAACCAAGCCCCCAACCTAACCTAGACTCCTACTACTGGTTTATTGAAGGAGGCAGGGTGATACCTAATTTTTTTTCCATTCCATTGTTTTTCAAACTTGAGAAGGAGAGGGCTAGAACCCACAAATGGATGCAAATTGCCAAGTCAAAAGGGGTGGAAGACATTGAGCACATGGAAGAGAAGATCAAAGAAATGGGCAAAGAGCTAAGTGGCTTAAGGGACAGATGCAGGAAAGGGAGAACCAACTAGCATGTATGGCTAGCCTCTCCTTGGAGGCCATCCAGTGTAGGATGTCAGCTAAATCCTATGCTCTTTACCTCAAAGAACAGTGGCTGCAGTTTCAGATTAAAACACTAACACAAAGGGGCACCATGCCATTTCAGGACTACAAGAAGTTTATTGATCTTTGTGACCAAAGTACACTAGAGGATAGGGCCAACATCAATGAATTTTATTTGCACAACATGGAAATCATAGACATGAATGTTTGGGATCCTAATGCTAAGCTAGGAGATCTACAATTAATGGCTTTGGCATCATGGATGAACCATGAGGAGTCAAGGGCTGCAAGATGAAAAGAATATTGGCCAGAGAGAAAAATGAACCTCTTTTCATCAGAGTTGAACAATCAAATCCCATGGCCCTAATCAACACCCATAATTTGATTGCAAATGACCCTTAGCTGGCACCTAGATATCTTGCTGCCCAAGAGAAAGCAATTTCACATTTTGAGGATATGTTTAGGCTGCTAGGAGATGATAGTATACATGCCTGCCTAAGAAGATGGAACACACTGCCACACAACTTGCAGATTACAGAATATCACTCCCCTCAAAGGTTGGGAGAGGTATTCAAAAATACACCTATGTATAAGCAATCAATGCAAAGGTCGAAGGTCAATTGGGTAGGCCTAAGACTCAGTCCACCACTACTCCTAGTGATGCTAGAAGGAAGAAAAGAAGAAGAAGAAAAGAGGCAGTGGGAAGAGGTAGAAAAGAAATCATGCTTCTATGAACAAGAAGAAGAGACCACAATAGAGGCATGGGATGTCAGAGAGGCTACCAGAGCCATGAAGGGCATGCACATTGACTAAGTCGCTCAGAGGATGAGTAAAACTTTCAGTAGGGGGTGATGATGAGCCTCATCATTGGGTAATTATATGGGCCTTAATTCACCTCCTAGCTTAGTCAAACCAACTATTCTCATAACTTATTGCATACTTTTGATTATATTTTGTTTATGAGATGAGTTAGAGTTGGATATTTTGCTTTGTGGTCTAATTTGCATTTAATGCAAGATTAAAAGATAAAAGCAAGGAATTTTGGCAAAGTCTTTGGTCAAAACTAAAATGGGACAATGGAGAGGAATTATAGGAGGTAAATCCTCCTCATTTACTACCCCTCCATTCGAATATTCCTCCATCAACTCAGAGTGCAAACAGCCAAATCATGAGGACTAGAAGGGAGCCGAGCAAGTGAAAGACAAAGCACCAGTTTATCTCAAGTTTGGGAGTCGACCATCCCTAATTTTAAGGAATTCAATGGACACTTCAAATGTATATGTAGAGAGGTCTAGGACCTCAGTAGGATTCAAATTTTTTATTGTAAAACTCTGCTCTATTTTCAAGCTACAAGACTTGTGATAGTTTTTTATGTAATCCATTGTTTTGATAATAAGAATGAGTTTTGTTTAGAGCTAGCACTGAGTTAGCTCAGAGGGCTGAAGCTCTTCGGTTAGGTCTTAACCCTAGTAGCCAAGGATCCTCTTTATTGTACATGTATGCTATCATAGATTCATAGTTTAATTGTTCATTTGCTTAACTAGTTGCATTTCCATTACAGTAGTGTAGATTAGATTGGTCGTATGTTAGTTTGCTTCCATTTGTACCTTCTTTCAGTTAGTAGGTTAGTAAGGAGAAAAAGGATCACCATAAGGTTGTCAGCATGTGCCTCAGACTCACTCCCTCCCTCTGGGATCATGACTTGAGGAAGAGACCCTTCAGCAACCCCAAAAACACATATTTCTAGTTCTTGCATGAGCTTTGGAGTTTGTTGTCTTGATTCTATAGTTGGCTCATTTCATTGTCATATTTTTCCATTACTCTATTTTTGCAATAATATCTCACTCATGTCCTCATTTCCTTCAACACTTTCTTCATGCATAATATGGGCAACTGATTCATGTTTTTCTAGTTTATGAAGATGTATCTTGTTGCATAGTTCTTGAAAGACACACATGTTTTAAGCACTGCAAGTACTTCAGGAGGAGGTCTAGACTTCATGACCAACATCCATCTTCCATCTCATCAACCTTAACCATATCTTGTTCCACCATCACTCTCACTAGTTTTTTTGTTTTTTTTCATTCAAATTCCCCTAGACACATTGAGTGAATCTAGCCATCTCTTCTCTTGGATATTGACTCCTGAGTGTTCCTAGACCTTCTAACACCCTATCCCACTCATCACACACCTTTTCCCATCTTCCCAACACCTCGAACACCTCACAATTAGCTCTCGGTTGTATCCTGTAGGTTTCTTGTAATTCCTACATGATCATCCTGTAGGTTGTCTAGCACATCCTGTAGGATTTTCTGAAATGGCCTGTTTTGAGGCCGAATTGATGGGGAACCTCTAGGAAGTCACAAAAATCCTCCTAGGACCCTTCCACACCATCTAGTCACTCCATAAACCTTCTAGCCATCTTCAACCACCCCTGTCACATCCACAAGAACAATTAAATTGCATGCTTGATTTTACCAAAAAAACCAAAAAAGTGAAAACAGATTTAGTTTAGTTTTATTGCTCACACATTAGTATGGTTTCATGCTCTTTACTTCTGTAACTTAGATAGCAGAATTAGGTTAGTGTTGATTTAGCAATTCTTCTTATCATAGCTATTTAAATGGTTAATTAGGATATGGTGTGATTTAACATTACTTGTTGTTTTCCTCATTACTGTAGTAGAGTAGCTCCCTTAGAATAGATTTTTTCTTCTTCCATCAAAGAATCAAGCTTATTCTGACTCTATAGAAGTCTGGCTTGGAACCCCTAGGGTCTCTCACTGGATGAACAGTGATAATAGGGAGGACCTTCACTTTTACTTGTGCATATAGCACTATCACCTCCAAGTTTGTACGAACCCCAGGTTGATAAGAAAAGTTGGTAGCCCAGGAGTTGCAGCGTCCTTGCTACAATACTGGCACTCACCACAAGGCCCATGGGGGCATGAAACCGAAAATAAATTCAACCAATGTTTTAGAAAATACACCCCTTTATGCAAAATTTACATTAATCTCTAGTGAAAAAACCCCTAGATCCAAAGATCCTCAAATAAATCAACTTTTTACCTAAGGAATCCTAGGAGGAGGGTGTTCCTACCTCTAGCCTGAAACTAGGAGTCCAACAAAATTGAAAATTTTCCGATTTTAGTCCAGGTTTTACTTTTATAGTGAGTTGCAACTCACTTCTAAGGTCCATTTAGGGACATATTATGAAATTTGTATGAGGGTATAAAAGCAAAACACAACAATCAAGAGACAATCAATGTAATCTAAGGACATAAGTAATATTCTATAAATATACTAATGTGGATGTTAAATGACTATTGAATACACTCATAAATCAACCAAACATTAGTCAACGAGATATATAATAAATCTAAGGAATGCCTACTAATTGAAACCAAAATGCATCACTTCACTTCAAGCCTCTAATTGTTATTTGGCTTCTAACACATGGATTTTATTGTTTATTTGTCTTTTAACCTCCATTGCTTGATTTCAAAAGTTATAAAAGAGAAACTAAAGAAATAAGAACAAAACCTTTTAAGTATGTATGACTTTCAATCAACACTTTTATAGTTGCAAATTTGAATTCTACTTTGCAAGGGGCTAGTTTTGGGGATCAAAGTTAGAATAAGTGTGGGGATTTTACGTAAAGGTGGAAAACTCATTTGCATATGAATTGTATGATGCTAGTGGAAAAATCATTTGCATATATTAATTGTACTATGGATATGGATTTTATTTATTTATTTATTTTTATGCTGTGGTTCACAGACACCCTAGTCAACGGGTGGCGCTACATCCACAGAAAAATCTGGGCTGATCAACTCTGAAGGGAATCTAGCCCCGTGGCCCACTAGCTAGGCCTAATCCTAAGGGCTTCGAGGAGAACGGACCTTGTGACCTCCCGATCAGCGAGGCACTAATTTTGACCAACTGAGTTAACCTTTGGGGCTATATGGATGGAATTATTGTTTATACCTTTGTTACATATTAAAATCAAATTTGAGTGCAAAACTAGAAAATGTAAGTAAACACATGATATTGACCACACTCATGTGAAATTTGAAAAGGCTAATTTTTCTCTAAGGTTTTGTATTTTGGTGGATGTCCTATCAAGGGTTTGGAGAGTCTCACTTGTGCCAATTTGTAATAATCTATAATGGCTAAGGTTTAAATGTAAAAAGCCTCATTGATGGCTAAGGTGAAGTGTGGATAACCTCATTTTGTTGTAGAAGCTCAACAAAATAGTTCTCTTTATGCATATTCTTTGGGATATTATTTGTGTTCATTGATCTATGAATGTGATGAACTAAGGATGTCCCATAAGAAATTCACATAAGTGATACTCTTCAAATTGAGACATGTAGTCAACATGTGTTTTGGGAAGTTTTAGTGTCTACGGATAAATGCTTAAACCCCTAGACTAGTAGCTAAGTCTAGAACAACAGTGCAAAGAATTCTCTACTTTTCTATGACCAATAGATTAAATAAGATAGTAAAGAAGCCTACTTGAAGCTTTCACTTACTCCTTATCTCCCTTGACCAATTATGTTGCTCCTTTTCGTACTTAATCCGCTTGAAGAGTACTTGCACACAGATAGAAGACAAAAACCGATCAAAGCATATGATAATGATCTATTGACTAAACATTGCATGGAATCAAGTACATAGTACACATATGAAAGAATCAATGGACAATACAAGCATATGGAAAAAGCTTTGAACACTTTATTAGTAAAAGGAAGAGTTACAACCCAATTTGCTAGATTTAGCATCACTCCTCCAATTAAATACCATCCTCTCCTCATAACAAGCAAGACATTTTGACATCATTACAATACATGAAATCAACTCAAGTCTCATACTAATAGCATCTCCCGATAATTCAATGATTTCCAGCCCAGCCAGCCCCTGATCACTTAGATGAGTGGTCTTTTTATAGGTGAATGAAGGAATTTATGCCATAAATGGTGGTAATAAATTCCCTCCCAAACTTAGGATTTAGTTCCATGGAGGAAGGGATGAAGGGATTGATGTTCCTTAACTCCTCCCTCATCCAATTTCGAGCCCAAAGGAGTAGATAAACTTGGGAATCTTCTAGACACATCCAATGGATAATAATATTCCCAAACCCTAATGGAATTTTGCTCAAATTCGCTCAGCGCACCCTGGTAGTGTACCGGGCTGTACTGCAGTGCACCCTGGTAGTGTACTGGGCTGCGCTGCAACACACCCTGGTAGTGTATCTACTAGTGCTGATCCTCTAAGAGACAATTTTTGGATGATTTCAGTCATAGAACTCTTGGGAAGCTAGGTATTCTGATGGTTGAATTATTTAGGGCATGTAACAATTGAATTAAGGTTTGATGGGCCCTAATAGCACTAATCTATAAGATGGGAGTGATGTGCCCAAATGGATCTGTAATAGTTTCCCCCTAAAGCATGAAGTCGTAAATAAGTCAAGTGAAATGCTTTATCATGTGGAGAGGAGGTTTCGAGGTAGAAGGTGACCCGCATCAATGACAATACATATATCATGATAATTTGATTTTTTCTCATGAACTTGCTGAGGGTAGGCATACCCATGCTCAGCTTATAAAATTTCATTACATGTACAAATATAGTCATCTACAGATATAGACCCATGAATGGATGACCATGAATGTAAGGCCATTGTACATTTGATTTAGTACTCCTGAAAATATCGCAGCCCGGATGGATGAAACCAGATCTGGGGTCTTAAATCTCGTTCAATCTTTCGCTCAAGTATAAGTCTAACCATGTGAATAGATGATCTGAAGTCGAACATGGGAAGACAACGTCTAATTACCAGCCAATGATGTAAGTCATTAACAGACGCGAGAGGAATCACCGATAATGATAATGACCCTCAAGGTACTACAGTACATTTCGCATGATGTGAATAAATGATTTGATGTCGAATACCATACAAAGTATTTCGGTCGAAGGCCAGTGATGTCAACCTATCGTCGGAAGCGAGAAACCTGCCATTGATGTATGCAAGCCTCAAGGTACTGAAGGGGTGTTTCTAAGTCAACTTCTTGGATAATGTGCTGATGTTGACAAGAAGCGACTTGTCGTAGGAGGGCCTTGATGTATCCCACATCAATGAAACGAAATGAGGTAAATGATTTTGGTGATGAAAAAATCAACCGACGACAGAAAATTTAGGAATGGCAGCCATGAAAATGAAGGTTGACAATATTGCAAAGGATGAAGTTTGAACTGAATGACTTCTCTTGAACATGTCAACAACACTAAGATGAATTGGTAGCATTGACCCAAAAAAAAGTAATGGATGGTATGATAGACCAACAGTGTGATAACCATCAAGTTGAATGACCTAACCCACATACTCACGGTGATGAGGTGAAATTGTCATGTTCAAGAGCAACTTGCTACCATAAAGTGTTTTCCCTTTTTCCTAATTTTCCCCAGTCATTGTTGACTAGTACCTCTTTATTTTTTTATCAAGCTTGAGGAGGATAACATATTCTTGTTGTATAATTTCACCCTTCGGGTGAATCCATCATTATTTGATGTTTTAACGAGTCTAGCGAAGGTGAAACTCGGTCTTGTCTAGATGGACAAGTTTGTCTCTATTTGATGTTTTTAACGAGTTTAATGACAAAGATAACTCGGTCCTTTTCATGTTTAGAGAGTTTGAAAAGGGAAGAAAATAAAACTCCACAAAGTTATTTCTCATAAATTAATCTCTCAAGTCCGAAAAAGTGTAAAATAATACAAGAGAGATATCGTTTCCAATCCTTTTACGAGCTGGAAAGGACAAGCGCTTGACAATATTTTCATGTTTAGAGAGTCTGAAAAGAGCTTAAAGAGTACTCCGCTTTGAGGAATGAGTGGTGTCTAGGGTAGCAACTGGTTCTAGTGATGTTGGAACTTCTCAAAACATGTTGATTTATGTGAAGAGGCTGGCTAATAAGACCACTCATTGCAACTGTTCCTCAAAAAAAGATAAACAACCAAGTGAAAGCGTATGATCAGCCAAAGGGATGGTGGTGATGGGATGAAAACAACCAAGGATCATCTGATAGAAAAGGCTGCTAGAATGGCAATCACAAGGGTTAAAATGGAAATGGTACACAAGCTTGAACCATTGGGAACTATGCTTGGATTTAGTTTCATGTTTACACAAGCTTGAAACGAAAAACTATGCTTGGATTCAGTTTTATTTTTGCACAAGCTTGAAATGAACAAACTATGCTTGGATTATGTTTCATTTTTACACAAGCTTGAAACAAAGAACTATGCTTGAATTCAATTTACATGCCCCTAGCATGATGAAAGGGAGAGTCTCCTATAACCATATGGAAGTCGCTGCAGTGAAGTAGGACAGTTATCCAACACCTTTTTGGCTTCGTCTAGATAGGGACAAAGGTGAATGGGGTGATTCCCTTCACATAACCTATAGGGAAACTTAACATTACCAAGGCTCATCTGATAGAAAAGGCTGATAGAATGGAAATCACAAGGGTTAAAATGGAAATGGGTTCATTTTTAGACAAGATTGAACCATAGGGAACTATGCTTGGATTCAGTTTCAGGTTTACACAAGCTTGAAATGACAAACTATGCTTGGAACTGGTTTAGAACTGGTTTACATGCCCCCAGCATGATGAAAAGGGGAGTCTCCTATAACCAGATGGAAGTCGCCTTGGTGAAGCAGGATGGTTATCCAACACCTTTTTGGCTTCGTCTAGATAGGGACAAAGGTGAATGGAGCGATTCCCTTCACATAACCTACATGGAAACTTAACTTTACCACTAGGTGCATTCCCCCAAAGCTTCATTACATTCACCTAAGTAGACTACTCATGGCTATTAGGTGGATGGAATGAAGGTTCATTTACGAGATCAAGTGAAAGACTCGATTGGGATTTTACAAGATCTAATCAAAGACTCGAATTGGAACTTTTATCCAAGGGTCCTTGTTTAATATTTTAATGAGATTGACACAAGACAAGGAACTTTGCTCAAATTCCTTGTTTCATTTTTTAACGAGCTTGAAACAATACAAGGAACTATGCCCATACTCCTTGTTTCATTTTTTAACGAGGTTGACTCAAGACCAAGAACTATCCTCATGGACCTGTTTCATTTTTTTAATGAGGTTGACACAGTAAAAGAATTATCCTCAGGTTCCTTTCATTTTTTAACAAGGTTGACACAAGACAAGGAACTATCCTCATGGGGGCTATTTCATATTTTAATGAGGTTGACACAGTAAAAGAACTATCCTCATTGGCTTGTTTCATTTTTTAATGAGGTTGACACAGTAAAAGAACTATCCTCATATCCTTGCTTTCATTTTTTAATGAGGTTGACACAAGACAAGGAACTCTCCTTGTACCCTTGGTTTCATTTTTTAACGAGGTTGACACAAGACAAGGAAATTTCTTCATGGGAGCTATTTCATTTTCTAACGAGGTTGACACAGTAAAAGAACTATCCTCATATCCTCCGTTTCATTTTTTAACGAGGTTGACACAAGACCAGGAATTATCCTCATAGACCCTTGTTTCATTTTTTAACAAGGATGACACAATACAATGAACTATCCTCGGGTTTCTTTAGATCATAACTCATAAATAGTCATGAAGGGGAGATCTGGTTCCAATGCCCCTAGTACATGATGTAAAACATCACTGAAATGATCATCAGTTAATGTAGGTATGGAATGGGTTGCCACATAATTAACTCGTAGCGGGGATGATACCATTGGTACAAAAGGACCATTTAGGGAAGATGGTTGACTAGGAGCCATATTTGGACCAGGAAATGAAAGTTGGTCAATGGTGACAATTCTTCCTTCATGCGAGAAACAAATCACTTAAAAGAGTGTTGAAACAATAACTCCCATGTCATAAACATAGTCGCGTGCAAGAAGTAAATTGTAATCTAAAGGGCCTGGGACTACCATCACATTCAGATAAACGTTTTTCCTCCCAAAGTAATAGGTAACAGAGGGTGGATCCCTAATGGTTGATTGGTTCCTTTGTTAAAAGCCAATAGATTTTGGGTAACAGCCACAAGCAGTGGTGAAATGAGCGCTTGCCAAGCAGTTGAGAAAAGGATGCTCACTAATGCACCTTCATTTATAATAGTGCCAGATATAATCATATTACAAATTTGTACTATGATTTGGAAAGGCACATAATAAGGAAGACAGAATCCTGATAGTCGATTCCAATCAAAGGAAGTGACTAGACTACTTGGAGGGAGTAGCGTAGAAACGGGAGAATTAACCCCTTGAGTTATGAGAACTGGAGGATTTTCCTCTTGTCTTGACGGAACAGGAGGGATGCCCCCAAGCTCTTTTGAATTTGAAGAAACAAAAAGAACCTGAGTGGTATCATATTCACTCTCTTTGGGAATGGTGCGATTAACTGAAGGTGAAATTGGGTCAAATGTTACCTCGACCTGTTGATTTGGGTTGGATATAGACTCATAGGATTCACTTTCAGAGAGAGTGGGTTTGACCGACGGTTGATTTTGGTCAGTCAATTCATCAACTAGTGAAGGATTTAGGGAGAGTTTCTTGTAACCAGATGGAAGTCGTTGCAGTGATGTAGGACGGTTATCCAACCCCTTTTTGGCTTCATCCAAATAGGGACAAAGGTGAATGGGGTGATTCCCTTCACATAACCTACATGGAAACTTAACTTTACCCTTCTTTCCATGAACTTTACTACCACCAGTTGATGGTGTGTCACCAACATGATCTTCAGAAGTTGATGACACAGGATGATGTGAATGGGAAGACCATTCTTCTAATATCTTAGGAATATCAAGTCAATTTCGAAGAATATGGTCTCCTGCAAAAAGTTTGCATGGATATCGAACTTTGTGAGGCTTGATGGATGGTTTCTCATCATGAATCGAGAAGTACGGGCAAGCAATCTCCTCGAATGCTATGTTCAGTGCATCATAGTGTACAAGGCAACTGACTCGGTTACTATGGATGGATAGCAACCTAGTGTTGTCCTCCCATATATACCTGAAAGTACGTGGAGGTGCAATCCGTATAAGCGCTATCTAATGCAAAACCACACAGTGAGAGCATTCCCATATACTTTACGTATTGTAACACCACCCTATATACCCGAAGGTACATGGACGAGCTACGATATACTCATGTACATGGAATGAGGTATCACACTCGGGATGTATTGCAGACAAGTTAGTGACAGCTGCTTTGTTTTACGACGCTAGAACACGTCTCTAGCCTAGAACCAATAAATATTTTCCGTTAGGTGACAGTGCTCCATTAGGTATATTCAGATAAATTTTAAGTTGATCTTCTTTAGAATTTTGCTTTCAAGGTTCACCACATGATATATGTTTACAATTCCTAAAATGTAACTAATATGATAAACACACCTTTGATTTGGTTTGAATGATGAAAACCTTAGCTAGTAAGGGATAGAGCAATCAGATCTTTGACAAAAAGCAAAGAGCATATCTAATGCAATTTCCCTAGTTATTCCTATCAAGCATTCACAAACTTTAATATTCACAGTGCATGTATTTCTTTTTAATTTCCCTTAATGTGAATGAACAAAAAGGAAAACTAATGCACAATCGATCAATAATCTCTTTTCATAAAAATGATGATTTGGCGACAATTTCTTTTCAAGGAAAGGAAGACTTTACAACACTTTCGTTTTCAAAGAAATGAGGAATTACAACACTTTCAACAAAAAGACTAATCATATGCACACATCAATCAATCGATCTTTCATGAATGAATACTTTACGACAATTCAATTTTGGAAGGAAAAGATGATTTTACGACACTTTCTTTCCACAAAGATCAATCAACTATATTCTAACTTTGACTATAGATTGATAATGACAAAGAAAACATTAAAGAAACATTAATCAATCCAATCAAAGTAGGGATAGCTAAGGAGATGAAAAGCTATTTTCAGAGACATGACATCCATTTACAATCAGCAAACAAGCAATCAGAAGAATTTTGGCAAAAAATTTAATTCCAAGGGTGGGAATCTGACCCTAGGAAGATCAGCGCAGGCCATAGAGGGAGTAATTGCACTACAGTGCACTATCTCTAACTAGAGGGTGCATTGTAGTGCACTGTCTCTAAGGCTAGCCTGCGCTGATTCCTGTCAGGCCACTCAAGAGTCATCTAACCTCAAATTTTGACCAAAATTCAATGCAAAAGGCTGAATTTCAACAAGTATGTCAAGGTGTCTTAAGAGGTTGATAAGCTACTAGGATGGATGATCGCTCCCCAATGGAGTCACCAATTTATTTTGGGAAGTTTTAGTGTCTACGGATAAACGCTTAAACCCCTAGACTAGTAGCTAAGTCTAGAATAACAGTGCAAAGAATTCTCTACTTTTTCTATGACCAATAGATTAAATAAGACAGTAAAAAAGCCTACCTGAAGCTTTCACTTACTCCTTATCTCCCTTGACCAATTATGTCACTCCTTTCCATACTTAATTTGCTTGAAGAGTACTTGGACATCGACAAAAGACAAAAATCGATCAAAGCATATGATAATGATCTATTGATTAAACATAGCATGGAATCAAGTACATAATACACATATGAAAGCATCAATGGACAATAAAAGCATATGGAAAAAGCTTTGAACACTTTATTAGTAAAAGGAAGAGTTACAACCCAATTTGCTTGATTCAGCATGACTCCTCCATTTCAATCCCATCCTCTCCTCATAACAAGCAAGACATTTTGACATCATTATAATACTTGAAATCAGCTCAAGTCTCATACTAACAACATCTCCCTATAATTCAATGATTTCCAGCCCATCCAGCCCCTGATCACTTAGATGAGTGGTCTTTTTATAGGTGAATGAAGGAAGTTATGCCATAAATGGTGATAATGAATTCCCTCCCAAACTTAGGATTTAGTTCCATGGAGGAAGGGATGAAGGGATTGATGTTCCTTAACTCCTCCCTCATCCAATTTCGAGCCCAAAGGAGTAGATAAACTTGGGAAGATTCTAGATGCATCCAGTGGATAAGAATATTCGCAAACCCCAATGAAATTTTTCTCAAATTCACCCAACGCACCCTGGTAGTGTATTGGGTTGCACTACAGTGCACCTTGGTAGTGTACTGGGCTGCACTGCAACGCACCCTGGTAGTGTATCTACTTGCGTTGATCCTCTTAAAGACAATTTTTGGATGATTTCAGTCATAGAACTTCTTGGGGAGCTAGGAATTTTGATGGTTGACTTCTTTAGGGCATGTAACAACTGAATTATGGTTTGATGGGCCCTAATAGCACTGATCTATTAGTTGGGAGTGATGTGCCCAAATGGATCTATAACAACATGCCATAAGTTACCTACCATAAGTGACATAGTTAATTATCAACGCACTAAAGAAATGCAAACAAGCCATGGTACACTATATTATGTGTTACATATAAGAAATTAACCTTAACTAACGACACATAAGTGATGCACATAATAAATGAATAATGACCATCAAGAGATAATGCGTCAATGCACATAAGTGAGGCATCATAAGTGATACATAATTAATGTTCTTACATGACACATATAATTGACACACCATAAGGAACATCGATAATATAAATTGACCATTGTAGATAGTGGTTGCAATATACATGAGAAGATATGTAAGGAAATTATACCTTTATTAATCAATTTTCAATTTTTATAAGAGGTCGATGTCTTTGTTTTTGAGAAAACGTAGTATAAGCATAAATATGAGAAGGTGGATAGAATATAATGAAAAATACAAAGAGTTGGGTGTAAAAATACCAAATAGTGAGTTAAAATTTGATTTCATAATTAAAAAGTGTATGTAAACACATGATATTTACCTCGCATCACCATTTGGCAATGTCTGTTGATGAATAATTACGTGGAATTTGAAAAACCATAGTTTTGCTCAATTTTAAAACTCTAGTTTTCTAGAATTTGAAAATCCTAGTAATGTGGAATTTGAAAAGCATGGATGGTGGCCCAAGGTTTAGTGTTTTCTTGGATTCCCTATCAAGGGTTTAGAGAGTCTCACTTATTCCAACTTGTATTAAGATATGGTGGCTAAGAATAAGTGTGGAAAACCTAGTTGATGGTTAAGGTGAAGTGTGGATTACCTGATTTTGACTTGAGAGGTCAGAATAAGCTTTCCCTTTATGAACATTCCTTTGGATGTTATATTTTTTCATTATACTTGTGAATTTTATGAAGCCATGAAACTTTATATGGGTGGAATTTTATTGTTTAGACCATTGTGACTAATTTATACCCAACATGCCAAAGGATACTCCCATAAGTGACACACTTAAGAAACACACATGTAAGTGACATAATTAAGTGATTCCCCATAAGCAATCTACATATAAGTAATCCTCTTCAAATGAGACACGTAGTCAACATGCCATGTAAAATACCTATCATAAGTGACATAGCTAAACATCAATGCACTAAAGAAATGCACAATTGAGCCATGGTACAACATGTAAGGTGTCACATATAAGTGATGCATGCTAACTAACAACACATAGGTGATGCACATAATCAATAAACGATCACCATCAAGGCATATGCATCAATGTGCATAATGTTGCACCATAAGTGATACATAGTTAATGTTCATACATGACACACATAATTGACAAACCATAAGAAACACACATAATCTAAATTGACCATTGTATATAGTGGCTACAATATATGAGAAGATACGTAATGAACTTTTACCTTCTATTAACTAGTCCCTAATTTTGAAAAGTTATTGATGACACTCTTTCTAAAAACTGTAGTGTAATCATAAATATGAGAACACGAAGAGAAAAAATACAAAATGCTAAGAGTTGGGTGTGAAAATACAAACATAGTGAGTTCAAATTTTAGTGCATAATTAGACAATGTAAGTAAACTCATGATGTTGACCTTGCATTGCAAGTTGGAAATATCCATTGATGTATATTGACATGGAATTTGAAAAACCATAGTTTTGTCCAATTTGAAAACCCTAACTTTTTGGAATTCGGAAACCGTAGTGATGTGGAATATGATATTGTTCATTTTGTGAAATTTAAAAATCATAGTTGGTAGCTAAGGTTTCTTATTTTGGTGGATACTCTATCAATGATTTTTAGAGTCTCACTTTTGCGACCTTTATTAAGCTATGATGGCTAAGTCTAGGTTTGGAAAACCTAGTTTATGGCTAAGGTGAAGTGTGGATAACCTCATTTTGTCTTGAGATGTCAATATAATCTTTCTCTTTATGCACCTTCCTTGAGATATTATCTTTTATAATTATATTCATGAATGTTATGAAGCCATGAAATGTTTTTTTCCCAAGGAAAAATCATAATTTTATTAATGAAAACAAAATTACATGTTGTAGATGCTTGCAATTATTCCATCATCCAGTCAAAGACTGATGATCATAAGTTCATACAAAATAATCAACTAACAGATGAAGAGAAAAGGTTAACCTTTTCTCCATTTCTTCTTTTCAACCTTCTGCCTTTCTCTTTGAGTTGGCGTGGATGAGATGATAGCTAGTTGATTTCCTTCTTCTATTCTTGTAATTTCCTTATCTGAATCATAATTATCTAAGACATGGTGACGTTTGTATCTGCCAAAGTCTTTTTCTTCAGGTATCCTCACTAGTTGTGTCATGGGGACTTGCATTTTTGTTGCTTCTCAAGAGGCTTCCCCCTTTCCTTATTTTTCTTTTGTATTCTGGTTTTCCACATTGGAAATGGGATCCTTTTCTGCTTCATCCTCTTCCTCTGTTAGCATACTAGAGGGAAATTTCCATCCTTTGGTTTCTTTCTTAGTTTATTCTTCCTTCGCAACACTTTCTTGGAATCGGGGAACATGTTTTGTAGAGTTCCTATCTGTTGGCATATTTGGCATTTGAAGGTTGTCTACTCAAAATCTAGTAACTAAGTACAACTATGCTTGTTGTGTAACAAGTGAATGTGATTCGGCGAGCCTTTACTGAGGTCCACCGCCACACATTTTTGGGAAAAACTATAGATCCATTCTTCAGTTATTTGTGTGTCTATCTTTATGAATCATTGTAAGAGATTCCCAATGCCTTCTAGAGCTTGTGGATACCAAAAATGAAGGGGGGTGTCATGTACCCTAACCCAAACCGACATTCTTGATACAATCATGGTGTTTGCATCAAAATCTGGGAACCATGGGGTAATACATTGGGAAACTCACCTCACACATGAAAGTAAATGGTTGGGGATTTTTCCTCCTCCATGATCCAATCCTCTCAACAATGCCTCCCTATAATAATTACAACAATTAATTAATTGAAAAAAAAAACAATTTTTGTATAAATCAATTTAACTCATGTGATTGATAAGATTTTGATCAAATAGTTTGTTTCATCGTGAAGATCTAAGGCAATGGAGATGATTTCCCTTCCGATCTTGGAGGTGGAGCACTTGGTTGGAAAACCTGCTTCGAGGAAATGATGGGGGTTAGGGAGGATGTAGTTATAACAACAATAGATGCAACCACTATAGAGGTAGTTATAGTATATGCAATACTTTTTTCCATAATAGTGGATGCACCGATAAGAGATGGAGCATTGGGATAGACAACTTGGTTTGAGGCAATGATGGGGGTTGAGGAGGATGTACTTGCAACAACTATGATGCATTCATTCTATGTGTAGCTACAGTAGATGTAATACTAGTTGTTGCAACAATGGATGCAATTAGAGGAGGGCTAATGATGGAGTGGTGTAGGGTAAATGGATTTGGTGATATCAGAAGGGTGTAAAGGAAACTTTACTAACCATTGAAGGAAATACAACCCCACCAAATGTATAATAGGAGGAAGAACCCTAAGGGAAGAAATGGAAATGGAAAATGTTGGAATTGTGGGGTGGGCCACCCAATGGTCAGAATTTGAATGAAATATGGACTAAATGGGATGGGTGAATGATTCAATTGGGTGGGTATGGAAGAGAAAGGAACTAATAACAATGACACCTACATAAAAATTTTTACCATGTTTGATTAGTACAAAAAAATAAAATTCAACTAAACTAAGATAATGAAAATCATATTAAAAGTAGATATAATCTTGCATATGCTACTTGGGTGGGATGTGATCTACTAATACTACGTTGAGATGGATTCTCATACTCTCTAGTGGACACTTAATGAAACAACAACAACAACAATAAAAAGTAAGATTTATTTCTCCCAAATAACTTGTACATTTGCAAAATAACAAACTTTTAAATCCTATTAAGTTCTCATTGAAGTAGAAAAGAATAAAGTCATTTAAATACCTAAGTGCAAGGTTTCACAATATTAAATTATATATCCATGGCTACAACGAGATTAGGAGAACTAACATATTCCCATATCGATGGTCTCATATCCTCTCGCCGCATTTGTATATGCAAAAAAAAGAAGTAAAAATGTACTTTAAAGTTACATTTGTTGAAAATTTGACAATTATACAATCAAATATATATTCAATGATTTAGAATCAATTAAGAAAAATACTAACCTTATCCATAAATCCCTCATGGATTGGATCCTCCATCGAGCCATGGCAATCATTCTCACAATGAGATCATATACATGGTGCTACTCGACTCGAACCAAAAACATTAGCCTACCTACATGGAGTCAATAGTTTATAATTAGTCTAGATCGAAGGTCTTACACCTAGAGGTATAAGGTACTCCTCCAATGGATCTTGTCCAGAGGCTACCACAAATGATCTATGTTGCACCAAACTACATGTGAGACTTGTTATCACATTGCTAGTGTTAACAAGGTGATATAAAAGTTGAGGTGCCTATGGTGGCAGGAAGGGGGGCTTGGGCATATGTCTTGGAGAAGGTGGTCCTCTAAATGGACTATGTATAGCATTTGGCTGATCCTGGGAATAACTAAGACCAACTTCCTAGAACTCATTAGTGTCAAAATAGTTAACATGGAGACCAATTATAAAATCGACCCATAATTTCCAAAGGAAATATGATGGAGCCTCCCTATTATTATAAGGAGGTTTGTCAATAACGATAAACCAACGAATCATCTAATTCTCTTTCTATGGATCAAATGTACACAAATCCAAGAAAATATGTCTCTTCCCTAGATCAAGGGTTTGGTTGGTTCTTGGGTCAATAAATAATCCCATAATTGTCTTTTTGGTGATATTCAAACCTTTAACTTGTTCTTTATTAATTTATATGCAGTAGAACTCTCTCATAGCAGCCCTATATTCAGCAATATTTATCAATTTACCATGGAAATGATCAAAGGAGGAACAATACTATCAAGGGATGTGGCTAATGAGAGTGATGATGGCTCCCTTGTGTGTATGATCTCTTCAATCAATATTTTTAATTCATTTAAATAATTTGTAATCTTTTTTGTGGATTGGGATTTTCCTCTAGGTTTATGTTTTATTATGGCTCTACTATGGGGTTGGTTTTTTTATTTGATTTTGGGTTTTCAATCATGATAATTGTGTTTACATTAAACCTACAATTTAAAAAAAAAACATTTCTTTAAAAATTTGAATTTTCATTACATTTAAAAAAAATAGGAGACTTACCTCTACTTTGGAGCTTTAGACAAAACAAGTTGGCTACAAAAGGTTGTCCTGTAAACCTACAAGATTCCCTGAAAACCTACAACATCCTATAGGAGATCCTACAGGATATAGAACAACACCTACAAGAATGGCAGTGAGCATTTTTAAAAGGAAAAATAGAGGTTGGCTTCATCAAGCAGTGATAAGGAGGTAGGCTTATACTTTCCCACATTTTCCAAGTGAAAAGAATATAGAAAATCCTTCTAATTTATTGAAAAAAATTGCAGTCTAGGGGAATTATATACACAAAATTTTTAAATTTGGTATCAGACATATACAAACCTCCATCCATCAGATAAAAATGACAGGGAGAACCCATTACCACAGTGAGGATTCATCAACGCCCTCCTATACTAGATATATTCACAAGGCACAATTGGATGGGCTTCTTTAAAAAATTGAGGGGATATGATGATGAAGTAGCTAGAGTTTGCAGTCAGCTTCAGCATTGAGATCCAGAGGTCAAATAAGCTCCTCCAGAGCTTAGCAGCAGCATCAGGATCATTAGCATCACCATCCAACACCTGCACATCAACATCAACTCAATAATAGTATGCAGGTCTCTCCAACAACCATCAGGTAGGTACAGGTATGCAATATTATTGAGCTCTTCTCTTGAGCATATTATAGTTAGAAATTTGGTGTTAATGCATGAGAGATGGGGTTTTATAAGCTAAGGATGGGTCAGCAGTCTCAGCCGCCTTCAACTAGTTAATTGCAACTCACTCCTTCACTCATGCAATGTTGAAAAGTCAAATTATGAAGGGTGATGATTTCAAGGAATGAGGACAGCAATTAAAAGAAGAAATTTTTGCAAAGGCCAAGTCACCACAGCACTCCAAGCCCTCCATCCACTTCATATTCACTATCTATTCATCATTCATCCATCCCATTTCATTCTTGAAAAAAAAAAAAGAGCATCCTCTCCATTTTCACAAACCTACACTACTCCCTTTGAGCCCTAGCATCATCATCCAATCCCTCTTCATCATTTCTCATCACTCCCATACAATTAGAAGACCCTGAAAGAGGAGGTATGACTACTACAAGAACACAGAATGTTGCTACAAGAAGGAAGAAATTAAAAAATTATGCTAAACCGTAAGATGACAGAGCTTAAGAGAGACCTAATCAAAACAGAGAAATCCAAGACCATTAAGTAGTCATCTAGGCCACAATAGAGAAGAAGAAGGCAAAAAATGAAATGAGGCATTCACCATCAAAACAAAACTCAAACTTTAGTGATGAAAAGATGTTTTCTAAGAAGTCACCAATCTCTTTCTAGCTTTTGTCCAAGGCCTAAAAATGGGAAAAAGGAATGAGAATCAAGTTGAGGGTCTGTCCTAGGCTCAAACTATCATTTATGCTAAGAAAGGGTATCCTATAGTTTTAACAGGTTTTCTTGTAGTTTTGATATGAATTACTACAGGATGTCCTAATTCTCATCTAAATGCATTTTGAAGGTGTTAGAGGTGTCCAAATGGCGGAACAAGGTAGCATAAGGTTGATAAGGTTGTGGAAGACCTTGCCCAACTAAAAAATATTCAAGAACCCATATTGAATAAGGGGATGAACGCAAGCTAATGGTCTAAAGAAATATGTTTTTGGGCTTGTCCTTGCAAAACTTGCAGCCAATATTCTTAATCCGCAAGAGAGAGGCCACCAGGGCTATGGATGAGGCATAATGAGGTCAATAAGTTGCTCGAGGATGAGCAACACTTTCAACAAGGGGGTATGATGGGCCTCTAAATTAGACATAAATTAAGGCCCATGCCTCTAAAGTAAAACCTAAATTAAAGCCTATGACCATCCTTCAACACATTAAACCTCTCTTTCTACATTAGATAATGTATTTTTAACTTTAATATATTTATTAGGAAGGTTTATGAATAATTGCATATTTGTGCCTAATATTATTTATTTTTGTGGAATATTATGAGAATATTGAGCAGATTATGAAGATTTAAAGGAGGAGATAATTTAAGGACTTGTTCCCTACTACATGAGGATCAATAATAAATAATAAATAATAAATCCACAAGATATTATGGAATTATGGGACAAATTATGGAACTCCAATGATTGAGAAAATCTAGGAATGTGTTCCCTACCATTTAATTTAGATTCCTAGTATTGGGGACCAGATCTACTAATCAAGGGATTTTGGTGGGGAAAGCTTCCTCCATTCATGGGGAATGATTCCTAATCATTTTGTATAAGTATCAAGTCAAATTTTCCTATAGGGGGATATTTTCATTAGTTTTCTTGTGGAGAGAACTCGTATTTTTGCAGCTCCATTTTATTTTCTTGCAGGGATGTCATCGTATTGATGAAAATAATGAAGATTGGTGACATATTCAACTTCTAAAACTTGTTCTCCTCCATAGGTCTCTGATTTTCCTTGGGATTAGCCATCCTAGGAGCCTCAAAGCCCTTTTGTGTCATTTTCTTTCCTTCTTTTCGCTGCTTATTCACATGCATCTCTAGTTTTTATTTCTTTCTACTTCTGCATTTAGTATCAATGATTTTTAGCTCTAGGATTGCGTTAAATAGTTAATGAAAGCTATTTTGTTGGATCACAAGCATTATTTCATCCTTGGAAAAGCTTTGGAAGTTCATAGTAATCATTGAGCTAGTTGGATTAGTCTTCTTATTCCCAAATCTAGATTTCTGGAACTCCTTTGTGGCAAAGAACAATAAATTTATACCATTTTTTAGAGCATGCTAACGAGCTTCAATCGAGTTGGTTCAACTTACATTAGATCAAGAAACATTCTATTTCATAACAAAAATTACCCCATTTCATTTTCACTTGATTAGGTTAGGCATTTTTTAGATTTACTATCTCACTAGTTCTCGAATTTCTACATTTTCGACTAGTAATGTTTTTCTATTTTTTAGAATGGGTTAACAGAGGTCTTTCTGAGTGATTCCACTTGGAATGGGAACCTAAGAAATCCTATTCAATAAAAAAAAAATCCCATCCAATTTGGAATTGATTTGTTCGATCATTCGATGAATTATAGTACATATGTAACATCATATAGTAAACCAAGGGATCTTGTAGGAAATCACTGTAGCATCCTGTAGGAAATCCTGTTTTGAGCCTGAATTGAGATAAATAATCATTGAAGATGGGATTAGGCCTCTACTTGACCTCCATCAAGACCATTTTAACCCTCTTTCTCCACACTTCGGTCACCAATTTGCTATTTTTCAAAGTAGGATTTGATTTCCATTTCTTCTATCTTCAATCTTACATTAGATCTCATCAATGTTTTATATCATTTTGCAAACTTTTCCCATGCATGAAATAAGCAACGAGCTCATGAAATTCGATTTTCCTTAGTTAAGTGAAATCCTTCTTGTTTACATGATTTATGGATAAATGTCAATGGTTGATGCAGTGCAGGGGTTTCAGTAGTACATAGAGATTTCATGATCAACAACCTCATCCCAACTTCATCCACCCATGGTCCTCACTTTCTTTCACTAAACCTTCACCAATTTCATCATTTCACAAGGAAACTTCTAGACTAAGATTTTTGAGCAAATCCAGCCATCTCCCAACTTTGGTTTTAAGTCCTGAAGTGGTCCTAGGCACTCCCTTGCCTCATTCCATCCACCAACCACCTTCCCCAAGATTTCCATCACCTTCAACATCCATCATTTTTCTCTCGATTGTATCCTGTAGGTTTTCAGGGGATCCTATAAGTTTTCAGGACATCCTGTAAGAAATCCTGTAGCATCCTGTACGAATGAGGAAAGGTCCTCTAGGAAGCTAGCAAAGGTTCCCTACGTGTCTCCCAAGTCTTCTGAGCATTCACCATCATCTCCAAACCACCTACCACATCACCAAAAGAGTTTAGCTTTCACACTCTCACATGAAAAAAAGACAAAAAGAAAAACAGATTTATTTTATTCATTTACATGCACAACAGTAGAAGGTTTGATGGTTTTAATCTGCATGCTTAGGATAGTAGGATTGCATACATGTTAACTTAGCATTATTTTGAAGCAAATCCTCTTAGCAGTTAGTTAGAAAATGGTGTGCTTTATCATTTGATTTCAGTCTCCTTTCTTGTACTTTATTTCTTGCAATAGGTTAAGGTTCCATTTCAAACATTTCATTTTCTGCAATTGGTTTAGGATTTGACTTCGGTACATGCACTCCATTACATCATGATAGCAAAGGAAGGACACATTGTATGTTTCACATATAGTGCCGATACCTCTTAAGTTTGTACGAACCTCGGGTTGATAATTAAAGTCAGTAGACTTGGGAGTTGCAACATTCTTGTTGCAATACTGAGGCTCATCAATCTATACATCACATCCAAGGATATGATAAAATGGAGGACATGGGTTGAACCATGCCTATAATTTATATAGCATTGGACATCATGCATACATGGTCGAAGTGGAAGGTAAGTTAAATAATCATCCCATTACCATTTTAATTTATTCTAAAGCTAGTTATCTTAATCTTATCTTAGTTGAAAAGTTTAACTTGAAGAAACCAAGCATGATAGGAATCGGTTGGTTCAGTTAGCTACAAGACATAAAAGAAGAAAAATCGAACTTGTGAAGAAATTTTCCATCAATATAAATAGGTTAGATACAAATTCATATTTAAACATAATACCACTAGGATCATATGATTTCCTAATTTTCATGGATTGGAGGGAAAAGAATAATGAAATACTAGACTGCTACAACAAAACATTTACTTTCCTAGATGAATAAGGGTACCAAAGGTAGGTATAGGTAATACAAAGGCCAATTTATGTTAGGAAAATATCATCTATGCAACTAAAAAAGAATTTCAGAAGAGGGTGCCAATTTTATGCAACCCACATGAATGAGTTGGCTAAAGATTAGGCACCAAGTGTGGAGGACCACCTAGTTCTTATGGAATTTGAAGAGGATTTTGCTAAAATTCTATGGTTTCTTCCTAAAAAATACATTGAATTATCTATAGAATTGGTACTTGGAGCTACACCATTGTCCAAAATGCCATACAGTATGAAAGCACCAGAACTGAAAGAATCACAAATCCAAATAGAAGATCTCTTTAGGAAATGATACAGGCATCTAAGTGTATCACTGTGGGGTGCCCTAGTCTCATTTGTTAAGAAGAAGGATGGTACGTTGAGACTGTGCATCAACTTTTGTCAATCTAACAAGGTCACAATGAAGAATAAGTACACATTTCCTAGAATATATGATTTGTTTGACCATCTTAGGGAATCCAATTTATGTTCTAAAGTTGATATGAAGTTAGATTATTATCCGGAAAGGATTAAGGAAGAGGAAATTAGTAAGAAAACATTCTAAATTGGATATGGGAACTATTAGAGTGTAGTTGTGCCATTCAAGTTATCTAATGCACTAAGTTTTTTCATGTGCCCCAGGAATGTTATCTTCCATAATTATTTAGATAAGTTTATTATAATGTTTTTTGATGATATCCTTATATATTGCAAATATGAGGAAGAGCATGAATGAAATTTAAGGATGGTGCTATAGGTACTCAAAGGGAATTACCTATATGCCAAGCTGAGTATGTGCTCATTCTATCAGTGAAAATATCAATATTTGGGACACATTATTTCGGAGGAGGGGATAACATAGAGCCAACGAAGATGAAAATAATTAAAGAGTGGCAAGCAACCAAAAATTTGATAGAGGTAAGGTCTTTCATGGTTAATTTTGTATTTGTTTCTTGAAGGAATTCTATTGGTTGACAAACTACACTAATAAACTAACTCAACCAACTTTAGGCTCAAGCTAGCCCTTGAACCAGAGGTGGCTCCGTCAATGTTACGAAGCTTTAATGTTGTTCATTTTCACCGAACAAAAACCTGTGAATCACAATGGCCAGATCTAGGGGTTGTTGTATGGGATGGTTACTTTGGGTTTCAAATCCTTGCTTAACAAATAAATTCCTATCTTGCAAAGGCCTTATCAAAGTGTCAACATTCAATTAATGACCAAATAACATAGCTTGAAATAGTTTCATAGGGGAATGAAGGAGAAACTATAGAATTAGATGTCATCCCTGAATATCTAATCATCTAAGATGAGAAGAAACATATAGAAGAACCTCTATAGTGAACATCAATACATCTAAATATAGCATAAAAGCAACAATTTAATGATTTCTAGGTAATAAGATCAAACACATTGTTCAATTAATTACTCAATATAGAACATAAATTTGCATAGGGACATCAGGGAAGTTGATATTCAACCTATCCCTTCCCTTATCCTATACTACCTCAAATATATGTAGGAAAGATTATGTAATCATAGTTAGCACTCACATGTACACAAGTTTTATCAATAAACTGAAGCCAAAAACCCTTGAATTAAAACTTTGTAATATCAGGCTTTACAAAAATATGAGTGTCATTCTAGGCTCAAAATCCAACCCCTCTACATTACAAATGATACAATATATAAAAAAATACATCAACCTAACTGTGTCTAGTTTTTTGGAATAAAAATCAAAACAATATACTAAAAATCAAAACAATCTCTAAACAATCTATCAGAAACTTGGAGTTGTTTGTAAGAACTCAGAAACTAATAGAGAGTCTTCTTCCTCCAATCCTGGAAATTGGTTCACTGGTGCTGATCACTTTCCTTGAAATCTGAATAAGACCATTTGACTGTTGATCTCCTACCTAGAAGTTTGGGGCTTTTAATATTTGTTTGCTAAAATCCTTGAACTGAATTTTATAATAGGCAAACTCTAATATCTATCAACTCTTTCCCTTTGAATTTATTTTATATGTTGTATTTTCTTAATATGTTGTGGTTTCTTCAATTCCTCTTATAACTTATCATGGTAGAAATGCACAATTGGTATGTCAAGCTTGTTATACTTTGTTGTAATAAATTATATTATTCATATCACATATTTTGATAACAAATCTTAGAGAATCTCTTAAAGGTGCTTGTTGACCTTGAATGACTGAAACTATTGTAGGAGGAACCCCTTGACTTTCTTTAACCACCCAATAAAAGTCTTTAACCATTCTTTCATATTTTCCTTACCCGTGGTGTTTCTCCAGAGATATCTCTTAGCTTCAACAAAACCATGAAAGTTGGAATTTCTAATACTACCTCTAGATAGTGTGAGATCAACTACAAATTTATCAGAAATATGATAAGTGTACTTTAATGTGTGATTTGTAAACTACTGTGGATATTCCACTGGACAGTTCGTCACAACAGCTCTTATAATATTATATTAAAAATCTGAGATTCTACTCTATTACAGTTTTATTTAATTTCTAGATCTGTAAAATTCACTGTAATTAGTGCATGCATGTAAAAGTAAATCAAGAATAAAAGTAGAAAATGAGAAAATAATTTCACACACACGTAATACATAATATATTCTCTATGGGAAACCCTTTCAAGATAAAACCAAACTTGAAGGTGAGGCGGCTTCGCTCTCTTTCGTTGTCTGTAATTATGGCTGCAGATATAAAGAAGTAATGTATGTGACTTGTGGGCTTGTACAATGCACAAATCCTTTCTATGGGCTCTACCTCCTATCTCTCCTGTCTATCTTTGCTCAAATATGGAACAAATTCTCTCGAAAGAATGGAATGCCTCTTCCTCCTAGTGGCCCGGTTATAACACAAACAACGTAAACTTTGAAACAGGAACTATAAACTCAAAACGGGAACTCTGGCCAAAAAACCTCGAAAAACCATCAAAAACAGTGCTAAAGACAAAAAGTGTGTACGTTGGAATGATGGATTTTTTCTTTTAAGGTCAATTTTGAACATGTTTTAAAAATGGCAGTGAAAACGAAATTTTAGTGCAAAATACAGTTTGAAAACGAAAAAGTGATGATACTGGAACAATGATTTTTTTTTAGGGTCAATCTTCTTTTATGTGCCAAACAAAGTTGTTTATGAGGAAAAAAACACACTAATGTTTTCGGTAGAATAACTTTTTTATTTCCTACGTATAAATTCAACATGTTCTCAACCATAACATGCTAGATACAAAAGAAATTGAAATTTTTTCAACCATAAAATTAAAAAACCATGACATTATGAACAAATTACATCACTAACTGAATTCAAAAGTCATTATTTGTATATTGAATGAAACAAACATTATATCTCTAATTTAATGTTGCATTGTAGATATTCTAAACAATAAAAATTATCATAATTAAGACATATAATCCAACAACATAAAAATGACTCATAACTTCTTATTTAACACCATATGGAAATCAAAAATTTTATTTCAAGATACGATGCATACATTAGTTATATAAACTATCTTAAACAATTATTCAAAATCACTCATTTTTTCTTGCACACCATCAGAATTCACTTTTTCAGATGAGTGACTGGATGCTGATGAAGATGTTCCATATTCTTCTCTTTCCTCAACTAGTGCCCCATCTGAGTCCACATGCATGCCCACCATTTCAGGTTTCAAAATTCTTCTATATCTACGACTGGTTTCAACATACTCCCATCTCAACACTATTCCTTCTGGTAACAAACTTTTTAGAATCTCTATTGTCTTGAAGCAAATAGTTCCTCTCTTTGTTAAATTGAAGTCATAAACAAGTATGTCAACATCCTTCAATTTTAATATGTCTGTGTGGCGGCGATTTATATTTATACCCTTTCATTTTCTCTTTCCGCCATTTTTTCAACTACCATCTCTGACTTATACACACCATTGAATTGGTGTGTATTTATGGCATACCAATGTACTTCAACACCTGTAACATCCTCATTTTCTGTAAAGACCTTTATAACTTTAGCAACCTAGAATGGATAGCCATTAGGATCTCCATTTGCTAGCACTGCGATCATGCAACCATTCTTAATATCATGTACTAAACCCCTATAAAGGTCTTCCATGGCTTCACGTTGTGCACAAGATCTTCTAGAACCAATATACATCTCTCTTTCCTCTGCCTGTGAAGAATTAATAATACCTTGAGATTGTTGTTGTTCAACAATGTTGATTTCATCATGTTCATTCAACACATTTTGTGGCCAAATAAATGGATTTTTCAAAGGTATATCTTCATTTGTTGTTGTTGAAATGATATCACTTTGATTATTGAAAAATGAATCCCACCAAACTGAATCAGCAATGTCAAAGTACTCATATGTATATATCTAATACAATTTTTAATTTCTTCTAGGAAATCAGAATAATTTGTATCTCTATTTTGTCTGCATGCATTATGAACTTCACCAACTGATTGTAATAACAATATTTTTGATGCAAATATTGGATGATCTGGAATGAACTTCAAAAATTGCAACCCTGATGACAGTGCCCATTCTGCAGTAGTTGAATACTTCTTGCCCCATATTAGTGTTTTCCCATCAATTTTTTTTATACGAAATTGATGTTGGAAGCTAATGTCATTAAGTTGTTCAATGCATTTTGCCTCACCATATGATCCCAGAATAAACCTTCGCATGTCAACAGTTTCTTCCAACACATCAAAAGTAGGCTCTAGCATGTATTATTTCTTAATACATTCAATTAATGATGGCAAGCTCCCAACTTCCTTCCTCCTCAATGTGACTGAAAAATGACTAAACATATGATAAATATGGTCATGAGTGTGCCCAACAAGAAGGAAACCAACCTTTACCTTCTGAGAAATTCTCAATTCAACAAGGAAGTTTAGATATCCAAAAACAACCTGATTTTTGTTTTCATAGCAAGTGTGTCCAATTGTAGATACAAAACTTTAGGAAGATTACCAAACCAATGAGAAAGCACATCATGAATTATGGTTAAGGTCAGATTTGCATCATTATGAATATTTGGAGCTGTGAAGTACACCCTTGGCAACATTTTCCCATTGAAGAGCATAAAACTGACCAAGTGATACTGAATAAAATTTTCCTCCTGTAAATTTTTGGGTGTGCGAATAAAATGTGGTAAAAGTGTTTTCTTCTAGCCCATACCATCAATTATCAAACCCAAATATTTATTCGGATTATCATAACACTTCTTTTGATGCTTGTACAACTTTTTCCTTTCATTTGTTTGTTGTTCGCAATGCTCCTGAAGTTCTTTGACAATTGAATCTACACAACATAAAAGAAAGCCATTAAGAAATATTTTTTCATAGTTGATGACGATACAATTTTAAAAGTTAAAGTTATGAATGCTTACCTCTTTCTGACCCTTCACATTTATCCCTTTTTGATTTAAGAGAAGCACATGTATTACAAATCCCCATCCTTGTCTTCTTAGGAATACGGACATTGTTGAATTCTTTCTTCCATACCTTCACAAAATATTGATATGTAATAAACTGGCCATGTCCCTCAGCGCCTTCTACATATTCTTTGTATAAGTTGTAGATTTCTTGTCTTGAAAAATTATTTGGAATATGTATTTTCTCTCTATTTGGCATACACTCTTCATGCTTTGAAAAGAAATATTTCATCCATGACATTGCAGTATTTGCTAATGGCCCAAACTATCTTTTATGATGTACTTCTGAATAAAATGTGGGATCCTTTTCCAAATTTTCTTGAATTCTCGAGAGACGAAAATTCCCAATCGAATGAAACATTTTGAAATATTTTCTACAGATAAATAAAGTCCTATTATGATAATCATAACATGACAATGTAGACTGCATGCACCCAAATAAATATGAATTTTGCATGCTTTTATTCATTGAAAAATATCTCTTCCTGCTCTCTAATGAAAATTTGAAATCCATATGTTTCAAGCAATCTTTTTGGCAACATTCACTTGAAATGAGAACACTGATAGAACTTCTTCTCGTCAGATATTCTACTCTACTCCTTGTATAACTAGAACATCTTGCATTGATACGAAAAGGTCTGCTCCTACTCCTCGATACAATAATTCTTGGCAACATCTCCATCATTGGATCATCATTTGTATAAGGATTTTCATCATCATTAAGAGGAATGTTATCCACACTATGATCAGTTGTGCTTTTCAAATACTGACTTGGAGGATATTCTTCATCTTTCCCTTCTTCAATGTTACTGTCATAGTCCTTAGAATTCGGACTGAATGGAAAATTTGACTCGATGTTTATTGGATATTCTTCCTCATGTGCATTGTCAGTGTTGCTCTCATAGTCCATAGAATTAGGACTACGTCGAAAATGTGATTTTTTACTTATTGAAAATGCTACATCATGTCCTTTGTCACTACTACCTTTATAATCATTATAATTAGGACTAAGTGCATCATCCTGTCCTTCATCACTGCTGCTCTCATAGTCCTTAGAATTAGGACTAAGAGGACACTGTGACACTCCATTCTTTTGAAATTCATCATCACGCTCTTCATCACTGTTGCTCTCATAGTCCTTAGAATTAGGACTAAGTGGACACCATGACACTCCATTCTTTTGAAATTCATCATCCCGCTCTTCATCACCACTGCTCTCATAGTCCTTATAATTAGGACTAAGTGGACATTGTGACACTCCATACTTTTGAAATTCATCATCATGCTGGTGCTCTCATAGTCCTTAGAATTAAGACTAAGTGGACACTTTGACACTCCATTCTTTTGAAATTCATTATCACACTCTTCATCACTGCTGCTCTCATAGTCCTTAGAATTAGGACTCAGTGAACACCATGACACTCCATTCTTTTGAAATTCGTCATCATTCTCTTTAACGCTGCTGCTCTCATAGTCCTTAGAATTAGGACTAAGTGGAAACCATGACCCTCCATTCTTTTGAAATTCATCATCATGCTTTTCAACACCTCTACTCTCATAGTCCTTAGAATTAAGACTAAATGGACACTGTGACACTCCATTCATTTGAACTTCACCATGATGCTCTTCATCACTGTTGCTCTCATAGTCCTTAGAATTAGGACTAAGTGGACACTGTGACACTCCATTCTTTTGAAAATTTTCATCAAGCTCATCATCACTGCTACTTTCATAGTCCTTAGAATTAGGACTAAGTGGAATCTGTGACTCTTTATTTATTTGAAATTCTCCATCCCCTCTTCCATTAGTGATGCTCTCATAGTCCTTAGGATCAGGACTAAGTGGAAGAATTGACTTTCTATTCATAGTGGAAGAATTCCCTCTATATTCATCAATATGAATAGAGTTGTTATGCGATGAAGATGTTGATGCTGTATAAATCGAAACTTCACTATTAGGACAATCCATCCCTTTCAAATAGAAGATGTTGAATGATACAAATTGAGAGTCTCCTAAAGATACTATATAGCTTAGAGAATGAAATTTCCTTCCAAAAAGTTTTGCGAAAATATTTCCCTCCAAAAAGTTTGTTAGATTTATTTCGCTTCATTATTTTATTCTACAATTTATTAAAAAATGTAAACTAAATTTTTTTATTAAATAAATCATTTTAGTTAAAATTGTAAACTATAACTTCTACCTAAATTATTTTTATAGTTAAAGTATATAATATTTACTAAACAGTTGAATGTTTTTTTTAATTTTTATAATACATTCTAAAACAAATTAATCTCACATTCACCCCGCTGTAAAACGATTCCATAATATTCGCTTTATCATATTTTCCTTCGTCACCATAAAAAAATTAACATGTTAAATTTTTTTAAAACAAATTAATCCCACATTAACCGTACGGTAAAACATCTCTGTAATTTCACCTATATAATAAATTCCATTATCACTATTACTCACATCACATCAAGGTTTTCTAAGGTTCGTTGAAAGAGTTGGAGCGAATTTGTGGAGCATCTACATTTCTATCAACAACATATTAAACGAAGAATTCTCGCAATTGAAAGGTTAGTTAAATTTTTTTCTTTGAAAATTTTAATATTAAATAAGTTTAATGAAGTAGATTTTTTTTTTTCAATTAATACGTTTTGTGAGCCAAATTAACCAATACATCCATCATGAGCATGGTGGTCCCAGTAAAGCTCACGATGGCAGCCCCACCTCACATTAGCCCAGCGGTTCGCCTGCCCGCCCAGTGGGCTATTGGGCGATTCTAGTAGCCCCACCCTGCGCCACCCCAGCGGCCCGCCCACCTGCTAGGGGTGGTTGGGCGATTCCCCGAATCCCACCCCGCACCACCTCGGCGGCCTGCCCGCCCGCAGGGTGGCGGGCGATTTCGAGAATCACCCGGCACCCTGCAGGCGGGCGAGCTGCCTGGGTGGCGCAGGGTGGGGCTGCCACCGTGCCACCCCGACAACCCGTCCGCTTGTGGGGTGGCGAGCCACTAGGGTGGCATGGGGTGGGCTGTGGCAGCCCCCCCCCGCACCACCCTAGCGGCCCTCCCGTCCGCGGGCTGGCAGGCAATTCCCGGAATCACCCACTACCCCGTGGGCAGGTGGGCCGACGGGGTGGCACCAGAGGGCTTCTACCCTTTCTCCCCATATTGATCTCCTTCTCCATCTTCAATCTAACCCTCAAGGGGGAGGCTGAGGGGTAGATTGAAGATAGAGAAGGAGATCAATGTGACGAGAAATGGTAGAAGTTGTTGCCGCAACCCCCTTTGTGCCACTCTGCCCAGCGGGCTACCGGAGTGGCATAGGGGGAAGGCTGTGGCAGCATCCCACACCACCCTAGCAGCCACCCCGCAGGTGAGCGGGCCACCGAGGTGGTGCGGGGGGAGGCTGTGGCAACAACTTCTACCATTTCTCACCACATTGATCTCATTTTTCATCTTCAATCTACACCTCAGCCTGCCCCCTCAGGGGTAGATTAAAGATGAAGAAGGAGATCAATGTGGTGATAAATGGTAGAAGTTGTTACCACAGCCTCCCCCCGCGCCACCCCGGTGGCGCACACGCCTAGGCTGTGGCAAACGATTTTCTTAGTATTAATATTTTTTTAATTTCAATGATTTGATTATACAAATTAAAAATTTATGATATATTTTAATTGTTAATTTAAGTTAATATGTTTTCGTTGTTTACTAATTTATGTGTTTCTTTTTTCAGGAAAATGGCATCAAAGAAGATTTTTGTGAATCTTTCTAGACCAAAGACTCTTAAAGGTGGATCTTCAAAAAACATTGATGAATGAACTCCACCTGAGCTCATGGCTACAAATCTTTCAAGTGTCTCAAATGATAAGAAGATGATTTCATACTGGAAGAATTCAAAAGAACTGAAATTTCCATCAAGAATCTGGTATGTGAAAGAAAGAGAAAGCCAAAATGTGAATATATATCTATATGTTGATATACTGAATGATGATAAAATTTATGAGGTGATGGGAAGAGTCATAGATATGTGTTCGGTACCAGACACTGAAGTTGTTTACATACTTACAAAACCTCCCAAGTCACATGAAAGGATTAAATATCGGCTATCTACAAAGGTATTTTTTTAACTTTGTTTTTATTGACATATGATATTTTGTTTGGCAGAATTTTATTGAAAGTTGTTCAATTAGGTTGGGAGGCAGTCATTTCATAGAGCATGATATTATGAAAGTTGTCAGCAGTTTCTACTTAGTGTTAGAAGAAGATATGGAAAACAAGCAAAATGTAGTAATTGATGATGCTACAAAACTACATCCAAGGGATAAGAAAAAAATGCCTCTAGTGGATAAATCTAGCAAGGGTAGACAAGTTAATTTTGAAGATGATTAAGTTGAAACTGACAGTGAATTATATGTTGCCATTACTGAAGATGACATTGGAACTGAGAAGAGCCGTAAAAGACCAAAAGTAACAATGCCCAAGAATAAATCTGTTACAGTTAATGATGAGAATGTTATGAAGAAGAAAAATAAAGTTGAAGATTTTGAAGTAGTCATTACCAGCAGTCAAGAACCTAGTGAAACTTCAAAAGAAAGTAGAGAAATCATTACACCAGGAGCTGATTTAGAATATGGAATTATCAAAACACAACAAAATGCCATTCGACAGAATTTGACAAAGAGAAACTTAATTGATGGTGGTCGTACATTTCAGCTTAATGTCAAACAAACCTATAAGGCAAGTGAAGGACAATGTCAATATCAAGTCAGAAAGCCACATCATCTGCATGTTCACAACCTGAAGACATTGATGAGGTTGTTGGGTCCCTATAATACTAGTGATTACCCCATTACTATTGTAGTTATACCCCTTATTAATATTGTTGTGCCCCTATTGCCCCCATATTGTTATTACTGTGCCCCATAGAATCCCTCTATTGTTATTTTTGTGGCTTTATATTATTATTGTTAGGTCGGCTGGATTGTATTGTGACTCCTTAGAATCCTATATATAGAAAGGAGGTTTCCCCCTCAAAGAGGCTGAATTCTAAGGCGTTGATCTATCTTTTCTATCTTTTCTTGAGCTGGTTTCATAACATTTGGTATCAGAGCTTTGGATTCTAGGGTTTCGCTGCTCCAAATAGGTCATTGTGGAATTTTCGCTATAACTTTTTTTTTGTGACGTTTCATAAGTCGCAAAAAAAACCCATTTGAGAAGAAATCTCGCTAAACCTTGGTTCTAAATTTTAGAGCTTTTCGCGCGATATTTGCGGAGATATGATCTGAGGAAGTTGGTCTTTTTACAGACTCCTGAATTACATTCAAAATAGGTGACCTGGGGAAAATCATCATAACATTCTCTCTGGGGATTGGATTGAAATTTCATTAGAAGGTACAAAAATAGGACGGATTTTAGTTTCTTTTATGCATGTTTTAGATCCAAATATCGAAACAATGACTCGTGGCACGTCGTACAAGTTCGCTCTAATGAACTAGTCTATAAGCATGTCACTGTGGGAGATTTCACATAACTCTTCCTTGGAGAATGCAATTTGGGTCAGACTTGTGGCATTGGAAAGAGGACACAGAGGGCTACTACAAGTCACAAATTCAGAACTAGATGATTGGAAAGTACAGAGATACATCAGAGGCAATATCAAGCTCCTACAAAGTGAAAAAAGGTGTGTAGATTTTCTTAAATTTTTTCTTAAGCTTGGTTTGAAAATTTATTTTGAAGGAACTCAAAGGGCATAGTAAAGCATTATTATTGGTAACTGATGCCCTGAGGAAAGAAAATGCAAACACCTAGTAAGGAACCTGAAAGCTCTAGCATGACTCATGAAGAAGAGGAAGAAATGAAACATGATATATCAAAATTACAAGACCAAGTGCAACAACTGTCCCTTGCACAAAAGGGAACATAATCTAAGATGGATGGTTTAAAGAAAGATGTAGAAGCTAAGATGGATGGTTTAAAGAAAGGTGTAGAAGCTAAGATGGACTATTTAAAGAAAGGCGTAGAAGCTAAGATGGATGATTTGAAGATAGATTTGAAGACAGACATGGACGAATTGAAGATAAATATGAATAAGTTGCTACAAGAAATGGTCCCTAAGGGTGAAAGGGTACTAAAGGATAATCATGATGAGAACAAAAGAAATTTTAATCATGATTCCATAGATGCTAATGTTGGATCGAAGACTCACCATATTCCAAAAATCGATGTGAGGAAGTTTGATGGCAAGGATCCTGCCACGTGGATATTACAGATGGAGCAATTCTTCGATCTCAATAATGTGAAAAACACACAAAAGGTACGTATGGAAACATTATATTTGGAACCAAATCAGTTTGTATGGTATCAATGGCTTTGCTCTCGTAAACCATTTATCACTTGGGAAATTTTTACGGAAGAATTGATAGCACATTATGAGGATACAAAAAGCAACACTTTTTTTAGCCAATTGATAAGTCTCAAACAAAAGGGTTCAATAATGAAGCACATTGAGGAGTTCCAAAAATTGAACATAAGGGTAAAAGATATTCCAGAGGAGCATAGGATTGATGTGTTCATAGGGTCTTTAAAGGATAATATCCAACATGATGTTCGCCTTTGGGAACCTGATTCATTAGAGAAGGCATTCAGGTTAGCAAGAAAAATGGAAAGCAAAATTATGGCAACCAGGAGGCATACCACTCACAACTATAAAGACGGAAGTGTTGTTGCCCCTAGTCTTCCACAACCTATAAGGTTGACACCACAACAATTGGAAGAAAAAAGAGCAAAAGGGCTTTGTTACAGTTGTGATAGCAAATACACTAAAGGTCATAAGTGTGCTGAGAAGAAATTATTCTACATAGATTGTGAAGAGGAAGAAGAAAAGGAGCAAGAAAGGTCTAAATAAGAGGATATACTCTAGGAACAAAGCCTAGATGAAGAACAAATAAATCCGACCATATCTTGTAATGCATTGGCGGGAATTACCACTCCTCAAACCATCGAGATAGAAGGACAAATCAAGAAGAAAAAGGTAATAGTGTTGATTGATTCAGGAAGCACCCACAATTTTATTCATTGTAGGGTAGCAAAAGAATTGAATTGCTTCCTATATCCAGCACCAGAGTGTCAAGAGATGATTGCAAATGGAGGAACAATAAATTGCTCTGGAAAGTGCCATAATATCAAGCTATCCATGGGAGAATATGTATTGACTAGCCCAATGATTTCCATTCCAATGGGAGGTGTTGATGTTGTACTAGGAGTCCAATGGCTACAATCCCTGGGTACAATAGCTTTTAATTTTCAAGAACATTTCATCAAATTTTCTACGGAAGGAAAGGAAGTTGAATTAAGGGGTATTGCAGGGAAACCAGGAAAGATAATCAGCTCTAATAGTATGACAAAGCTTCTAAAAAAGGAGCAAAGAGGTGTAATTGCACAATTATGCTCGCTAGATGTTTCCACATCGAAATCATCTATTTCTCCAGATCTCCAAAAAGTCCTGGACAAGCATTCCAAGGTATTTGAGATTCCCAAAGGTCTCCCACCTATGCATGATCATGATCATTCTATTCATCTGATTCCAGGGAGTGTTCCTCCAAACATCAGGCCGTACAGATATCCCTATGTCCAAAAGAGTGAAATTGAACGTATGGTTGCAGAAATGCTAGAGGCTAGTATAATTCAAACAACTCAAAGTTCTTTCTCTGCTCCAGTAGTATTGGCGCACAAGAAGGATGGATCATGGTGCATGTGTCCGGATTATAGGGAGCTCAACAAGCTCACTATTAAAGATAAGTTCCCCATTCCTGTCATTGATGAATTACTCGATGAATTACATGGATCAATTTACTTTACCAAGTTGGATCTTCGTTCAGGATATCATCAAATCAGAATGAAGACTGAAGACATTCTGAAAACAGCATTTAGAACTCATGAGGGTCATTATGAATTTTTGGTCATGCCTTTTGGCCTTACCAATGCACCTTCAACATTTCAAGGTTTGATGAATTCAATTTTCAAACCATTCCTTAGAAAATTTGTGTTAGTATTTTTTTATGATATACTAATCTACAACAAGTCTTGGAAGGATCATGTTGAACATGTTGACAGGGTGCTACAACTATTGAAGGAGAAACAATTATATGCAAAAAGATCCAAATGTTTCTTTGGAGTCCAGGAGGTGGAATATTTGGGTCATATTGTATCTCATGAAGGAGTTAAGGTAGACCCTAGCAAAATTAAAGCCATTAAGGAATGGAAAATCCCCACATCCATAAAGCATATGCGAGGATTTCTCGGGTTGACAGGGTATTATCGCAAGTTTGTTAAGAATTATGGGAGAATAGCAGCACCTCTAACAACATTATTGAAGAAAGATGCATTTTCATGGACTCCGGAAGCAACAAAGGCCTTTGAACATCTTAAAGAGGCAATGTGCCAAGCACCGGTCTTAGCTACACCGGACTTCACAAAAACCTTTATTGTGGAATGTGATGCTTCAGGAAATGGAATTGGTGCTGTTCTAATGCAAGATAAAAGACCCATTACTTTTGAAAGTTGTCTAATCAAGGGAAAGTTTTTAAGCAAAGCTATTTATGAGAAGGAAATGTTGGCAATACTCCATGCACTTAAGAAATGGCAACCCTACCTAATGGGAAGACACTTCAAGGTAAAAACGGATCATGATAGCCTTAAATACTTTTTACAAAAAATATTATCCTCTGAAGAGCAACAAAAGTGGGTCACAAAGATGTTGGGTTATGACTTTGAAATCATCTACAAAAAAGGGAAGCAAAATGTGGTGGCAGATGCACTCTCAAGAAAGGATGAGGATGTGGAAACATTGTTGTGCGCCATTTCTATTATCCAACCAGATTGGATAAACGAAGCAAGGGAGGAATGGAAGAATGACGAAGAAGTGTGGGCACTTATTCGAAAGTTACAACAAGATTTCAGTATGTCTGATACATTTAGCTGGCAAAATGATTCGTTATGGTACAAAGATCGCTTATACCTCTGTAAGAATTCCCAGCTAAAACAAAAGATTCTTATGGAATTGCACACTTCTCCCTTAGGAGGGCACTCAGGATTTTTAAAAACTTACCACAGGGTTAAGAAGGAATTTTTTTAGGATGGCCTTAAATCAGATATTCAAAAGTTTGTGGCAGAATGTTTGGTTTTCCAACAAAATAAAGTTGAAACAATTAAGACACCGGGTCTATTACAACCTTTATCCATTCCAAGCCAACATTGGGAGGAGGTTTCAATGGATTTTATCACAGGTTTACCCAAGTCTAAGGGAAAGAGTGTCATCATGGTGGTAGTTGACAGACTTACCAAGTATGCACACTTTTGTGCATTATCACATCCATTTAAAGCTAGTATAGTTTCTACTGCATTTATGGAAACAATTCAAAAGCTACATGGAAACCCAAAGATTATTGTAAGTGACAGAGATCCCATTTTCACTGGAAATTTTTTGACAGAATTATTTTCTTGTCTTGGTACTCAGTTAGCTCATAGCTCATCTTATCATCCTCAATCTGATGGGCAAACTGAGATAGTAAACAAATGTTTGGAAGGATATCTTCGTTGCTTTGTATCTGATAAACAGACACAATGGGTCAAATGGTTGCCTCTGGCTGAATGGTGGTATAACACTTCCTTCCATATAGCAACAAAAATGACCCCATTTATGGCACTTTATGGGTATCAACCACCATCCATTACATCATATTTAAGAGAAAATTCTAAGGTTCAGGCAGTGGAACATCACATCGAACATCAACAAGAAGTCCTCCAACTCTTAAAGGATAACCTCATGTTGGCACAGAATAGAATGAAACAACAGACATATCAACATCGCAGTGAAAGAAGTTTTGATGTAGGTGATTGGGTATTCCTACGGCTACAACCATATAAGCAAATGTCCCTCAAGCAAGCTAAGAAGGATAATAAATTATCACCAAAGTATTATGGTCCGTACAAGGTGTTGCAAAAGATTGGTACTATGGCATACAAATTAGAGCTTCCTGCAGCTTCTCGATTGCACCCAGTTTTCCATGTTTCATGTTTAAAGAAGGTTATAGGTGACAAGCTCCCAGTTCAAACAATATTTCCAGAACTTGACGAGGAAGGAAAAATTATATTGGAACCAGAAGCAGTCACAGAAACAAGAACTCGACAGCTACGAAATCGTTCAATTTCAGAGTATCTTATCAAGTGAAAGAACTTATCTGCTGAAGATTCCACATGGGAGGATGAGAATTTTATGCAGAAGTATCCAGAACTACTCAAGCGTTGAGGACAACACTTTTTTGAAGGAGAGAGGCATGTTGAGTCCCTATAATACTAGTGATTACCCCATTACTATTGTAGTTATACCCCTTATTAATATTGTCGTGCCCCTATTGCCCCCATATTGTTATTACTGTGCCCCATAGAATCCCTCTATTGTTATTTTTGTGGCTTTATATTATTATTGTTAGGTCGGCTGGATTGTATTATGACTCCTTAGACTCCTATATATAGAAAGGAGGTTTTGTCATTTGAATCATCAAAGAATTGTTCATTTATGTAATGTAAAGGAGGTTGCCCCCTGGAAGAGGCTGAATTCTAAGGCATTGATCTATCTTTTCTATCTTTTCTTAAGCTGGTTTCATAACAGAGGTACAATCCATATGCTCATGTGGTTAGTTATGTGCTTCTTGTTGATCCAGTTCAAGTTCCCAACAAAGGAGCATTTGATAAGTCAAAATGTTTTGAATACAATTATTATGTGCTTGGGGAGAACCATTCTATATAAGCTCAAAGACAATTGATGGAGGAATATCTTAATAACCCATGTTTTGAAACAATGAAATGTATCATTTATGCTGGTTTATCAGATACGGAAGTAAATTTAGTGGCATGGGATCATAATTCAGATAATGATTATAGGATGTCTATGACTTTCATCCAAAGGGTTAAATTTATTCATAGTGAATTTCAAGAAAAATGTGGTGGGCATAGGATAAATGTTACTACAGATTTCGAGGAATGTTGTATGGAAATAGGCTATCAAATTGAAGAGAAAATCAATTCAAAAGGTGGAGAAGGTGGTAAAATTAGTGATTTATTTAGAGGTGTTGATAACATTTTCTAGTTGGCATTTAGAACTGGAGATGTATGGGAGTTGATTAATGAGATTTTTAGCATGTGGGAAAACATTGGCATTAAAAACTAGAAGGTCAAAAAGTCTAAGCCATTGATATGTAGCAGCAGTAAATCAGGTCCTGAAAATGAAGAAGCTTCCAGAAGATATGACTATCACTCCTTGGAGAGCAATGCAAGGAGTGAAAGATAAAAAAATTGTCAAAACAATATTATCTCATGTGAGGTCAGGGGAATTATCATTGGAGGAAATGTTTAAGGAATTTCAAAAGTAAGTTTGTTGAATTATTTTTATTTATTTCTAGATTATAATTTTCTTTTAAATAAAACATATTGTTCTTGGTAGTATTTGTTATACATATCATTATATTAACTTTTTGTTACTTTATCTATGCAGTCACAAAGTTTACATGAAAATTCAAGAACAAATGGTTAAATTGTTGAATGAAGATAGTTGGGATGATGTTGTATGCACCTATCCAGATTCAAGTTCTACATCAACATTAAAAGTTTTTTTATCTTGCATTTAAAAACGTATCTCGATTTATACATTCATTTTTATTCATTTGTGTACTATTTTTAATTTATAACTTACACATATATTTGTTTAATTTATAAAAGATGAAGAAAGATGATAATGGAGCACCAGATAGTTTTAGAACATTTATTGAAAAATAAAGATCGAAAGACAGAGGAAGCAACGTATTAAGAATGTTGAACTTGATCCAACTCCTACTCATTTCATTTGGAATGGGCTAAACACTATTCAGTATCAAGTAATTCAAGGCGACTGTGAAGACATTGCTAAACTCGTACCTAAAAGGGATTATTCCCTAGTTATTGCAGATATTCCCCATGGTTTCAATATTCCAAACATTGACTATGATAGTGAACCTTATACTTATCAAGCTCTTAGTAAAGTGGTTGCGGGATTTCTAGAAGCCACGTCATCACCATTATGGAGATTTGTGACATTTCATTCAGACACACAATTGGCAATGTTATTGTCAAGCTTCAAGGGGAAAATAAATTCAATGATGAAGCTTACATGGTAAGACGTTTAAAATGTATATTTTATTAATGTTGACAAATTCATTTATGTACAAGTTAATTGAACTTTACTATTTCATGTTACAGGCAAAAGTCAAATCTTCTTAATTGTGAAGATTAACTATTTATAAATGATTGTGAGTTCATTCATATTGATAATTGAGCAAAAGATGATAGCTATATGTCTATGATTTTTAATCGGGTAGGCGGAAAGACTCATAGCCAAATACTGACTTATGATGCTGTTGTGAGAAAACTAACATATGAAGACAAAGAAGCAAAATGAGAGATAGTTAACATTTACCAAAAACCACAATTATTGATTAACTATCTTATAGACATATGTTCAAATGAAGGAAATTGGGTTCTGGATTTATTTTTTGGCTCAGGTAAATTTTATTCAATATGTTATTTTTTAATTAATATGTCATTGTACTAATTTACTTCATTATTTATTTTGTGCTTAATAATTAGGTACAACACTAGCATGTTGCCTTCAAAAATGAAGAAATTGCATTACAATTGAAAAAGATCCAATACATTGCAATTTCATTAAGCAAAGAATTAATTCTCTTCAATTTCTTCTAGATGCAATGCAAGAAATTGGATTGAAGAAAGGGGAATTAGTGAATCACGTGTGGCAAAAAAAGCAAAGGAACCCCAACCACCATTACATGGAATGTTTGGAAAGACATGCATTGGGAGATTCGCAGACATCAAAGATCCATTAGAAGAGGAAAATGAGCAAAAGGAAGCAGAAAATATTGTGGAAGAAGACAATAATGAAACTTTAGAGGACGAAGAGTTTGGATTACGTAACATTGTTGATCAAATTTAAGCTATGCTTGGAAATCAAGCTCATTTTTTGTAACTATTAAGTAGTTATACTTGTAATGTTTTGACTTTGACATTTTATGAGAAGAATATACACTCAATTAAGGTTGTTATGTGTTCAATATTTGTAATATGTGATTTTCACATTAATTTTTAAGTTAATTATTATTTTTTGAAAAAAAAGTGATTATTATTATTTTTTTTTTGACATGAAATTCATTAAAAAAAAAACCTATTATTTAACCATTTTTAGTTAAAATTTTCGGATAAAAAATGTGATTTTGACATGTCATTTCTAGCAAAAAATTATCAAAATGTGTAGTTTTTTAGTTATATTTATGTTAAAAATGGTTATTTTTATGTCAATTGTTAAAAAATATTGGTTTTTAGAAACAATTATTTCACGTGGATTGAAAAATTAATTAACGATGTATAAATATGTAGAATATCGAAAATTCAAAATATCAACCTTCTTCTTTAAATATGCAAAACAATAAAAACCTCACTACAAAAAATTAAAATTAAATAAAAACAAGAAAATATGAAAAAAAAAGACCACTTCAAAAATTATTAAATTTACAAAATAATTATTTACATTTCATACATTAGGAAAAAAAAAAAAAAAAAAAAAACAAACAAACCTTTAAAAAAAGGGCCTGGTGCAAAATTACCACTTTTTAAATCAGCATAAAAAACACTACCATTCTAAAACGTAATGTACATAAAAAAATTTATAGTGCCAAAAACTATTCTCTAAAAAAAACATGTGTGTTCTGCATACCCCTTTTCAAAATCGAGTCACTTTTTTGCTATCTCTACAAAACGGATAACAGTATGAGTTCCTGTTTCAAAGTTTACATTGTTCATAGCCCGATAGCCTATTAGTGGTTAAGTTTGATTACATCAAGTCTTAACTAGAGTTACAAAATATACTCTTCTAGATTATTTTACATCACAAATAAGTGGCTATCCCTTTTTCCATTAATAATGGGGGCTGATGCGACATCTTCCCGAACTATAGGTGTGAAAATAGGAAGGTCAACTTCTGAGTGGCATAACTTTTGAATATGGACTCCAATTGATGTGATTCTTGTGCCATTGGAAATATTTCTATGTGTAGAATAGCATGAAAATGTGTTGCACCTAAGAAGTAAATTTTTACCTCAAAAAAACGTCATGCGATGCCTCAAAATTCTCTTAGAAGGTTTCAGACCATCTTTCGCCAAACTGGGTACAGCTAGTAAACACGGTCCCATGAGCTGATTCCTCCACTTTTTCCACTCCAAATGCATCAATATGGATGAAAAAAAATATAATGATCCAATTCAGATCACACCTCCCCATTTTGGGAGGCTTTTTGTCCCCAAAAGCGTTTACTAAATGAGGTGAGGAAATTTTTCCTCCATCTTCTCTCTTGTGTACCATTTAGCTTTTCTTGGAAGTTGTCCCTTCAACCCAATTTGCCAAAGGTCCTTTTGCCCTTGTCTTGTAGTTTTGGACTTCTTCTGCAAAATTATATCTTTTGTCAACTCTGCCTGAGCGTCTGGTGTCAAATCCTCCACAGATGGTAGGACCTATTCCTCTTCCTGGTCTAGCATGGAAGACGCATAGAGTTTCAAATTCTCTACATTTACAACTGAGAAAATGTGCATATATGGTGGTAAAATGGGTCAATGCATTATTGCCCACCTTTTCTAGTATCTCAAAGGGACCATACCTTAGAGCCTTGATTTTCTTACCAGGTACCTACAACCTCTCCTTGTTCAATTGTAGACATACTTTGTCTCCCACCTTGAATGATTTCTCTATTCTTTGCTGATCATGCCTGGCCTTATACTTCACCTGGAACTTCTGCAGTGTTTCTTGTACTTGTAGATGGATCTGCCTGACCTTCTCTATAAAATTTTCAACCCTCAAATCATCTCTTGTAATGTCTTCCTTCAGTCCTCCTTGTTTCCCATATGCAATATCCAAAGGTGAAGGTGGCAAATATCCAAAACAAGTTTCAAATGGGGACTTTCCTATAGAAGTGTGTACTGCTTTGTTATAAGAATGTTGTAAATATAGTATATTTTCATCCTAGGTCTTCGGATGCTTCTGGTTGTAATCCCTCAGAAGATGCACCAAAGTCCTATTTACTACTTATGTCTACCCATCTTTCTGTGGATGGAATGTTGTAGATATCTTTAACTTCGTGTCCATATTCTCCCGCAATGTAGTCCATAATGCACTGAGAAACCTTGTATCCTTGTTTGAAATGATGCTCCTTGGTATCCCAAAGTGTATCTAGACCTTTCCAAAGAACAAGTTTGCTACTTCTTGTCCACTTATGGTCTTTTTACATGGCATCAAAACACACATCTTGTCGAACCTATCAACTACCATGAACAAATAGTCATGTCCCTTCTTGGTTGTTGGTAAATCTCCCACAAAGTCCATGGAAATGCTTCCCTAGGGACAAGCAGGTACAGGTAAGGGATGATACAGACCATGTTTCCTCTTGATAGGCTTTTTGGTACAACAAATCATGCATCCTCTTATGAACCTAGCTACTTTTTCTTTTATCTTGGGCCAATACACATACCTTTGTAAGTTAGCCACTATCTTCTCTACACCAAAGTTCTCTGCAACCTTGGAGGTGTGAGCCTCTCTAATCAGCTGCAAACGATCACCTTTAGGAACACAGATCTTATCCAACTTGTAGATGGTAGTCAACGGTGTTGTTTCCATCTTGCACATGACTCTGATTTTGCAACCACTAAGACACCTCCTTGAAGTCCTCATCTTTTGAATATGCCTCTATGTATGCATCATGGATGAATGGATCCATGTGCATAAGAGTCCCCAAAGTAGTAATATTTGATGTGGGTGGCCTTGAAATCATATCGGCCAACTTGTTTGTGCTTCCCTTCTGATACTTAATCACCAAAAGAAACTCCTGTAAAAACCCCATCCACTTGTAGTACCTAGTCTACTGTAGCTTCTTCTGGGCCTACAAGTGCTTTAACGGTTGGTGATCTGTGTATATTATTGTCTCCTTTCCCATCAAATAGTGATTACACTTCTTCACAGCTTGCACCATGGCATAGAGTTCCTTATCATAGGTAGGGTAGTTAAGAACCACCCCATGAAATACTTCAGAATGGTAGAAAACAGGCCTTCCTCCTTGCATAAAGACAACTCCCATAGCATACCCTTTGCATCTATCTCCACTTCAAAGGGAAGTTGCAAGTTTGGTAATGCCAAAAGTGGTGTTTCACTGATATTCTTTTTTAACTCATCGGAAGCCATATGCCGCCCTTTCCCCACTGGAAACTCTTTCCACCCGCTGTTATGGCGTGGAGTGGTTCTGCTACCGCTAAAAAAGAGGCTATGAATTTCCTTAGGTATTGTGTTGCTCCAATGTAACCTCAGTAACATTAGTAGGCACCAGTCATTTCATGATGGCCTCCATCTTGGAAGGATCTATCTTCAATTCTCCTCCACCAATCACATATGCCAAATACACCAAGGGCTGCTACGCAAACTCGTACTTCTTGAGATTTTCTAGCATCTAGTGCTTCTTCAATGTTTCTAGCACCTGCATCAAATGTGAAATATGCTCCTCCCAAGTAGCACTATATACCAGTATATCATCCAATTAGACAACAATAATTTAATCTATAAAATGGAGCAATACATCATTCATTAATCTCATAAATGTAGCAGGTGCATTACATAGGCCAAATGGCATAACTAACCACTCATATAAACCTTGCCTGGTTTTGAAGGAAATCTTCCATGTATCTTCTTCTTTGACTCGAACCTGGTGATATCTAGACTTCAAGTCCAGCTTGGTGAAATATTTTGCTTGCTGCAACTAATCTAGCAGATCGTCTATCCTGGGTAGGGGGTATATTTTCTTGAGTGTGATTTTATTTAACACCCTATAATCTATACACATCCATCATGTCCCATGCTTCTTTGGCAAAATGATGATGGGTGACCCACATGGTGATGTACTTAGTCAAATGACACCCTGTTCCAGCAGCTACTACAATTGTTTCTACACCTCACTTTCTTCTATAACAGACTGCTTGTACAACCCAATATTTGGCAATGGGGATTTTGGCAATAGCTGGATCTCATGCTCCACTTCTCTCTTAGGGGGTAGCCCTTTAGGCTCTCGGAACACATCCTTGTATGCATGTAAAAACTCCTCCAACTGTTGTTTTTGTTTCTTAATACACCCCACTAAGGATTCCTTGCCTCTTATTGACTCCCCTACATACTGATTTTCTCTTTAAAACATAAAACATACTTCTTGCAGGAATTGATCAATTTCTTGGCTTGGTGGGAACTTACGAGAGAAATTTTTGACTTGCCTTTATGTGTGTTGATGATGAATGATTTTCCATCCTTGACTAGTTAGCTCTTCCCATGAATATTTCATCAGGCATGTACATGTATGGACTCCCAAACACGACTCCACATAAATCAAGGGGAACCACATCTAGATCTACTTCATCAATAAAATCAACATTGATAGCAAATCTAATTTTGTACTATTTTGTTACCTTCAACTATGTATCCTTATGTACCCATCCTAGTGGATATGGGTTTGGATGATCATGAACTTCCAGCCCAAACTTCTTAACCAGATCTTCTGTAATGAGATTTTCTTGTGATCCTGAGTCAAACAGAGAATCAGTCTTCATCTTCTTGACCTGTAACTTTACATGGAAGAGTTTGATCATTTCTTTCTCTTCCTGTTGCTTAAGGCTACTCAAATTCACCTCCTTCTGCATTGATGTACATATGATCTTCTCATCCACCTCTAACTTCTTTCAACTTGGTCGCTTGAATCAGTGACCATGAGATTCTTCTTCTTATTATTTTTCTTCTTGTTCTTCAGGTTTAGCTCTGGATGCAACTTCCAACACTTCTCTTCTATATGGCCATCAAAGTTGCAGTGGTTGCTAGGATATTTGTACTTGTGCGTTGTGGCTGCCATCTTTTTATCTTTTCCCCAGTTTTGCTTCTTCTTCCCCTCCTTAAAAGCATCTTGTTTCTCCTTTCACTTGGATCCACTTGATTGTGCTCTTTTCGGGCCTATGTTCTCCAGGTATTGTGCTTGTACACAAGCCTCGTCCATAGTTTTGCGCTTGAACAACATCACTTGCTCATGCAGATGGTGGTGCAGACCCTATAAATACTTGAGGATTACATATGGGTACTTTGGAGAGATACCCAACATTATAGCCATCTTTCTGAATTCTATGGTGTAATCCTGCATGCTTTGTCCTAGATTTTGCCTGAAGTAATGCCACTGGATCCACTAGCATTCCACGTACCCAATGGGATAAAACTTTGACTTAATGAGGGTTTTGAAATCCTCCCACTTAATCACTAGAGGTTCTCCCTCCAACCTGGGGGTTTTGGTGTGGCTCTCCCACCAAGTCAGTGCATGGCCCTCCAATTTCAACCATGTGAATGAGATTTTCTACCCTTCCTCAATTTGATGGACATTGAAATAAAATTACATTTGTTGCTACCAGTGGTTCAACTTCAGAGCGTTGATCTCATCGTGGTATGGCTTGATATCAAATTTTTCTTCCACTTTGAACAGAGATTGGTTCACGACACTCGAATTGGGTTGATCTTTTTCGGGTTCTTTCTTTGGCTGGTCATCTACGTCTTCCTAATCTCTCGATCCCCCTTCTGATTTGTCCTCTGCATTCGAACCCCCTTCTTCTCCAAATATCCCCATCTTTGTTCTTCAATCCGTGAAAACCTCACCTTTGTAGGATCATAAGGTTCATTTATAGATTTGTTGCCCATGATTAGAGTTTTACTATTTTCTGTCTTGTCGATCTAGATCCCTACAATCTCCACAAAATACCCAAAGAAACCTGATCTAATTCCAAATGATCTGTAAAATTCCATGGATATTCCACTAGACAGTTCGTCACAACAAATCTTATAATATTGTATTAAAAATCTGAGATTCTACATTATTACAGCTTTATTTAATTTCTAGATCTGTAAAATTAATTGTAATTAGTGCATGCATGTAAAAGTAAATCAAGTAGAAAAGTAGAGAATGAAAAAATAAGCTCACACACACATAATACAAAAGATATGCTCTCTGGGAAACCATTTCAGAAGAAAACCCAGCTGGAAGATGAGGCTACTTCGCTTTCTTTCTCTGTCTAGAATTATGGCTGCAGATACAAAGAAGTATTGTTTGTGGCCTATAGGCTTCTACATTGCACATATCCTCTCTATGTGCTCTACCTCCTATCCCTCCAGGTGATCTTTTCTCAACTATGGAACAAAATTCTCTCGAAAGAATGGAATGCCTCTTCCTCCTAGTGGCCCAGATATAACACAACCCGATAGCCTACTAGTGGTTAAGTTTGACTACATCAACTCCTAACTAGAGTTACAAAATAGAATCTTATAGAGTATTTTAAATCACAAACACATGGATAGCCCCTTTTCCATTTATAATGGGGGCTGACATGGCATCCTCCCAAACTATAAGTGTGAAAATAGGAAGGTTAACTTTTAAGTGGCATAACTTTTTCATATAGGCTCCAATTGATGTGATTCTTGCACCATTGGAAAGATTTCTATGTGTATAATAGCATGTAAAGGTGTTGTTCTTAGGAAGGAAAGTTTTACCCCCAAAAAATATTGTTTCATGCCTCAAAATTCTCCTAGAAGGTTTTAGACCTCGTTTCGCCAAATTGGGTCCTGCGAGTAAAAACAGTCCCGTGAGTTGATTCCTCCACTTTTTACACTCCAAATGCATTGATATCGGTGAAAAGCAATATAATGATCCAATTAGGATCAGTGTGGCACTAGTTTTCTGAGAGTCCCAGAGCATAGAATTTTATAGTTCCTTTTGAAGTAGATTGTCATTTTCCTAATCCTTCAAACGTTAAATCTTTTGTCACTGAAACTAGCTACATATTTAGAAGAAAAGCAAGGTACAATATTACAAGATAGAACAAGGTGAATCTAAGAACCATATTGTACAAGCTTCACCTTCCTTCAGAGTTGATATAACCTGTAGAGCAATTTATACCATCGCTCTTTCCTTGAATTATAACTTGGTCTCATAGATTTATACTCTTGAATTTTTCCTTTTTCCATTCTAAAAGCTTGGATTTACCACAATCAACTTGTAGGAATGTCTATGTTTCAGGCCCATAGGTGGATCCATCATCAGGACAAAAAGTCTTGAGGAAATAGTGTCAAGAGAATAACATATTTATATAAGACATGAGAAGCTAAAACATGAATGAATAAATGTCAACTCACTAAATAATGAAAACCCTAATCATAAAATAAAAACCTAATTAAGTTTTAATAATATGTAAGGGGATTTATTCATATACTATATAGTAAATATAATCTTAATAATAAAATGACTAGATATAATAATACTATTAATAATATAATCTGCAAACTAAAGCCTGTAACCTGCTCTGATTTGGAATCATTGCAAACATCCACCTACTGCAATAGAATGTGAATTGATATATTTTATCATAAAAAGAAATCAATACAAGTTTTCTATACTAACCATACAACAAACAACCAACTACTGCAAGTAAAAACAAGAACAACAACACCTGGGACATTGGGCTATGGGGTCATGTGAACTTTGATCAATCCTACAGCATGAAACCCTTAAAATGAAAATACTTTTGTAATTAAAATATCCACAAATTGACAACCATACTACAATCTTAATGATGAAACCATACTGAAACAATTGTTGAAAACCAAGTAATATTGCAATCAAATTAAACCTAGAACATGCTCACTCCTATGAGCTTATTAAAAACAAAATATCCTACTCTGAACTAATCAATTAAGAAAAATTGTTGATTCAAGTAATTTCCAAAATTTAGTGTAACCATTAGAGGACATGGCTATTTGATTGCATCTGAATTTCATCTTTTCGAAAACATATGTTTGAAACAACTTTGAAAAGGGTATTTGAGAGTGTGAACAATTACCTTTTTAGAACATCAAAAATAAAAAGGTTGTCTTCACATTCAAATGTTTGTTTCCAAATTCAAAATCATTCTAAAAACAAATTGGATTAGTTGGTTTATATTTCTTATCATCCCTATTAATGAAAACATTTTTATGCTTTTGAAAAAATTCAAAAGGAACAATCACATCATGCATATAAGAAAAGATGTCAAGAGGCAATCCTTTGTGTTTTTTAGTAGGAATGTCAACTTGACTATTTGAAAATTCTGAATTTGGTACTTCAAGAGGTGCAAATTATTGAATGTCATCCTTGTTTTCAAAAGAATCTAGGAAATCCTTTCTTCTTCACTATTTCCCTCAAGTACTAATTCATAACTATCATGCACTAGCTCATTGTTTTGATAAGGCTTCTCATAAACATTTTATTGCAAAGAAAATACTGTTGAGTGATATTGTAGTTTATCATGATAAGATGAATGTACTGTAGAAAGAACAGATTGATTCTCTATGCTTCCTGATTTTGTGATTTCTAAAGGTGTCAATCATTGAAGAGTTTCTTTATTTTCATAAGAATCTATAACAACATTTTCTTCTTCTAACACATTCTCGTATCTGAGTTGATTATTAAATCCAATTAATTCTTTGAGCTATGATTTTTTTTTTGACAGTGTAGTTTCCATGAACCCTTTGAGTTCTTTATATGCTAAAACAAATAAAACTCTAGCTAGTCTTTTTGAAAGAAAAGGGAAATCAGCAATAGTATGTTATCCATTAGGTTATGGAATCATATCATTGAAATTAAGTTTCAATAATTACCTTTGTATTTCCCTCTAACCATGTAATCTGCAACTTCAATCTTAAAACTTGTAACTTGCAAACTTGAGAAACTCCACCAATAAACCAACTCAACCAAGGCTCAAGTTGGCCGTTGAACTAGAGAGGGCTCCCTCAATGTTACGAGGCTTTAATGTTGTTTACTATCACTGAACAACATGTAATTCACACAATTCCCATTGATGTGTTGTGAACTCTTTATGCTCCTTGTTTGGCATGGCATGTTGTGTGTGTTTGCTTATGACTTGGTAACTGCTTGTTCCTTGGACTTTCGACCCTTAGTGGAAAATGTGATTATTCAAACTTAGATATTGGGTCGAGATTAGACCCAATATTTATAATAAGATCACTTAAAACCTCTACAATTAAACTTTAGCAGGTTGAAAGCACATTAGACCTATAAAGGCCAAAAATTATTTTAATTTTTTTATAAAAATGTGCATATTCTCAAAAGTGTAGCCAGGAACAAAATTTGAAAAACTGAAAGCATTTTCACTAGGTAATGGGTGCAAGAAAATGCGACAAAAGGTAAGTAAGATATTATAGAAGATTTATTGGGTGGTTTTTGAGGATATCCCATCCTATTACTTCCTTGTAAAAGAAAGACATGAAATTTGATTGGCTCCACAACTGTTAGGAGGCCTTTTAAAACTTAAAAAGGTTGTTAACAAGTGCACCTATGTTGAAAATAGTTGATCCAAAAGAATACTTCCTTGTGTGCACATATGCATGTAAGGAAGGACTTGGAGGAGTTCTCATGCAAAATGGGCATGTGGTATGTTATGAATCTAGGAAGCTAAAAGATCATGTAAAGAACTATGCCACTCATGATATGTAGCTAGAAGCCATTATACATGCCTTTAATATTTGGAGGCATTACCTCGTGGGAAAGAGGTTTCAATTAAGAATTGACCATAGTGGGTTAAATAATTTGTTTGGATTGCCACATTTAAATGGAAAAAATTTAGATGGCTAGAGATTTTTGTTGATTATAACTTTGAATTTAAGTACATAAAGGGTAAGGAAAATAAATTAATTGATGCTCTTAGTAGAAGGGCGCATGCAATGCATGTTACAACCATAAGCACATGTAAATATGATGTAAAAATTATAATCCTAAAGGTTAAAAATTCATATGAACAATACATGGAAATAAAAAGAAGGGCCTATAACAAGGTAAAATGAAGCCCTGGTACAAGGATTGAGAAATAGAAGAAGATGAATTCCTATTGTATAAAGGTAGGATTTATGTGTCGAATTATCAGGTGTTTAAAATTGTATTGCTAAGTGAGATGCACATGGTAGCTTATGTTGGACATCAAGGCTACGAAAATACAATCTTAACAATCATGAAACAACACTTTTGGTTAGGTATGAAGAACAAAGTGGTTGATCATATAGCCAAGTTCTTGGAATGCCAAATAGTTAAAACATAACATAGATACCCATCAAGGTTTCTATAGCCAATACCTATTCTTCAGTGGAAATGGGAAATTTTTTCCATTGATTTAATTACAAATTTTCCCAAAAAAGTGAAGCAACATGATTTCGTAATGGTTTTGGTGGATAAAGTCACCATGGCTACCCACTTTATTCCAATTAAGTCAACACACAAGGTAGCTAATGTTGCTGAAATTTATATGAGGAAAATTTCCAAGTTGCATGGTGCACCCATGGTATTTTTTTCAGACAAAGATCCCAAGTTCACATTCAATTTTTGGACAAGTTTATTTAAGTTATTTAGAAATAATTAAAATTTTAGCACAACGAACATGTTAGAGATGTACGTGATGGACAAACCATCGAAATAGGAGAATATTTTCACTTGCTGGAGTTTTCTTATAATAATGGGTACTAAGAATCATTGAAGATGAGATCCCATTTAAAGCCTTGTATGGAAGGAGATGCAACAAACCAGTGAGTTGGGATAGTCTAGTTGGTAGGGCTATTGTTGGGCCATAATTTTTCTGGGAAATGAAAGAGAAAGTAATATGAATTAAAAAAAAAATTAAAAAAATTGAAGGCTACCCAGGATAAACTGAAAAATTATGTAGATAAGAACATGCCAAACAAGGAATTCAAAATTGGTGACCGCGTCTTCTTAAGAGTGAAGGAAAGGAAAAGTTCCTTGAGGTTGGGAAGTTGTGCAAAGTTTGTTTTTAGATAATGTGGACCATTTGAAATCCTTGAGCGTATTTATCCAGTGGCATATCGATTGCACTGTTAACATCTATGCACTTTCATAATCTTTTTCATGTTTCATTACTTAATAAGTATATTCCTGGTGCTTACCATGTGATTGATTGGAATATGGTCTAGGTGGAGCCTAAGGGAGAGTTCCAGATCTAACCAATGTGTACTTTGGATGAGAAAGTGAATGTGATCCAGAATCAATTCATTGCCTTAGTAAAGGTGCAATGGACCCATTTCAGTCCTAAAGATGTTGCACGGGAGCATGAGGATGTAATGATGGAATAATACCCTCATCTTTTTGGATAAACCTGTTGTATATATTTGTATATATATGACACTAAGGACAATGCCTAAATAAGGGGGAGGGGAATGCAACACCCCTGCTCAACCCCTAAAATGTGAATAAATTGTATATGTGATACAAGGCTTGTGAGTGAGAACATGTCAAATAGGTTGGTGATCCTAGGCTTTCTTTTGAAGGCCATTGTGCCTGTGTGTATTAGTGTTTTGGGACTAGTATTCCCGTATGCAAATTCTTTATATCAATGTATGTTTTTTGGTTACAACGATTGGAAATATAATTATGATAAAACATGCATGTTAATAAAAATATAATGGTTGAGACCGAGAAGATGTAAACAATTAGTGTGGATGAGATTCCATGGGTGATTAAAAGGGGCTAATATGATTTATTAATCATTAAAAAAATGACACATGCATATAACCAAGGTTCATTATGTGGCTTGGATGAATGTCAATTGGAAGAAAAAGGGCACGCATATAAAAACAAACATTTTGGCATTGTGAAGGGGAATATTCATCCATTCTTGCAAAGGAATGGATTTGGTCAACCATGGAATCATGGAGACAGTTGTGGAATGAGATCTTATAAGGGTACTTGGAAAAATTGTGAGGGAAATGCAACTCCTATAAGTCCCAAGACTTTACAAAATTCCTATCTAGTTGAGTAAGGCACTGTTATGAAACCAGCTCAAGAAAAGATAGAAAAGATAGATCAACGCCTTAGAATTCAGCCTCTTCGAGGGGGCAACCTCCTTTACATTACATAAATGAACAATTCTTGGATGATACAAATGACAAAACGTCCTTTCTATATATAGGAGTCTAAGGAGTCACAATATAATCCACCTGACCTAACAATAATAATATAAAGCCACAAAAATAACAATAGAGGGATTCTATGGGCACATTAATAACAATATGGGGGCAATGGGGGCACAACAATATAAATAAGGGGTATAACTACAATAGTAATGGGGTAATCACTAGTATTATAGGGACCCAACATGCCCCTCTCCTTCAAAAAAGTGTTGTCCTCAATGCTTGAGTAGTTCTGGATACTTTTGCATAAAATTCTCATCCTCCCATGTCGAATCTTCAGCGGATAAGTTCTTCCACTTGATAAGGTACTCTGAAATTGATCGATTTCGTAGTTGTCGAGTTCTTGTTTCTATAACTGCTTCTGGTTCCAATATAATTTTTCCTTCCTCGTCAAGTTCTGGCAATATTGTTTGAACTGGGAGCTCGTCGCCTATAACCTTCTTTAAGCATGAAACATGGAAAACTGGGTGCAATCGAGAAGCTGCAGGAAGCTCCAATTTGTATGCCATAGTACCAATCTTTTGCAACACCTTGTATGGACCATAATACTTTGATGATAATTTATTATCCTTCTTAGCTTGCTTGAGGGACATTTTCTTATATGTTTGTAGCCGTAGGAATACCCAATCACCTACATCAAAACTTCTTTCACTGCGATGTTGATCTGCCTGTTGTTTCATTCTATTCTGTGCCAACACGAGGTTATCCTTTAAGAGTTGGAGGACTTGTTGTTGATGTTCGATGTGATGTTCCATTGCCTGAACCTTAGAATTTTCCCTTAAATATGATGTGATGGATGGTGGTTGATACCCATAAAGTGCCATAAATGGGGTCATTTTTGTTGCTGTATGAAAGGAAGTGTTATACCACCATTCAGCCAGAGGCAAGCATTTGACCCATTGTGTCTGTTTATTAGATACAAAGCAACGAAGATATCCTTCCAAACATTTGTTTACTATCTCAGTTTGCCCATCAGATTGAGGATGATAAGATGAGCTATGAGCTAACTGAGTACCAAGAAAAGAAAATAATTCTGTCCAAAAATTTCCAGTGAAAATGGGATCTCTGTCACTTACAATAATCTTTGGGTTTCCATGTAGCTTTTGAATTGTTTCCATAAATGCAGTAGAAACTGTACTGGCTTTAATTGGATGTGATAATGCACAAAAGTGTGCATACTTGGTAAGTCTGTCAACTACCACCATGATGACACTCTTTCCCTCAAACTTGGGTAAACTTGTGATAAAATCCATTGATACCTCCTCCCAATGTTGGCTTGGAATGGATAAAGGTTGTAATAGACCCGGTGTCTTAATTGTTTCAACTTTATTTTGTTGGCAAACCAAACATTCTGCCACAAACTTTTGAATATCTGATTTAAGGCCATCCCAAAAAAAATCCTTCTTAACCCTGTGGTAAGTTTTTAAAAATCCTGAGTGCCCTCCTAAGGGAGAAGTGTGCAATTCCATAAGAATCTTTTGTTTTAGCTGGGAATTCTTACAGAGGTATAAGCGATCTTTGTACCATAACGAATCATTTTTCCAGCTAAATGTATTAGATGTACTGGAATCTTGTTGTAGCTTTCGAATAAGTGCCCATACTTCTTCGTCATTCTTCCATTCCTCCCTTGCTTCATTTATCCAATCTGGTTGGATGATAGAAATAGCGCACAACAATGCTTCCACATCCTCATCCTTCCTTGAGAGTGCATCTGCCACCACATTTTGCTTCCCTTTTTTGTAGATGATTTCAAAGTCATAACCCAACATCTTTGTGACCCACTTTTTTTGCTCTTCAGAGGATAATCTTTGTTCTAAAAAGTATTTAAGGCTATCATGATCCGTTTTTACCTTGAAGTGTCTTCCCATTAGTTAGGGTCGCCATTTCTTAAGTGCATGGAGTATTGCCAACATTTCCTTCTCATAAATAGCTTTGCTTAGAAACTTTCCCTTGATTGGACGACTTTCAAAAGCAATGGGTCTTTCATCTTGCATTAGAACAGCACCAATTCCATTTCCTGAAGCATCACATTCCACAATAAAGGTTTTTGTGAAGTCCGGTGTAGCTAAGACCGGTGCTTGGCACATTGCCTCTTTAAGATGTTCAAAGGCCTTTGTTGCTTCCGGAGTCCATGAAAATGCATCTTTCTTCAATAATGTCGTTAGAGGTGCTGCTATTCTCCCATAATTCTTAACAAACTTGCGATAATACCCTGTCAACCCAAGAAATCCGCACAAATGCTTTATGGATGTGGGGATTTTCCATTCCTTAATGGCTTTAATTTTGTAGGGTCTACCTTAACTCCTTCATGAGATACAATATGACCCAAATATTCCACCTCCTGGACTCCAAAGAAACATTTTGATCTTTTGGCATATAATTGTTTCTCCTCCAATAGTTGTAGCACCCTGTCAACATGTTCAACATGATCCTTCCAAGACTTGCTGTAGATAAGTATATCATCAAAAAATACTAACACAAATTTTCTAAGGAATGGTTTGAAAATTGAATTCATCAAACCTTGAAATGTTGAAGGTGCATTGGTAAGGCCAAAAGGCATGACCAAAAATTCATAATGACCCTCATGAGTTCTAAATGCCGTTTTCGGAATGTCTTCAATCTTCATTCTGATTTGATGATATCTTGAACGAAGATCCAACTTGGTGAAGTAAATTGATCCATGCAATTCATCTAGTAATTCATCAATGACAAGAATGGGGAACTTATCTTTAATAGTGAGCTTGTTGAGCTCCCTATAATCCGGACACATGCGCCATGATCCATCCTTCTTGTGCACCAATACTACTGGAGCAGAGAAAGAACTTTGACTCGATTGAATTATACCAGCCTCTAGCATTTCTGCAACCATACGTTCAATTTCACTTTTTTGGACATAGGGATATCTGTACGGCTTGATGTTTGGAGGAACACTTCCTGGAATCAGATGAATAGCATGATCATGATCACGCATAGGTGGGAGACCTTTGGGAGTCTCAAATACCTTGGAATGATTTTCCAGGACTTTTTGGAGATCTGGAGAAATAGATGATTCTAATGTGGAAACATCTAGCGAACATAATTGTGCAATTACACCCCTTTGCTCCTTTTTTAGAAGCTTTGTCATACCATTAGAGCTGATTATCTTTCCTGGTTTCCCTGCAATACCCCTTAATTAACTTCCTTTCCTTCCATAGAAAATTTGATGAAAAGTTCTTGAAAATTAAAAGCTATTGTACCCAAGGATTGTAGCCATTGGACTCCTAGTACAACATCAGCACCTCCCATTGGAATGGAAAGCATTGGGCTAGTCAATACATATTCTCCCATGGATAGCTTGATATTATGGCACTTTCCAGAGCAATTTATTGTTCCTCCATTTGCAATCATCACTTGACACTCTGGTGCTGGATATAGGAAGCAATTCAATTCTTTTGCTACCCTACAATGAATAAAATTGTGGGTGCTTCCTGAATCAATCAACACTATCACCTTTTTCTTCTTGATTTTTCCTTCTATCTTGATGGTTTGAGGAGTGGTAATTCCTGCCAATGCATTACAAGATATGGTTGGATTTATTTGTTCTTCATCTAGGCTTTGTTCCTGGAGCATATCCTGTTCTTTTGACCTTTCTTGCTCCTTTTCTTCTTCCTCTTCACAATCTATGTAGAATAATTTCTTCTCAGCACACTTATGACCTTTAGTGTATTTGCTATCACAACTATAACAAAGCCCTTTTGCTCTTTTTTCTTCCAATTGTTGTGGTGTCAACCTTATAGGTTGTGGAAGACTAGGGGCAACAACACTTCCGTCTTTATAGTTGTGAGTGGTATGCTTCCTGGTTGCCATAATTTTGCTTTCCATTTTTCTTGCTAACCTGAATGCCTTCTCTAATGAATCAGGTTCCCAAAGTCGAACATCATGTTGGATATTATCTTTTAAAGACCCTATGAACACATCAATCCTATGCTGCTCTGGAATATCTTTTACCCTTATGTTCAATTTTTGGAACTCCTCAATGTGCTCCATTATTGAACCCTTTTGTTTGAGACTTATCCATTGGCTAAAAAAAGTGTTTCTTTTTGTATCCTCATAATGTGCTATCAATTCTTCCGTAAAAATTGCCCAAGTGATAAATTGTTTACGAGAGCAAAGCCATTGATACCATACAAACTGATTTGGTTCCAAATATAAAGTTGTCATACGTACCTTTTGTGTGTTTTGCACATTATTGAGATCGAAGAACTGCTCCATCTGTAATATCCATGTGGCGAGATCCTTGCCATCAAACTTCCTCATATCGATTTTTGGAATATGGTGGGTCTTCGATCCAACATTAGAGTCTATGGAATCATGATTAACATTTCTTTTGTTCACATCATGAGTTTCCTTTACAACCTTTTCACCATTAGTAAGTATTTCTTATAGAAAATTTGTCAAATCTGTCTTCAAATCTGCCATGTCTGTCTTCAAATCTGTCCTCAAATCTGTCTTCAGATCATCCATCTTAGCTTCCATGCCCTTTATCTTAGATTCCATGCCATTTATCTTAGCATCTGTTAGCTTTTGTGACCGTGACATTTGTTGCACTTGTTCTTGTAATTTTGATATATCATGTAGCATTTCTTCCTCTTCTTCATGAGTCATGCTAGAGCTTTCAGGTTCCTTACTAGGTGTTTGCATTTTCTTTCCTCGGGGCATCAGTTACCGATAATAATGCTTTACTATGCCCTTTGAATTCCTTCAAACCAACCTTATGCAAATTTTTTTAAAAAACTACACACCTTTTTCTACTTTGTAGAAGCCTGATATTGAATCTGATGTATCTCTATAATTTCGAATCACCCAGTTCTGAAATTGTGATTTGTAGTAGCCTTCTATGTCCTCTTTCTGATGCCACTAGTCTGATCCAAATTGGATTCTCCAAGAAAGAGTTATGCACAATCTCCCGCAGTGACCTGATTATAGACTAGTTCAGTAGAGCGAACTTGTATGAAGTGCCACGTGTCACTGTTTCAACCTTTGACTCTGAAAAATATATAAAAGAAAACTACAGTCCGTCCTCTTTCCGTACCTTCTTACGAAATTTCAATCCGATGCTCAGAAAGAAAGTTATGACGATTTTCCCCAAGTCACCTGTTTTGAGTGTAATTCAGGAGTCTACAAAAAGACCAACTTCCTCAGATCATATCTCCAAAAATATCACGTGAAAAGCTCTTAAATTCAGAACCAAGGTTCAGCGCGATTTCTTCTCAAATGGGTTTTTTTTTGCGACTTCTGAAACGTCACAGAAAAAACGTTATAGCGAAAATGCCACGATGACCTGTTTCGAGCAGCGAAACCCTAGAATCCAAAGCTCTGATACCAAATGTTATGAAACCAGCTCAAGAAAAGATAGAAAAGATAGATCAACGCCTTAGAATTCAGCCTCTTCGAGGGGGCAACCTCCTTTACATTACATAAATGAACAATTCTTGGATGATACAAATGAAAAAACCTCCTTTCTATATATAGGAGTCTAAGGAGTCACAATATAATCCACCCGACCTAACAATAAAATATAAAGCCACAAAAATAACAATAGAGGGATTCTATGGGCACATTAATAACAATATGGGGGCAATGGGGGCACAACAATATAAATAAGGGGTATAACTACAATAGTAATGGGGTAATCACTAGTATTATAGGGACCCAACAGGCACCTTGGAAGGTGGTGGCACAACTCAAGGTACTGCAAGTATAGAAAAAGGTGTGCAGAATGATGGGGAATGTGAGCCTAATAATTGGAGGTTTTCAAGTTTGGTACCCTGGCTATGTGAGGGCTTGTAAGGGTACTTAGAAGACTTGTGAGGAAAATTAAACTCCTAGAACCATAGGACTTTTAAAAATCCTTAACCAAATGAAATAGGGGTTGACGGGGTATGTGAGTCTATTGGTTGGAAGTTTTTGGTTTTAGCACATTGACCAGTTGTCAATATTAAGCATGTACCAAGATTTGGGTGAGCTAATGCCAAGGAGTCAAAGCCCCATCTTGGCAGTGGGCCATCGTTAAGAGAATATTAACAATGTTCTCTATGAATGGGTGGAACGTTGAAGGTTTGCGATCAGTTTGGCACAAGTTAAAGATAAGAATTTTCTTTTTGTGTTTATTTCAGCTGCAATAATTATATATTTTAGTGAAATGTAACTAAATTTTAAATTCAAGAATCATGCTAGAATATGCATGCGCATGTGTATTGTATTTAACATAAATAATATTATGCATTTCACTAGGTGGGAATTTCCTAAAATGGGTAATTTTTCAGAATACAATTTGGCATAGGTAAATAGCATGGAATTGGGCCTTAGTAGCAAGCTAGATTAAGCCAACAATGGGTCGGGGGACATTACAATTTCATGGCCATACTACTAGATGTTTCTATTTTGATAAGTCTCCTTACTTTAAATATATCAAGAGTAGTGCTATAGGTAGAGGATCATACTCAACACATACACATCAATGATCTAAATAGGTGTTATGGCTTCTAGTTATGTTTCTATACAAGAACTCCCATGGTGATAGTTGGAAGATGTAGTAGCTTAACCTCTCCCTCTAGCTCCTTCTCTATGGGAATGTTATCATTTAAATTATTTGTGATCTTAACCTAAAAAATGATCAAATTTGTAAGTCATGAGACCAAACAATTTGTGAAGAAAATAGATTAGATTTCCTCTATAAATTCTCCTCTTCTACCTTGCAAGATGGTGTTATTGTTCTCCATGGGGATCCTCCATAGGGTTGCAATGGGGGACTAAAATGACTGAATGCATGAATATTTCAAATATAGTTGTCATATATTAATATTCATTGTAGAGCATCGTGACCTGTTTGACTTAGATGATGTATTATTTTATTTGAGGTGGTTCTGTATGCCTTTATTGCAAGATGTTATGCATACATAAAGGGTAACAAATGTGTCACATAACATCCATTTATTTAGTCATCTTACTATATTTTGCATATCCTTGTAGGGTAAACTTGTGGAGACACTTATTGTCATTCATGAATGTGTATATTTTATTATTCCATAGAGTTTGGCATGGTTAGAACCAGAATTCTCCATTGACTCCTTGGATTTGTCTTGTCAAACATTGCCCTTTTACTATTTTAGGGTGATCATTATTTCATTTCTTGTGGAGCATTTCATCTACTTGGTATCTTGCACATTCATCCATGTAGTTGGGTTCCTTAGTATTCACACATGTGGATTGGTTGCATGCATCTTTTAGATAACTTTATATTTTTTATTCCAATTATTTACAAATTTTGAAAAAAAAAAAAAAAAATTCAAATTTGTAGACTTGGTGAGTGATTTCCTTAGTTCCCCCTCTTAATCACCCTAAATTTCCTCAATCAACCTCAAAACCACACTACACAGTGATTTTGTTTTCTATTGGGGACGAAATGGGCATGTGGGCCCTTAAAAATCACCCCGATGGGAACACATGCACATTCCCAGGGACATGCACATATTCTTAGGAAGGTGTGGCTACTTCTATGTGTTGATGTGGCATTTGAGCTAGCAATTTAGGGGGTTCCAATGTTGGCCAATTAAAAACACATGCACATTCTTGCAGGTGCACATTTTTGTTGAACCCATTACCACTTTTAATGCCAACATCTAATTGCAAATACTAATTATATCTTACATTCCCATAAACCCAACTACATATAAACATTATATAAATTATAACCCAATGTTATTAAATATAATTATAAAAATAAATCATTTTTAAAATTTAAAATTTAAAAAACAATAACCCAACCACTTATTAAATATAATGATAAAAATAAATAATTTTAAAAAATTAAAAATAAAGCTATAACCCAACAACTTACCACGATACATGGAATTCCATTGCCCATACATGGAACCAAAAACACTAGAACCAATACATAGAATCACAAACTCAAAGAGTTCTCAAAAACTAAAATTCTAATTTATTCCCTTCGAGATAATGTTGCTTCACACAAATTTTATGAAAAGCAAGAAAACACAACCTTTGTGGACACGAATCTTGGATTTCTCACTCAACTTCAATCGCGGAAGAGTTGTAGGGCTTTCTCACTTACGTGAAACGCGGAAGAAAATAGTAGGTTGGATAGATGAACACTATAAGTTCCATATGGTCACCCTCACATTTTCCAGTCCGCAAGTTTTACTTTCTATTTTCTACAAATGCTTGGCTCGAGTACTTTATTCGATTTCATCACCAGTCGTTGATTGAGATACTTGATCAGAACTTTCTGTTCTTTTTGCTCCAAGTGTTCTTGTAGCTTTCGTTATCTGAGATACATAAATAATAAGTTGCATGGATCTTGCTACGGACGTTTATATTCCAGAGGACTATGTCAAAAGCCGCTACAAGAGAAAGGCGTCGATGCAGAATCGAAATGGCTGCGTTTCCGCGATGGATGACAAAAAAATGTTGTCACGCGATAACGAGAATAAGCTAATTCCTTCTTCTGCATTGAAGACGGTGATTTGTACTTCTGCTACTGATAGTCGTAGTAGATTTGGAGATTGCAGCAACTTCAAGGAGGACATTCTTTTCCAGTGTTTTACTCCATAGAGTCATGCCCAAAAATTGTAAACTCGTCTTTTTTATGCACTGAGATGAAAATACTCAAAAATTCATATGCTTTATGATTTTTTCAATAGTTTAGTTTTTGTGTTCATATATATATTTGTTATATGAAATGGGTGAGCTTAAGTGGATTGTAAATTCCCGGAATATTTGGGGATTGATGGATATGGGTGTAGTTAAAAAAATCCCAGAATATTCCGGGAATACTTAAGGATGGCCCACTGAAATCACTCTCGACAGGTGGGAAACCATTCTAATGGTTCCTACCTTCCTGGGAGCTTTAGAACTGTATGGAAACGGGAGCTCCTAAAAGCTTTAGGAGCTTTGAAGACTTTTTTTTTTTTGGAGATTAGACGTTCTCTGGGTTGGAGAATCAAAACTTGTAGAGGAGCTTTGAAGACTTTTTTTTTGGAGTTTTGGCATTCCCTAGGTTGGAGAATCAAAGCTTGTAGAGAAATATGTTGAAGTGCCCACAAAACATGAGTCTGTGTTGAAACTTTCACAACTTTCACAGGAAGAAAGGCCAAAGACATCCTTAACACGGATATCTTCAATTGAGAAACTGGAGCAATATCTCGATGGGTTAAGGAAGCTTGTGTAAGGGAGATATCTAGGATGTCATGTTGATGAGTATTCCTTTCGTTGTTTATTTATATATATCCCAGTAGAGTGTGTGTGCATTTTGTATGTGTCAATCAATGCTTAAATATTAGAGTTGCTTTATTTTTCTTTTAAGAATAACTAGAGAAACATATGTAAAACTATTACTTTGTATTTTTAAGTCACACTGTTTCAAAAATTGGTCATGTGTGGAGAACTGATAATGAATTTGACATTTTAATATTTTATATATATAAAAGAGAGAGACACCCAGAGAATATATTTATATATAAGATATTATATATTTATTATTTATATATTTAAATTGATTTTAATATTTGAATATTTTGATTCAATATTAATTTTAATTATTATATAAATTATATAATTTATTTTATTTTATTTTATATATATAATATTACCACTCCGATTAGTAGTTTCCACCCATAGAATATATTTATATAAAAGAGATTATATATTTATTATTTATATATTTAAAATATATTGATTTGAATATTTGAATATTTTGATTTAATATTCATTTTAATTATTATATTTAAAATATATTGATTTGAACTCTCATGAGTTTCATAGTGAAAGGGGTCATTGGGCAGTTCCTAAAACACCATGGATGGAAAGGTTTTTCCATATCTGTGAGAATACAAATATCAAGGATAAAAATCACTTCCTCTTAGAGTGCCCCACGTACAACCACAAATCACCTCCTCTTAGAGTGCTGCACGTACAACCACATTAGATCTCAGTTTCAAAATCTTTGTTGCAACACTGACTTTCCTAGCCTTTTAGGTTGTCAAAATTACAGTGAGCTCAGGAGGCTTCTCTCCAAGCTTTTTGAGCATAGGAATAAAATCTTAAATCAAACTAAATAATCGTTAACCATCATCACCATCATCATTATAAATTATATAATTAAAATATATATATATATATATATATATATATATATATATATATACATATATTAATATTATCATTAGTTTTCTATAAATTTTGAAGAAATTTTTAGCCATTCTCTACACCCATACCTAAATTTCCATACAATATAAATATATATATTATTTTCATTATTTTCAAAAATTATAATATATATATATATATATATATAATAAATTTTAAAATTTATAAAAACTCAACCATCAAACATAACCATTAAATCACATCCTCACAACTAATTACATTGTTACAGTGATCTTTTAATTCATATTACTATTTGTAACACGGAGATGTAACATTCTTAAGCGCATAGCACAGTGGATTAAATCAAGTGCGGTTGTATATGATGCGAGTCTTTTAAATTTTCTATGTTCTAAATTTCGTGGTTTTTCACTATGAATTAAAAATTGAAGATGGATCTTTCACTATGGGTCAAAACAAAGTATCAAGTGGGATTATTTTTTATGTGCGTTATTCTACTTCTGTTGATTTCTGTTTTTATATCTATTATTTTTTCAATCTTTGTAATTTAAAAAATATATATTCAGCATATATATTAGTTATTATTTTTATTTTTATTTTTATATTTATGATTTTTTTAATAGATAATTCTAAAATGTTTTTCAACTGTGTTTCTTATTGCAATTTGAATTATTATCATTATAATATTAATTTTTGTTTTTATATCTATGAATTTTTCAATAGATAATGTTAAAACATTTTTTAACGATATTTTCTATTGCAATTTAAATTAGTACTACTAATTTATATTCTTTCATTTAAATTTAGTTTTTTCATCCCTACCAAGTTTTAGATAGTATACTAATTTATGTGAAAGATAAAATTCTTAAACCCATACCAAGTTTAATGTTTGTATCAACTATTAATGTTATTTACAATTACAATTATTATTCAACCCATTCATTTAATACTAATTTATGATTAAATAATGTAATATTTATGTTATATTGGTGATTAAATTTGACTATATCAATAAAGAAAATTTAAATAATCAACTTAATTTTTATATCAATGCATAAGTTTTACAACTTATTTTTATGTGTAAAGATACATTGTAAATGACAATATAAAACAAATTGTAATGTGTATCTCATCTTTACTTTTCTAATATGGAAACCAATAATAATTCACAAGTGTCTATGTTTGTATATAAACCAACATGAACCTATAATCTTGGAATTATCAAACATGGGAAAGGTTCAAATCCTTCAAAGTGGAAAAAGTTTTAACATTTCTAAAATATTTGATCTCTCTCAACACTTAATAATACCTAATAACTATGAAACAATAAACACTTAAACAAGGAAAAATAAAAACCATCATACCTCTTTATATGTATTACATTCTAATAATTAAGTGTTGGTGCAAGATAATGCATACATTAATTGCAATGGAAATTTGGAAAAATAGAAAATAATCACTTAAAACAATTATTAGATGTACTTACACAATTTTTTAGGACATCTTGTAAAAGCATAAAACAAAGACACTCAAATTGTCTTCATAAATATATAACTTTAATTTATGGAAAAATTGTATAAGTTAAAAGATAAAAAATAAATCTAAGATTGGTACGCTATTTTTCTCTAAAACATAACACATATCTTCATATTAGGCCCTAGGTTTGGTATGAAAATGAAGAAATCTTTTGAAACAAATTTGTAGGATTGTACATAACACATGCATCTTGTGCATCATTAGTTTTCAATATTTTTTTATGTTGATTTTATGTTTTTCTTTTTTAATTAAGAAACACAATGAAGCCTTAAAATGATGAGGTTGACCCTTAGCCTTTGCTATGGAAGCCTTAACATATTCATACTTTTTCATTTTTAATTTTAATTTTATTTTTTTTACTATATAGGTATTCATCTATTCTAGTGTTGATTATTTTATGATTTAAAAATAATTAAACAAAACAATTTATAGTGGAAATAAAAGACCTATGTTTTTTTATAAATTTTATACTGTCCAAAAAAAATTAAATAAAAATAAAAATTCATTTTTGAAAAAATATATAGTTGTAATCTACAAAAATATCTCTATAAATGTGCTCATCTAATTATGAACAAAGGCTTAAAGCATATACAAAATCATGGTTGAAAATTTGGAAGTTGTAAAAATAGATATTTTTTGGTTTACATAGGCCAAACCAAGAGGCTTGTCAATCCAAACTTGAAAGCAAAGTGGCCACCTCATCAACCATGCAATTGAAAAAAGTGATCTTGCAAAATATTTTTGAAATTAAAAATGTGTGCACATTTGTAACATGCACGAGCTATATAATGTGCACACTCTTTTTTTCATATTCCACCATCTTTCCAAACTTTATTTCCCCACATCTCTCTCTCCCTCTTTTACCTAAACCTCCCACTATTAGGCCCCTATAATACTAGTGATTACCCCATTACTATTGTCATTGTATCCCTTATTTTTATTATTGTGCCCATATTGTCCCCATATTGTTATTAGTATGCCCCATAGAAACCCACTATTGTTATTTTTGTATCCTTATGTTATTACTGTTATGTTGGCTTGATTATATTATGACCCCTTAGACTCCTATATATAGAAGGGAGGTTTAGTCATTTGTATCATCCAAGAATTGTTCATTTGTGTAATGTAAAGGAGGTTGCCCCCTCGAAGAGGCTGAATTCTAAGGCATTGATCTATCTTTTCTATCTTTTGGTGAGCTGGTTTCCTAACATTTGGTATCAGAGCTTTGGATTCTAGGTTTCACTACTCCAAACAGGTCATTGTAGAATTTTCGCTATAACGTTTTTTTTGTGATGTTTCAGAAGCTACAAAAAAACCCATTTGAGCTGAAATCGTTCTGAACTTGAGGTCCAAATTTTAGAGCTTGTCTCACTATATTTGCATATATATGATCTGAGGAAGTTAGGGTTTTTGCAGACCCCAAATTACATTCCAAACGGGTGACCTAGGGAAAATCGTCATAACTTTTGTTTTGAGCATCAGATTGTAATTTCGTAAGAAGTTTCAGAAATAGGATGGCCTTTAGTTTTCTATGTATCGGGTTAAGGTACTAATGTTGAAACATTTACACGTGGCACATTGTACAAATTAGCTCTATTGAACTAGTTTATAATCAGGTCACCGTGGGAGATTTAGCATAACTCTTCCTTGGAGAATCCAATCTTGATTAGACTTGCAAGGTTAGAAAGAGGACCCAGAGGGCTACCACAAGACGCAATTTTAGATATTCGAGATTCGTAGTTACAAAGATTCAATATCCAGCTCTTACAAAGTGAAAAAAAAGGTATGTAGTTTTTTTAAAATTTTGCATAAGGTTGGTTTGAAAAATTAGTTTAAATGAATTCAAAGGGAATAGTGAAGAATTATTAGCATTAATTAATGCCCCGAAGAAATAAAATGGAAACACCTAGTAAGCAACCTGAAATATTTAGTATGACTCGTGAATAAGAGGAAGAAATGCAACATGATATATCAAAATTACAAGACCAAGTACAACAAATTTCATTCTCACTAAAAGTAAATGAAGCCAAGATGAATGGCGTGGAAGCTAATATGAATGGCATGCAAGTTAAGATTGAAGCTAAGATGGATGGCATGGAAGCTAAGATGAATGGCATGGATGCTAAGATGAATGGCATGGACGATAAGATGGAAGAATTGAAGATAAATTTGAATAAGTTGCTACAAGAAATGGTCACTAATAGTGAAAGGGTAGTAAAGGAAACTCATGATGAGAACAAAAGAAATGTTAATCGTGATTTCATAGACTCTAATGTTGGATTGAGGACCCACCATGTTCCAAAAATTGATATGAGGAAGTTTGATGGCAAGGATCCCGGAACATGGATACTGCAGATGCAGGAATTTTTCGATCTCCATAATGTGCAAAACACACAAAAGGTACGTGTTGCAACTTTATATTTGGAACCAAATCAGTTTGTATGGTATCGGTGGCTTTCCTCTCGTAAACAAATTTTCACTTGGGCAATTTATACGGAATAAATGATAGCACATTATGAGGATACAAAAAGAAACACTTTTTTTAGCCAATTGATAAATCTCAATCAAAAGGGTTCAATGATGGAGCACATTGAGGACTTCAAAAAATTGAACATAAGGGTAAATATATTCCAGAGGAGCATAGGATTGATGTGTTCATAGGGACTTTAAAGGATAATATCCAGCATGAGGTTCTCCTTTGGGAACCTGATTCATTGGAGAAGGCATTCAAGTTAGCAAGAAAAACGGAAAGCAAAATATTGGCAACCAGGAATCTTACCACTCACAACTATAAAGATGGAAGTGTTATTTCCCCTAGCCTTCCACAACCTACAAGGTTGACACCACAACAATTGGAAGAAAAAAGAGCAAAAGGGCTTTGTTACATTTGTGATAGCAAATACACTAAAGGTCATAAGTGTGCTGAGAATAAATTATTCCACATAGATTGTGAAGAGGACGAAGAAAAGGAACAAGAAATATCAAAAGAAGAGGATATACTACAGGAACAAACCCTAGATAAAGAAGAAATGAATTCGACCATATCTTGTAAAGCATTGGCTGGAATTACCACTCCTCAAACTATCAAGATAGAAGGACATATCAAGAAGAAAAAGGTAATAGTGTTGATTGATTCGGGAAGTACCCATAATTTTATTCATTGTAAGATAGCAAAGGAATTGAATTGCTTCCTCTATCCAGCACTAGAGTGTCAAGTGATGGTTGCAAGTAGAGGAACCATAAATTTCTCTGGAAAGTGCCATAATATCAAGCTATCCATGGTAAAATATGTATTGAATAGCCCAATGCTTTCCATTCCAATGGGTGGTGTTGATGTTGTACTAGGAGTCCAATGGCTATAATCCTTGGGTACAATAGCTTTTAATTTTCAAGAACTTTTTATGAAATTTTGTGCAGAAGGAAAGGAAGTTGAATTAAAGGGTATTACAGGGAAACCGGGAAAGATAATCAGCTCTAACAGTATGAAAAAGCTTCTAAAGAAGGAACAATGAGGTGTAATTGCACAATTATGTTCGCTAGAGGTTCCCACATCGAAATCATCTATTTCTCTAGATCTCCAAAAAGTCTTGGACAATCATTCCAAGGTATTTGAGACTCCCAAAGGTCTCACACCTATTCATGATCATGATCATGCTATTGATTTGATTCCAGGAAGTGTTCCTCCAAACATCAGGCCGTACAGATATCCCTATGCCCAAAAGAGTGAAATTGAACGTATGGTTGCAGAAATGCCAGAGGCTAGTATAATTCAACCTAGTCAAACTTCTTTCTCTACTCCAGTAGTATTGGTGCATAAGAAGGATGGATCATGTTGCATGTGTCCGGATTATAAGGAGCTCAACAAGATCACTATTAAAGATAAATTTCCCATTCCTGTCATTGATGAATTATTGGATGAATTGCATGGATCAATTTACTTCACCAAGTTGGATCTTCATTCAGGATATCATCAAATCATAATGAAGACTAAAGACATTCTGAAAACAACATTTAGAACTCATGAGGGTCATTATGAATTTTTGGTCATGCCTTTTGGCCTTACCAATGCACCTTTTACATTTCAAGGTTTGATGAATTCCTTTTTCAAACCCTTCCTTAGAAAATTTGTGTTAGTACTTTTTGATGATATACTAATCTATAGCAAGTCTTGGAAGGATCATGTTGAACATGTTAACAAGGTGCTCAAACCATTGGAGGAGAAACAATTATATGCAAAAAGCTCCAAATGTTTCTTTGGAGTACAAGAGGTGGAATATCTGGGTCATATTGTATCTCATGAAGGTGTTAAGGTAGACCCTAGAAAAATTAAAGCCATTAAGGAATGGAAAATCCCCACATCCATAAAGCATCTATGAGTATTTCTCGGGTTGACAGGGTATTATCGCAATTTTGTTAATAATTATGGGAGAATAGCAGCACCTCTAACAACATTATTGAAGAAAGATGCATTTTCATGGACTCCAAAAGCAACAAAGGCCTTCGAACATCTTAAAGAGGTAATGTGCCAAGCACCAGTCTTAGCTACGCTGGACTTCACAAAAACCTTTATTATGGAATGTGATACTCTAGGAAATGGAATTGGTGTTTTTTTAATGCAAGATGAAAGACCCATTTCTTTCGAAAGTCGTCCAATCAATGGAAAGTATTTACACAAAGCTATTTATCAGAAGGAAATGTTGGCAATACTACATGCACTTAAGAAATGGCGACCCTACCTAATGGGAAGACACTTCAAGGTAAAAACAGATCATGATAGTCTTAAATACTTTTTAGAACAAAGAATATCCTCTGAAGAGTAACAAAAATGGGTCACAAAGATGTTTGGTTATGACTTTGAAATCATCTACAAAAAAGGGAAGCAAAATGTTGTGGTTGATGCACTCTCAAGAAAGGATGAGGATGTGGAAGCATTGTTGTGCGCCATTTCTATTATCCAACTAGGTTGGATAAACGAAGCAATGGAGGAATGGAAGAATGATGAAGAAGTGTGGGCACTCATTCGAAAATTACAACAAGATCCTAGTACATATGATACATTGAGCTGGAAAAATGATTCGTTATGGTACAAATATTGCTTATACCTATGTAAGAATTCCCAACTCAAACAAAAAATTCTTATGGAATTGCACACTTCTCCCTTAGGAGGGCACTCAGGATTTTTAAAAACTTACCACAGGGTTAAGAAGGAATTTTTTTGGGATGGCATTAAATCGTATATATTCAAAAGTTTGTGGTAGAATGTTTGGTTTGCCAACAAAATAAAGTTGAAACAATTAAGACCCCAGGTTTATTACAACCTTTATCCATTCCAAGCCAACGTTGGTAGGAGGTTTCAATGGATTTTATCATAGGTTTACCCAAGTCCGAGGGAAAGAGTGTCATCATGGTGGTAGTTGACAGACTTACCAAGTATGCACACTTTTATGCATTATCACATCCATTTAAATCCAGTACAATTTCTACTGCATTTATGGAAATAATTCAAAAGTTACATGGAAACCCAAAGATTATTGTAAGCGATAGAGATCCCATTTTCACTGGAAATTTTTGGACATAATTATTTTCTTGTCTCAATACTTAGTTAGATCATAGCTCATATTATCATCATTAATCTGATGGGAAGACTGAGATAGTAAACAAATGTTTGGAAGGATATCTTCATTGCATTGTATCTGATAGACAAACATAATGGGTCAAATGGTTGCCTCTGGCTGAATGGTGGTATAACACTTCCTTCCATACTGTAGCAAAAATGACCCCATTTATGGCACTTTATGGATATCATCCACCATCCATCACATCATATTTAAGAGAAAATTCTAAGCTTCGAGTAGTGGAACATCACATTGAGCATCAACAACAACTTCTCCAGCTCTTAAAGGATAACCTCACATTGGCGCAGAATAGAATGAAACAATAGGCAGATACACATTGCATCGAAAGAAGTTTTGATGTAGGTGACTAGGTATTCCTACGACTATAGCCATATAAACAAATGTCCCTCAAGCAAGCTAAGAAGGATAATAAATTATCACCAAAGTATTATGGTCCATACAAGGTGTTACAAAAGATTGGTACTATAGCATACAAATTGGAGCTTCCTGTAGCTTCCCGAGTGCACCCAGTTTTCCATGTCTCATGTTTAAAGAAGGTTATAGGTGACAAGCTCCTAGTTCAAACAATATTGCCAGAACTTGACGAGGAAGGAAAAATCATATTGGAATCGGAAGTAGTCACAGAAACAAGAACTTGACAGCTACGAAATCGATAAATTTCGGAGCATCTCATCAAGTAGAAGAAATTATTTGCTGAAGATTCCACATGTGAGGATGAGAATTTTATACAAAAGCATCTAGAACTACTCAAGCATTGATGACAACGCTTTTCGGAAGGAGAGGGTCATGTTAGGCCCCTATAATACTAGTGATTCCCCCATTACTATTGTCATTGTATCCCTTATTGTTATTATTGTTCCCCTATTTTCCCCCATATTGTTATTAGTATGCCCCATAGAAACCCACTATTGTTATTTTTGTGACCTTATGTTATTAATGTTATGTCGGCTTGATTATATTATGACCCCTTAGACTCCTATATATAGAAGGGAGGTTTAGTCATTTGTATCATCCAAGAATTGTTCATTTGTGTAATGTAAAGGAAGTTTCCCCCTCGAAGAGGCTGAATTCTAAGGTGTTGATCTATCTTTTCTATCTTTTGGTGAGCTGGTTTCCTAACACCCACCTTTCATTATCTATCTCCCTCTCTGCCTTTCTTTCTATCTCTCTCTCTTCCCATGTCTCTCCCCTATCTATCTTTCTCCCCATAATCCCCCCCTCTCTACTTCTTTCTAACCCCCCTTTCCATATCCATCTTTCTATCTCTCTCTCCCTTTCCCTATTTCCTACACATTTATATCTTTTCATTTATTCATTGTTGTCTGTGTCTCTATCCCTTTACCTCTCTCCCTCCCTTTCTATCTCTCCCCCTTTCCCTATCCTTAGTCTCTATCTCTTCTTTTCCCTATGTCTCGATATGATATCCCTTTTATCATTTTACATAACCCCCTCTATCTCTTCCCATCCCCATCTCTCTCTCTCTCTCTCTCTCTCTCTCTCTCTCTCTCTTTCCCCCCTCTTATTCTCCCTCCCTCCCATCCCCCCTCTTCATGTTTTTCTCTCTCTCTATTTGATTTCTCTTTGTGTCATTAAGTCTCCCTCCTTTATCCCCCTCTCTCCTTCGTTAAGCCTCCTCTCTTTATAATTTTCTCTCCCCTTCTCCCTTTCTCTTTATGCCATTATGTCTCCCTCCTATATCCTTCTCTCTTCCCTTTGTTAATTCCCATTCTTTCTCTCTCTCTCCATGTTTCCCTCATTTCTCTCCCCCTTTCCCTATCCCTTTCTTTCTCTCCATATATTTCCCTCTTTCTATCTCTCCCCCCCTTCATATCTCTCTTCTCCTTTTCCTACTTCCTTCTCTCTCTCTTTTTCTTTCTCCCCCTAAGAATCCCCTATCTCTACCCCTTTATATCTCTTCTTTGTCCCTATCCCTCTTTCTATCTGTCTCCCCTATTCCCTCTCCCTCCTCTCTCCCCCTATGTACCCTATTTCTATCTCTCTCCCCCTTTTCCTATTTCCTCATCTTTCTTTGTCTCTTCCTTTTTGTCTCTCTTCCTTCCCCCATCTCTCCTCACTATATGTCACCCCCCTATATCCCTCTCTTTCTCTCTCTCCCCTCTATATGTATCACCTTACATCTCTCTCTCTCTCTCTCTCTCTCTCTCTCTCTCTCTCTCTATATCTATATATATATATATATATATATATATATGTCTCTTATATCCCTCACTCTCTCTTTCTCCCCCTCCCCCCATATCTCTCCTTGTCTCTCTCTTCCATGCCCCATATTTCCCTCTCACCCCCATCTCTTTATACATCCATTTCCTTCTCTCTCCCTCTCCCTCTCTCCCTTATATGACTTCCTCCTACATCCCTCTCTCTCTCCCACCTCTCCCCCTTTCCCCCTCTCTCTCACCCCTTCCTTTTATCTCCCCTCTCTAACACACACACACACTCTCTCTCTCTCTAACCCCCTATCTTTTTCCCTCTATATCCCTTTACCTATCCTTATCTCTCCCTCCCTCCCTACCCCATATCCATTATTTTCTCTCTATCCCTATCATTTTCTCCTTCTCTCCCCTCCCTTAATTCTAATTCTCTCCACCATGTTTCTATGCCCTTATATCTCTCCCTCCCCCCTCTCACTCCTTATCCCTTCTTCTCTCTCTTTATCACCCTATGTATCCCCTATCCCTCTCCATATGTCTCCCTATTCTCTCCCTCTCTCTCTCCCCCCATCACCCACTTTCTCTCTCACCCTTCCCCTATCCCTTTTAAACTCTCTCTTTTTCAAAGTATCCCTATTTCACTCTCTCTCCCCATATTCCTCCAATCCATCTCTCCCTTCCTTCTTCCATGAGAATTGAGAAATAATGTACATGTAGTGTTAGCATGTTTACATTCCTATACTTTTCCATTGTTGTCATCTTCTCTCTTCTTTATCACGCGAGAATTAACATTGGAGTAAGAACATGCATTTGTTATTAACACATGCATGTTCTTTCCTATATAAGAAAAAACACACCATTTTTTTGCCATCATTTATCCTTGTATGTTCAGCACTCACTTCCACAAATACTATGAAAATATTATGTTGTAGGTGGTGGTGTTTTTTTTTTTTTTTTAAGTTGTTTCCTTAATTGTTTTTAACATATTCAAGTTCTATTAGAACCTTTTGGAGATGATAAAATCACACAATTGATCAAAATATTATAGAATAAATACATTGCCCCATAAAAATTCTAAATATCTTAGAGAGAAATCAAGACTGGATATGGAGAAACATAGACATCCACCCATCACTAGCTCAAATCCTTGCACAAATATTGTGGTGGACTACAGTTTGTTTCCACAAGTGAAGCATATGCATCAAATAGAAACCATTCAAGTTCCAACATCAAGTGATCTTCTCACCAATATTCCATTAACAAGCGATGACGTAATTGAAGAAGACATTCAAATTTTTCGAGACGCTAAATATCAAAAGGTGGAAATTAAAAAATTGAATGAATGATTTGCAACCTTATGCAAAAGAGGTTCCTCATGTGAAAGTTTTATTTGAATAATTAGGAGTTAAACGTACAAACCAAACAACTTTCCATTACATTCCCAATCTCAACCATTTAGTGAATGAAGTGCTACATTCTAATGGAAAAGGGATTGACACTTTGTGTCCACCTTCCTTATCTCAACTCTCAAGTGCATGATAAAGAAATCCTAGAGATATTCATGTGAATTAAAGTTTTCTAAGGCATTAAGGATAATTTGCATACATGAACTATTTATTGGCAGTGCAATAAAATTTTGAAAGAATTTTTTGAATCAAAAAGTGACGGTAGCTAAATTTCAATCATTTTTGTCTTTACTAAAATCACATTGTTCAACTATTGTTGGGACAAATTTAGTCATAAATATAGTTAGAAATATAAAGACTAGTAGAAACATTCAAGATGATTTCAATACAATTGGAAATACTACACATTCCGTAATGTAGCTCATCATATAATATTGATAAATATAGTTAGAAGTATAAAGAATAGTAGAAACCTTCAAGATGATTTCAATACAATTGGAAATACTACTTATTCAAAATATCATAATGCAGCTCATCATATATAGAAATCTATTATAAAATTATCCACAAGGAAACATTGTTTGATGTCACAAACATGTCATATTTTTAAAGTAAATAGAAAAACGCTTCAAAAGTATCCTATTGTAAGAGAAAATTTGACAACCTAGGTCAAACATATTATTAGGCCTTCATTGATTGGTTGCCGCATTCAAACATGAAGTTATTTATTAAGGAACTAGTACAAACTTTTTGGCATGAAAGTACTATGCCTTCATCCAATCAAAAAAATGTGCTAAAGTTGATAAAAGTTTATACACGCCGTCAACCTCACATCAAGCACTTTCTTGACATGAGACAAGCAAAAATCTATGATAAATTCAAGAAAGAAAACATGGAATTAAACATGTGCCAAATATTTTTTGAGAAATGAAAACTTTGGTATGTTAGAAGATGCACAAATTGTAACATGTTGTTGTAGATATTATGTAGAATTCGATTATTTTTATGACATATATGTACACATCAATCATATTTTGATTCCTAACATTGTGCATGCTTTCTCTTCCATATATACTATCACCAATTTCATCAAGAATATTTATTCATAGAATCATGTGTCCAAGGCTCAATAAACAAAAACTTTATGCAAAACTTGTTTAGATTGAACTTTCTCTGGGTGCAGTGAAATTTCTCTAGGTGCTAGTGCATTCATGAAATTGAGGAGCATGATTTGGGAGGATGATAGTAGATATGCATAGCTTCAAATATGTTACCTATGAACTAGATAGTGGGAAAGATAAAATTATTTCTTATTGTACCTTTAAATTCAACATATATATTTTTTTGTATGACCTTATTTTTGTGTCATCGGGTATGATTATGTGATATCATGAAAGATTTTTTTATAAAAACATAATCATATGTTCAACATGTCCATGTAGCACGATGGCAAGATTAACAATTTAGAATATGCAGGAACACCTTCCCCTTGGAACTGTATTGTTAGTTGTGGATTTCGCTGAGAAATATACACTTCAACCACATAATGAGATCTATAGCCAATATTATCATTTAGATGAAATTGGAATAATGGTAAAAATGACATATAGGCATGGGCTAGATAGGAGTAATGACAAGAGGGTAATAGTGAAGGAGGAAAAATTCTACATTAGTGATGATAGGGACCATAACCTACATTATGTGAAACATTGCTTTAAAATGTTTTATGATAACTTGAAATATAGAAATATACATATAAATTGGCATTGGATTTGGTCATATGTATTCTAATGGTTAAGTATATTGTAGAAAACACATAATATGCCCCATATTTGAAACTAATTCGAAATTGGGCATGGCAAAGGTGAGCATAATGGGGTTGGGCCATACATCAAAACTACACTATGAAGGGAGGAGATGAATTTTGTGAGAAATACTCATATCCAAGATGAAAAATCTATAGCCTAATGGTGTTCTAAAATAATGATAGGTGCAACAAATGAGTAGCAAACATCAATAAGGAAAGGTCATGTGTGAAGAAAGTTTTGAGAAGTGGTCATTTAGATTGGTCACACTAATATCATTGAAACATGATACAAGGAAATCATGCATTTCAATCAATTCACAACTTAAATGACCATTCATTCGAAATATGGACACCAAAATTGAATTTTTGTTTTGGAGCATGTAGCAGAGGTGAATGGAATGATTGTGAATCAATTGATTGAGTTTATGAATGGGGTCATGTATCACTTGTAATAGACCCTCAAGGTTTTTTTGAAATAACCCTATTAGAGGAGGGTGAATTAATCATTTAAACACACTATGACCATGTACTTTATATTATAAAACCATATACATATATCTCACATCGTATATTGGATTTGTATATGTTTTTTATTTAACCATGTTATGTTGTAATAGCCTAGAATTAAAACATGCAATTATTTACATAAGTTATGGCTATTAGTAATCAACATAAGAAATATTTCAACTGGCTAGTATATAATCTATGAGAAACCATGAGAGATAAGGAACATATCTATAGAAAGAATATTTAACTTACTTGAAGTTTCAAAACCATTTAGTGATTTGAATCCAACTAACCGCAACCAATGTTTTGGAGACAACTCTCCACCTAACCACACTGCACTATGATTTTCCATATTTGGTCACCCCTAAGCACTCAATCAACTACCTCTACCAGTGAATCCTTCGTCTCCCATCATTCTCCCTCGAAAAAATGCCTCACATCCTCCTCATCCATTAAATAGAAAAAATTGTTCCAAAATGGAAATATAATTTTCATTCACATAATCCATATGGCATCATGCAAATTTCTATATTTTTGTCTTTAGTTTTCATTAACTTAGATTTTTATATATTTCGCTCTTGTTTATTTTTTTCTTTAACTTTTTATTAACTTGACTTTATTCTTACTATTTTTATATTTTTCTTTATTTATTTATTCAGAACTTCACTTTATTATTATTTTTTTCATTTTTTATTGATATTTTAAATATTATTGTTTATTATTTTGTTTAATTTATTAAAATTATTTATTGAATTAATAATAAAAGGCATTACACGCTCCCCCTCTTCAAGAAACTTCATCTCAAAGCTAATTTTAATCATATAATTTATTATTTCTTTCTTTATTTATTTATTTCTTCTCTCCAGTCCAACGTCATCTGTTGAACTAGTATAATGCCACCCAAGTGTCTCAAAACATGCATCTAAAGTTACATCACAACATAGTGGAAAGAATTGGTACACTCAATATCTTCTTTCTCAAATTTCAGAACCAAGCTTAAAACCCCATCCATATGGACCAAAGCCCCAAGAAAGATATATAGTCTAGTATTCACACACCCCAAGAATCTCGAAAGGCTGACCCAAACTCCCTCCACAACTCCTACTAGGTACAACTCTAGGCATTGAAGTCCCACACCCATTAATGGACTTTAGCATCACAACTCCAATATCAAGAACTCGACCTCCTCAAGATGGTCCCATAACCCAACGATATTCATACAAAGAAAAAGAAATGTTGGCATAAGTAGTTGATTGAGTTCATCCCCAACCCATAAGGTGTTACATATTATCCCTTGCATGTATGGGCTCCTGCAAGATAATCAATCAAATTCATTAACATGAATAAATACTAAATATCATTTATTTTATTTAATGCAACAATATCATTAAACATCCATCTAGGATATATTTTGGTTATGTCCGTTAATTAGCTTGGTTTGAATCCTCAATACTATGAGTGTCATGTTTTCATCAAGATAATAATTACTTTTGCATAATCATTTCCACTTCTTTCATCTAGGAAGTTAACAATTTACAAAGTAAGTATAATTATTTAAGTACATCATTAAATTTCAAATAAGCCTCATCATCTTGAGTCTTAATATTTAGTCATGTATTCTTCCTTTACTAAGGAATTTTAGTGAAATTCATCATTAATATATTATTGGCCATATAATCATTCCTTATTATTAAAATCCATTGATTTTTACATCAATTTACATGTTTTTGCCACCCATTCCAAGATGAATATATGCAATAGCACAAAAACACTAGGTCGTCATGGCTTAAGTTTTTTATCAAGCTTAGTTCACTTGCACAAAGGGATTGTTAATCCCTAGTAATTTATCCATCACTTGGTAATTATCATTTTTCATCCTCAAAAATATTTTCTTATCTCATCAAGTTCCCACCTTAATATCACTTGATCTCTTTGATTTTAGAATCAACTTTCTTTATTGTGGGTCGAATATTATTCCCTTTCACTTTTGTCATGTGAACACAATCTATGGTTTAGAATTTGAATCACTTAAACTACTATCGCTATCATCCACCAAAAGGTGTTATATGCTTCGTTGGTTGATAATAACTTCTTTCAATACTAATGGCACAAACTTAGTAAGTTTTTTTATATGAAGTATCAATATATCATCAATCCACTCATGATATAATGAGTGTATATTAGTGAAATTCACCCCCTATTGGTTGATATGCTTATTTTTGTTAGTTTGTGCATAATTATTCTCACGACCTTGGTATAGATTTCCCATCGACCTTCCTTCTTACACTTCATGCTAGGATTTTTCTAATCAGTCTTCATAATCTATTTCCTTTGCAAAAAGGTAGACAATTGTTATCATTGATCATCCAAACCTTTAAACATTTTCCTAGTTTATCATTTTTCAGTCATCAATTATTAGTGTTCACAACTTTCTATCATGCCATTTTTAAATTGTAGGTCATCACGATGACCCTCACTAGTCATGTTTCTCAATCCACTCATAAATATCCTTAAGAGAAATTTCCATTAAAGATAGAGCCCATATATTAACCCTAGGCATTATTATATTTTCACAATTCCTTTCACACTTTAATACTATATACTTTAATTAGCTACTCCAACCCTAAAATATCATATTGTGATTATTCACATTACCATCATCCTCGACTATCACTAATATTGGACTTACCATGAAAATACTACCATAATTCTAAGGCATTTTCCCTTTTTCCCCTCCCAAAATCTTCTCAATTTCTATTTTTATCTTCTTTATTCCCATCATAAAGGCATTCATGGTTTATTAACTTTCTAATCAAATGTTAACATAATTCCTAAAAGTCCTTCAAAATGAGCTTCATCATTATATGGTCCTTTAACTTTTTTGGTTGATTGGCAATATTTTCTTCTCGGCCAGAGTTATTCTTCATTAGTCCTTATAATGATTCTCATCGTGTCTCCTGACAAGATACTTTTCTATGTTTTCACAACATTTTTTTTTCAAATGGTTACTTATTCTTGTGCTACCTCAAGAGTGCTAAGTTACTTCCTTGAGACAAATAAAAAACTTTTGCTGCATTGTAGGATAGTTTACTAATTATCATTGACTTCTTATAGTTGTTTGTGAAACTACAACTCACTCCCGTAGAGTGTCTTTCTATAACTCTTTTATATTTATCTCATCCTTCTAGGTTGGTTATGGTTACAACATTACCATTCATAACATATACCACTTTCAGTTTTGAATTCATTTGATGTGTACCTTTATTGATCTATATCATTGTTCTCTCAATTTGATCACTTTAAACTTGTCCACAAATTTCTTGAATAGCTAGTATCTTCTTTACTTCATCAAGTTTCCTCGGACAGATTAACATAATATGCGATTTTATATTATTTCATATCTAATGGCCCTCTTATAATCTCCATTATAATGTGTTTGTTATCTTTTCAAGAGGAAACATCCTTAAATAAAAGTCACCAAATAATCTTTAAATATGCCTAAATAGTCATCCTAAATCCATCTTATATACTTTTGAGCATTTACATAAACACTAAATTAACATTTTCAAATCACATTATTATTAGTAGGTGTCCTCTTCAAATCCCATCAACAATGCTAGATAGCCATTTTTATTATGTATTTTAATGTATCCTTATGTTTCAAAGTAGGTTCCCAATGGACCCAATAAACTCTATAATGATCTTATTGTTAAACATTAACTATCAAAATGTCATATATAGAATGGCTAGTGCTACATGTTTTAAGATGATAATACTATATAGTTTCTTAAAGGCAGTTTTAATGTACTAACCAATTGTTGTTTTCCTTTGACATCTTTAATGTGTTAACACATTGGATTTCTCTTTTATAAATATTTGTAGATTGAGTCTATGACAATACCCAAGCCAACTCCATTGTATCTCTTAGGAATTACAATAAATTACATCTAAGTTCGTCTCAAGAGAATACTAAATGTGTGTAGAAAGTTATAAGACAATAAAAATGCATGGAAACAAGCAACATTTCTTAGAATAATGTAAGAAAACTTGTAAAAATTGCACTTGTGTTAATTTGAATTATTAGATATTATTCGAGGGGTATGGGCTTAACAGAGAAATCAGAAATAAGCAACTTGTATTAATACAAATTAGAAGATCAAGATTGTTACTAAATCCAATCACTATATGAATAAATATGGTTGTAAGCAAAGACACTTTCAGCAAAATAATATTTCTTTGTATCAATGTTAAACTTAATTCAAAAAAATGATTTTGCAAATGATACGCTTAGATTAACTTATATACACACACACACTTTAAAATTAATATTTGTAAACTTATATAAAATAAATTTTTATTTTATTTTTTGTATAAATATACAAAATATTTAAAAAAAATTAATTCTATATCCACAAATTACCATATATTATTTTTTATCATTTATATTACATAACAATATATATAACCTTTTATTTTTCCATAATAATTATACAAGCTACCCTTTTTGGAATTTATGTTGGTAAGTTAGAAGAGTGTTTAGAAGCTGCAAGATGTGACTACTGCTCACTACTATGTTCAATACTCTTCTCCTTTATACTAATGATATCGTTCTTCTAGCTAGGAGTCATGACAATATCAACAAGCAGCTTAGAATCCTCCCATAATATTGCTCCAAGATGGGTATGATTGTTAATATCAACAAGATTAGAGTCATGGTAATTAAATCCAGAAAGATCAACTATGATAATTTCATTTATGATAATAAATACTTGGATAAAGTTTCCTCATACAAATATCTGGGAATAGACATTCATCATCAACTCAACTAGAATTATAGCATTGAGAAAATGATAATTGGAGGTTGGAAATATTATTATGAGTTTGAAAATAATATAAGTTGATGGATCTTTGGGTATGGAGTAAAAAATGTTCCTCTTTGAGACTCTTGTCACCCCTATTATTTTATATGGATGTGATGTTTTGGGTTGCAATATATCTAGAGAATCATGGAGGAAGATTGATCTTATCCAAAAGCAATCTATATCTCGCAACCTCAATATTAAAGAAAATACTCCCTACCTTATCCTCTTGATTGAAGGTAATGCTTCCCCCATTGAAAGCATGGCTATGATTAGGTATTTCATGTATAAGAAGAAGTTATACGACATGAAAGCCAAGAGATTCCCAAAAATTGCTTCTAAGTCTAGCGAAAACCCCCACCTCTAGCCCAAGCAAGGTTGGCATAAAGATGCTCAATTTCCGCTAGACCACTGGGTGTAAAGGAGGAGATCATCTTGGAGAATAAAGATAATATTAAAAATATTATTCTTCCAAATTGAAGGATAAGTTGTGGGAGGATAAAGAGTTAGAGGGAAAAAGGAAGCCAATATATTATAAGGAGTGAGGGAAAAAGGAAGTCAATATATTATAAGGAGTTGATCAACCCCAATCTTGATAACCATAATTATATTTTTGTCTTAACTAGTGCTAAGAAGAAAATAAACATTGCCAAGATAAGAACTATTCTCATGGGCTTCAAAGTGAAATTGGGCATTGATCAATTCCCAAAACACCTTGAGACAAAAGTGTCTGTCACCTTTGTGATACTAAGAGGTTTGAAGATGAAAAGAACTTTCTCTTGGATTGCCCAACTCTTACTCACATGTGTTCTAATTTTCAAAATCTTTGCCACACTATCAACCTTCTTGACCTGTTAATTCAGTAAAACTATGGTGATCTAGGAATGCTCATCTCCCTTCTTTTTGATCATAGAAATAAAATATTAAAGAATCTCAACTAATCTCTTACTATCTTTAGGTCTGATAAACCATATTAGTTTTAGTGAATGTTAATCATCATCATCATTATCATCATCATATATCATATTTACTTATCATACATATAATAAAATATTATGTTTAATTAATAACATATTTCTGATTAATGAAAACACATAAAGAGCAACCTTCTAGAAAAACATTAAAAAAGTACAATAACAAATAAATATATTATCACAATAAAGAAAACGATAGTTTAGTTAAGACTCCCATCTAACCCATAAGTCAACTTATACCATTTGGGCTTTTTGTTTTATGGGTTCTTTTAATATTATATGCTTACTCTTTTTATTATATTAAGATTCTATTTTTTTGTTTGTTTGTTTAGATCTAGTTTAGTTCTGATTTTTGGTCTATGTGGTTTCTTTGTTGCATCTCATGGCTTCTCATTTGAATCCCATTTTTTATATATATTATATTGTATCGTAGTCTCATGCCCTCCCACTTCTGTATATATTATATCCCATTATTTAGAATAGGCTAAGAATGAGATATGCTTACTCTTTTTATTATATTAAGATTCTATTTTTTTTTGTTTAGTTCTAATTTTCGGTCCATTTGGTTTCTTTGTTCCATCTCATGGCCTCTCATTTGAATCTTATTTTTTATATATATTATATTACATTGTAGTCTCATGTCCCTAATTTGATTCCCACTTTTGTATATATTATATCACATTATCTAGAATAGGCTAAGAATTTAATATTCTTACTCCTTTTTTATATTAAGATTCTATTTTGTTTGTTTGTTTAGATCTAGTTTAATTCTGATTTTTGGTTCATTTGGTTTCTTTGTTCCATCTCATAGCCTCACATTTGAATCCCATGTTTTATATATATATATATATATATATATATATATAATATTGTATTGTAGTACCATGCCCCCTTGTTTGATTCTCACTTTTGTATATATTATATCCCATTATCTAGAATAGGCTAAGAATCGAATTAGCCTCACATTTGAATCCCATGTTTTATATATATTATATTGTAATGTAGTCTCATGCCCCCTCGTTTGATTCTAACTTTTGTATATATTATATCCCATTATCTAGAATAGGCTAAGAATCGAATCTTGGTTGTGACAAACTCTAGCCTATATATAACCAGAAGTGGTTATATATATCGAATCTTGGTTGTGACAAACTCTAGCCTATATATAACCAGAAGTGGCCATTATATATAACCAGAAGTGGGCTATTATTCACCATAGGAATCTCGCTCAACGCCCCTTAGAGTGTTTCGAGAGTCACCAACAACATCCCTTCATGGCCTGGCTTTCCTTCACCCTTTCTTGCGTTTCGAAAGTCGCAGCCCACAAGATCCCTTCATGCCCTAGCTTTCATTCACCCCAATGTGCAAAATGTTAGAATAGGTATGTCGAAGAAACAAAAGCCCTCATAATGGCAAGATGCTTACATAAAGCAATGCTTCCTAGGTGGACATAATTAGGTTGAATCAATGGTTATGTGTTATAAGATTTTCCCACGGTTTTTCTTATTCTATTCACCAAGCATATCTTACTTATTAAATAAAATAATTTATGACATTAGGTTGTACCCAAAATAAATTCATTCACCAAGGAATATGAAATATGTATTTATCCCTACAATTGAGCCCAAACGGTGTAAACAACTGGCCTTAGAGTGGTGACTAGTCAAACAAGTGACTCGAATAAGCAAGAGATCAATACATAATAAATTCTATTTAAACAATCAACTTTGAAACAAAGAAATATTGGTTGGAATCGTTTCAAATCAGGCTACCCGGTTCTAGTTTTTTATTGAGACTAGAGAGACCCAAAAGTGTAAGCCACACCCAAATAGATTGATTCAATTAGGTTACCCTTCGACCTGAGTGATAATGTGAACATCAAGCCACGTTTGACCTGCTGGTCGATTGCTTGTTGAACCAGTCATTCTTGCATGCTTGTTGGTGGGCTAGCTATGTGGATTGGATAACTCTTCTCAGGTCAACCGATGGCACGTGAGTTAAGGCATTTTTTGTGGGGTTAATATTTGGAAACTTCTAAAATTTATGTATATTTTTTTCTCATGTATAAAAATTTGGTGTTGTTTTTTTCATTATAATTTGATGATATAATTTCAAATAAGAATGTGATATTGTGTTACTTAAAATACATTTTTGAATGCATAAATAGATTCATCATCCTAAAAATCCTCTGAAATACTCTAATTCTATGGATTAAACAAGGTAAACTTAAGTTTTTAAAAATCTCTATGAGATTTTGGTTAAAATCATCTAGAAAAAATATATTGAAAAAAAAATCATTTCATATATAAGCGAGACAATACCTAAAAATTTCAATTTTATGTATTTCAATTTACAAAAAAAAATTGAAAAAAAGTTGATATAAAAGACTCCATTTTAAATATAAGACTTTATTTAGTTTGGAAAATTTATGTATATTCCTTTATAATACATTAAAATTTCAATTTTATATAACTTTATTTTGAAAGAGAGTTAATATAATAAAAAAATCCACCTTAAATATAAGACTCTATTGGCTAAATAGTGTATACAAATTAAAAAAACACAATATTTCATGAAAAGTTATATTTTATATAAGTTTATTTATAAACCCACTTTATTTAAAAAATAAAAATAAAAAATAAAAAATAGACGTAATTTTTAAATCATATATATAATTTAAATCTAATTTATTTACATTGATATTTGATGATATGATAAAATTGATATATATATTATATTTAATGTAAATACATGAAGACTTAATTTAATCATATAAATATTATTGGTTGCATATCATTGTATGAAGGTTTATAGGCTTTAATGATTGTATAGTGGCTCTAATACTATATGTAATAGATACTATATGTAATAGCGTAAGATCAAAACATGCAAATTATTTACATCAATTAAAGCTATTAATAATCAACATAAGAAATTTTTCAGCGAGTTAGTGTATAATCTATTGAAAACCATGAGAGATGAGGAACTTACTTGTAGAATAAAAAAACCACCAGACATGAGGAACTTACTTGTAGAATAAAGATTTAACTTACTTGAAGTTTCAAAACCATTGTGTTATTCAGATCCAGCTAACTACAACCAACTTTTTTGGGATGACTCTCCACCAAACCATAGTCTCAGTTGCACTATGTTTTCTATAGTTAGCGATCCTTGAGCCCTTAGTTAACTACCTCTGCCAATTATTCCTTCATCTCCCAACATTTTCTCCCAAAAGAATATCTCACATCCTCCTTCTCATCCATTAAATAGAACAAATTGTTTCAAAAATGGAAATATAATCTTCATACACATAATCTATCTGTCATCATGCAAATTTTTATATTTTTATCTTAAGTTTTCATTAACTCAATTTTTCCATAATTAACTTTTGATTATTTTATTCCTTTACTTTTTATTAACTTAACTTTATTATTAGTATTTTTATAGTTTCCTTCATTTTAGTTTTGGGGATCTGAACTTTGAATCACATAGTTTACATAGTACTTCATAACAAATGATTGTTAATTGAGCTTTCCCTTATGAGTTATAGTTTCTTTTATTTATTTATTCAGAACTTCACTTTATTATTTATTTACTATTATTATGTTCCCTTTACTATTTATTATTTTATTTTATTTTATTTATTTATTTATTATTATTATTCTCAATTTTATTGTTTATTATTTCATTTATTTTATTAATATTATTTATTGAATTAATAATAAATGGAATTACATATATCAAGATCGTAGTCATTTGCATTTGACCATACATTACATTTTTTGTAGGCCACATATATGCAATTGTTGCCCAAAATACAATGCATGAGGCATTGATTATTTGTTGGCATAGCACAACATATACTAGGGAATAAAAAGATCAATACATCATTAATTGATTACAAAGCCAGTGAATTTCTAGTTGATTGATGGTTGTTAAAGGTGAATATATTACACTATATAGAAATTCAAGAAAGACTAGTATTATGCACTTTTCAGTCCTACAACTTTGAGAAAATATTTTATCAATATGATACATCCCATGTGATGTTAACCTATGAAAACATATGATGCAATATGATCAAGTAGGGTTAATTGTCAAGTAGTATTAGGTGTGATTAATTAGAGTCCAATGGAATTGAGGCTTTTCCAATCTAGGTCCTTGTTTGAATTTTATAGAGAGATGCAAGTCACTTCCAAGATCCATTTGGGGTAATATTGTGATTCTTATACGGGGTTATACAAACAAAAATGAGAAGCAAAAAGGATTTTTGTAAGCTCTGACATTTGTGTTTAACTAAGCCCATGTGAGCATGCTACCCACCACTCACACTAGTGTTTTGAAAAATCGAGCCCCTTGTGCAAAATTTGCATTTATCTTTACTGAAGAAAACCCTATCTCTAAATCTATTCAAATAAATCAATTTTTCACCTATGGAGCCCTGGGGTGGGGGATTTCCCCAGTTATATCCCTGTGCTAGGAGTCTAACAAAATTTACAATTTTCCCATTTGAGTCTCTGTTTGAATTTTATGGCAAGCTGTAAGTCACTTCCAAAATCCATTTAGGGACATATTGTGATTTCTTTTTCCGAGGGTATGAATGTTGGCATTATGGCTAATGTGTTGTCCTTGATGGAAACTACTTGAAAATATGTCCTTGATGGAAACTACTTGAAAATATGTCCTTGATGTTAATCTATTTATAAAATGATGATTTTGGAACTAATGCAAATGACAAGAATATTGGTTCAAGTATTGCAAACATGTGGAAGTGAGTTAGCAACATTGTTACAAGTTTCACCTGAAAGAAGATGAAAATGTGAAGTTTGAAAAAAAAAAGGTATACACAAGCCCTGTTAAGAAGAATCATGTACATACGTAGATTTTATGAACAAAATTCATGTACATAATCTAAACCATGGAAAACTAGATAGCAAGGGCCATTACGATGGTAATTTCCCATAGTATTGTGTCGGAAATGTTTATTTGATCTTGTCAATAAATACTAACAACATTACCAAGAGATTTTCCTATGGCATTATCAAAGAAAAAAACTATATACGGAGAAGGATATCAAGGAGTTAAGTGTGCATTGTAATTGATTATTCATGTGATATGATACGGAACATGTGTGCATGCCAAGGAGTAAGGAGAAGGCTCAAATTTGATAGATATGAAAGTGTATTGAAGACTAATGGATATACTTGCTTTATTTTTTTATGTTTGTATAGATAACAATTCTAGATTTGTGGTTATAATAATGTTATGATCTGAATGTGGTTGCAACGATATGTGATTTTCACAATCTATGCATAGATATCTAGGTTTGTCATGCGTTGTGATTTACAACAAAGAGTTGATTCGACAATTTAATATATTTACGTTGGTTTGCTTCAGGAATATCACTTACATACACGGATATGCTTTAGTATTGTTGTGTATAAAATTTGTGATAGTATATTTTGTATCTTGAAATGTATACACTGGTTTAACACATGATAAGTGCGTATATACACAAATCTACTTAATAACAATCATGTATATAGTCTGAGTTGAATTGATCAGGTTTTGAATTGTTGCTTGATGGTAATAGCTGACAAGTTATGTTTTGTTTGTTGCTGTTTTCCAATGGTGTCTTGATTAGGATGGTTAAAGTGTGACAGTGATATTTGGTATTGCATTGATTTGATCTGGTTGTAGTGATTGAGATTCAGCTCAATGATTGGTTTGCTTCAGTACTTAGTGGATTGATGTTTCAGTGATTTAGTTGGTTTACTTTGCTTCAATGATTCATATTTTGTGATTTAGTATTTAGTTTGGTATATTGATTCGGGCTTATTTTTGGTGTGGGTCCAGTATGAAAATTTGATGAAAAGTGGCATGCATGTTTTCATGTGTGTTTGAGTCAGGTGGATTCAGTGTGAGACATTCTAAAACATGGTCCACAAGCTAATTATGTTTGCATCTTTCAGTGAGGGGGTAGGAGCTCCCTTCCAGTAGGAGTTGGTAAACTTGACTAGGGGGTTGTAGCTCCCTTCCAGTAGGAGTTGGTAAACTTGACTAGGGGGTTGTAGCTCCCTTCCAATGGGTGCTGGAAAACGAGTAGAGGTTGTAGCCTCCAACAGGTAGGATCCTGCATGTTGGTAAGAGTTTGCACTAGTACAATATCTAATGAAGAATTTATGCATACAATAAGAAAGAAGACAAAAATGACAGTAGTGGTGGTTTTCTCCCACATTGGGTTTCCACCTAAAATCTCGGTGTCCATATGTGTTTATTTGTTGCTTATGTGTTGTGATTTATCTGTTCTTTACTGCATACTAAATGACTAATGAACTAATAATATAATGATTAAGTTAAACACCTGATGGAAATTATAAAAGTTAAGTAATATGGATATACGTAGCTATAATTCACTGAAGGTGCGTACACATGAGATTTGTCTGAATAGTAGTTGTATATATAATTTTGAATGTGAAATTAAAAGTTAAAGTGAATTAAAAATATTTATTCACCCTCCTCCTCTCAATATTTTTCCTAACAATTGGTATCAGAGCAAGTCCCTCATAAGAAGCTTGATCACTTAAAGGGCGATCTAAATGGAGAAGCAAGATGGAAGGTGTATTTTCTACAAAGCCACCTTTTTTAATGGAACTAACTTTGTGTTTTGGAAGGTCGTGATAAGATCGTACTTGTAGTCACTAGGAGTTGATGTATGGGGATTTTTTGAAGGAGGATATCAATACCCAAACTCCATTCCCAAAGATACTGCAGGAAAAAAGGAGTATGAGAATAATGCAAATGTAGTAAATGTTATCTTGCAAGGATTAGCAAAATCTAAGTTCGTGAAAGTCATGCCATTGAACACTACTAAAGTAATATGGGACAAGCTTGTCCAAAGCTATGAAGGTGACACTAAGGTAAAACATATCAAACTTCAATCATGTAGAATATAATATTAATATCTTATAATGCATGATGATGAGAGAATTGAAAACTTTTTCCTTAGAGTGGGTGAAATCGTTAACACAATGAGGGGTCTTGGTGACAAGATTGAGGATTATGTTGTTATTGAAAAGAATTTGAGATCACTATCCCCAAATTTTGATGTCAAAGTATTCACCATTGAAGAAATGCAGGATTTGAAGAGTCTTACCCTTGAAAAACTCCATGGGATCTTGATAGCTTACAAGTTGAGAAAAGGGGATACATCAGGCATTAGAGAAGCAGCATTTAAAGCCATATACAAAGGGAAATAAAAAGAAAAACCTAAAGATACAAGCTACATTTCAGATGAGGAAGAAGTGAATTTCTTGATAAATTTGCAAGTGGGAATTGGTAAATTCAAAGGTAAGCTTCCATTTAAATTTTTTTCTTGTGGAAGAGTAGGTCACTGTGCATCCAAATTTCCACATAAAGAAAATCATAATAAAAGGAAAGGAAAAGGATGTTCACAAGAAAAATGCCAAAAATAAGTTTTTTTCCAAGAAAAGTTTTTATTCTAATGAAGATAGTTAAAGAACATACGATGATCAAGAAGACTCAGACACATATTCTAACACTGGCTACAAAGTACTTATGCCTCTTAAAGATAAATCAACTAGTGAATTGGATAGTTGTGAAGAAGATGATCTCATGAAAGCATTGAAAGAAATTGATAGACTTGGGAATGCAAACAAAGAACTAGAAACAAAAGAAAGTAGTATTGTCAAGGAAATGAACTTGCTAAAGTATCAATTAGAAGAAGCCAATAGAAGAACAAAAGAATTAGAAAAAAACTTCAAGAAAATGAAAGGCATTGTGAAAAGTTAGAAACATAAATTGTTGCTCTAAGGGAAGATTATGATAAAACAAACAAATGGGTAAAGGAATATGAATCACTAGAAAAATTGTTAATGAACAACGCTCTCCTATAATCAAGACTGGCATTAGATACAACCATAAGGTTTCAAGCCCACAATATCAAGTCATCAGATATGAAATCTTCAAAATCAAAGAAAATAATATCAAGTTGTTCAAGATCTATTCCCAGGTATAAAATATGGTTTTATGGATATTGTTTCACTTGTAATTAATTTGGGCATAAGGCCACTAATTGCAGGTCAAGCAAATGGAATGGAAGAACACAAGCCTCTTGCTACATGAGATGGTTTAAATAGCACAATCTTGAACACTTGATTAGAAATTGAAAATAAATTTGGAGCAAGAAGGAGCAACAATCAGAGACGTAGGGAAGATTGTCCCTACTACAGACTATTGCTCTTAGAGCATACTCCTAACAATGAATGCAAAAGTAAATGTGAGGTACATAGCCTCATGAAAAGAAGATGATGACTATCAAATCCACAAGATTAGTAGATTATGATCTCAGGGGGAGATATTCATGTGTATCTTCATGATGATTCCATATGTTGTTATGTTATTCTTTTGGGGATGTTTATATTATTGATGTTGCATTTAATGAAGAGAATCTGAACAATGACATACATGACATGTTCAGTGGGAGTTGTGGCTATGAAAAATTAGTACTTACATTATGTACATGGTTCTTATGAATGACAGTCATGTATACACGCAATTTTTGACTTATATAGTCATGTATTCTTCTTTGTGGTGATATGGTTCTTTGGTGCATTTCTTATTGGTAAGAAGGATATAATGTGATCATAATTGATGATGTGAAAGTTGGCACAAGTTTAGGGGGAGCATCTTATATGCTTCTAATAGTTAATTATTGACATTATGGACTTTTGATCAATCCTTATTGCATGATTTTTCCTACGATGAATTCATGATTATTATTGTTTTCATCAGTCTTACTCACTACAGGAAAATATATGTGTTGTTGTCACTATGTCATGCATTATCAATGATGCTTGGATTGCATGTGATGAAGTTATGGATGATGCCTTATTATTTTTTTTCTTATATAAATCTTAATTTAATTGATGAGGAGGGCATATTCTATCATTCACTATTGATGTTGGTTGATGGCTAGTGATGCTTTCACATGTCTTGATTGATGCATGGAGATAGTATAATGTTGTATATGTTTCCTATGGTGTTATGGTCCAAGAAATTGATATGATTTTGTTGCTTGTGGAATATGGGTCTTCCTATATGTGGAGAAATTATGTTGACCTTAATGACATGAATTCAAGGAGAAGATTTTCTAACATAGCCTTATTGCACAATCTTATGTTGTTGCTACAATTGTTTAGTATTGCTTGGATATGTTCCATATTTGGCCACGTGATGATGCTACATTGTCTTATCTGCTTTATTGCTTCTTGATAATGACGATGTTCATGTTGTTATTATGTCATTTTATGTTGTTGTTGTCAGGTGATTATGTTGTAGATGTATATTTGGATCACGGTGGTTGTTGATGATTATCATGGTTTTGCTACAAAATTTTCATTGATGAGATCCTTGTTTATGGATAAGATGTTGCACCGAGCATAGATTATTTCTCTTTATGTATTCATCATGAAAATACTCCTAGTGTAATCATTGTAAATTCAGTGATGTATGGGAAATTGGGACCAAGCCATGTCATGTATGTAACCCCATTATTTTGGGTAATTGATGTAATATTTGGGTCCAATATGTAACCCCATTATGTTGGGTGATTGATCATAGAGTCATTGATTATAGGAGAGGTCATATGAATATTCATGTACTTGATTCAAAAAGTCATGTACTTTTATTACATGTCTTTAGAAGTTCCTGCATATGATCATGGGGGGAGCATGGTCAGTATGTGGACTTCATAGTTCATATAAGAAATTCATACTTACAGTGATGAGCGCTACAAGGGAAAGTACTTCATTTAGCCTTGTTTAGCACTTTTACCTTGATGTCAAAGGGGGAGAGAAGACTTAGTGTTTGTTGGTGTTTGCAAGTGGTTTCCAAACACCAAAGAGGTTTCCATCAAGTCCAAAGGGGAAGATTGTTGGCATTATGGCTAATGTGTTATCCTTGATGGCAACCTACTTGAAAAATATATCCTTGATGTCAACTTGGTTATAAAATGATGATTATGGAACTATTTGTTGGAAATAATACTGAGAGGGGTGGGCGTGAATCAGTATTAGCAAATCAATAACCTTTTTACAATTCCATTCTTAGATTCATATATGCTACTTCAGTTTAGGCAACTTGCGTGTATACACAACTGTGTTTAATGCAACTAGCGTATATCCAGAAAACTTATGATTCAGTTAGTTGATCTTTAATGAGTGCATCAGAACATTATTAACCATATAAACAGGTGCAGTAAAACAGAACAGATCATCACACATAAGAAGCACACATGAACACCATGATATAAGGTGGAAACCCAATGTGGGTGAAAACCACCTGCTCCAATCGTCTCTATCTTCCTTTTAATAAGAAACTTATTTTTACAATTTTTCACTAGCGCAGACTCATACCAGTACACAGGCACCCACCTGAAGAAGGCTACAACCTTCTCTCATTCTCCAGCTACTACTGGAAGGGAGCTACAACCCCCTAGCTCTTGTACTAGCCAATATGTTTACTAGTACGTAGGTGTTAGCCTACAATAGGCTACAACCTTCTCTTTTCTTCCAGGGACCACGTTTCATAAATTTTCAGACTGGATCCATCAATACAAAACAATCACCACTGCAATACAACTATCAACTATATCTGCATCATCAATCTCTGAATCACCCAACAACTGAATCACTGAAACCCTGTCATCAAAACATAGTCACCAGAACACAGAGCAGAACCAAGAACTCTTCAAAAACCACTAGAACCAACATCAACCTCAAATATCAAATCTCATAAGGTATACACTACTTGGCTAAGTCGAACCAGCGTGTATACACCCTTTCACCAAAGGGAACCCACGTACAGATTTGAACATAATTTCTTATAACTTTGCTGCAATTTTCAACTTCAGATATACCTAGAACATCAGATATAAAAGATAGGACATGCGTCAGTATTCAAATCTATTCATGATCATACCATATAATGATAATGCATTTTAGTCTTCATGATCCTGGTTCATCAACCTTCATTCGCCACATAGGTGCATCCTTAACAAAGCATCACATACCCATAACCTGCATACTAGATCTCACCCTTCAGCAGATATTCATCACTTGCACACTTGCCCATTGACCTAATGATCTTCTTCTCCTTATATAGTCTTAGGTCGTACTAAATACCATGGTCCAAAACCACTTAGAATCAATACCTTGGACCAAATACCTGGGGTCAACACTTTGGACAAGATACCTTGGACCAATACCATGGGTCAAAATACCAAGGACCAAATACCACGGACCAAAACCAAGTTTTCCTAACATGTACGCACTTTTCCTTGCGTGAAAGTGCGTGTATACGCATACGCGCCTTTTGGTCTGCTAACCCGCGTGTATATTCGATTTGGTCAAGGGGAACCTATGTATACTTCTTTTTCTTTCATTCTATCCTGAACTGTGATCTGTCATCTGAGTGAGTTGCCATCAAGGACAACACTTTTGTCATCCCTGTATCATAATGCCAATAATATCCCCCTTTGCACTTGACAGCAACAACCACACCAAGTCACTCTCCCCCTTTGACATCAAGGGCAAAGGGCAGACCAAGATATTCTCTCCCTTGATATACACTCTGTTGTTCATGCTCCCCCTGAGTACATGCTGAAATTTCTGATTGAGCTCCCCTTTGTACATGCCAAGATGTACCAATCCATCCATGCTCCCCCTGAGCACATGCCGAGTCTACAAAAATATTTTTCAAGAGAATAACATGACTCTACAACTCAACTAAGTGAGTATGACCTTCCTATCACCAATGACTCATACATACATCAATCTCCCAACCAAGTTGGGATACACCATTTTAACTCATCCACCCAACCAAGTGGGGATATAACAAATGTTTATACATGACTGAAATAGACATTATTACATCATCCTTCCCATGCAAAGTGGGGTTACATATTGGGTCTTTTCATGACCTTTTCATCAAATGATATACATGACTTTTATAACAATGACCACCAATCTAAACAAGACCATGATAGTCATCAGCAACTATCAAACACCATATATGATATGTACCATAAGCATCTGTCACTAGCATCCAGACCTGTAACCTGCAATCCATTCTCTTAGCCAACCAACAATCAGTAGCAAGATGTATCAATAAGCATCATCACCAAAGACTTCTAACCATAATGCCAACAATGCATTATTTGAAGCATATGCTCCCCCTGAACCTGTGCCAACCAACATATACCATGACCAAACCATATCAGACCTCTTTTCCTGAGTCTGTTCTACTGCTTTTTCTTCATAGCTCCATATACGTGACTCTGCAGCCTTTAACTCACGTATATACACGACTTCTCTTCATAATATCTGCGTATGCAAATTGGAATACTGAAGGTCTACACTTTCAGTTTCCCCTGTGTCTGTTATGTCTGCTAACTGAGTTATGCCACATCTTTCTGACTCTAATTTTGTCTTCTTCAATTCCCAGAATTGCGATGATGTATGATCCTTTTGCTTTGGTGTCCGAACTTTGCTACTGCATTCCTTTACTTTATGTCCAAACTTGTTACATGCATAACATCTTACATGTTTCATATTCCTTCTATTGCAACCAATAGCTTTGTGACCTAACATATTGCAAGCAAAACAATATCCCTTAAAGTACCTAGAACGTGATGATCTTTCTATGTGACGATCTTGAACCATTCTTCTTCTACATCTAGCTACAACATGTCCAAGATTATGACATTCAAAACATTCAACATTACTCATCGGAGGAAATAACCGTTTATCACTTCCACAGTTAGGAGCAAAATATTTTCTTTGAAGAATTTCTTTCCTTGGTTGCTGCTGGGGTTGACCACTTATCTTCTTGTTGATCATTTCAGATTTTTCATTAGAATTCCTTCCCTCACCTAGTGAGCTAGATTCACCTTCAACAATTTCATAAAAACTAAGACCAGTTTTGATATCAGGGGATCTTTGACTACTAAGAATATCATCCAAAATCTTAGTACTGTCTTGAAATTGTAATAGTTTATCCTTTTATTCTAATTTACCTCTTAAGATATTTACCTCAACCTAGTGTTGTTCTTCCTTTTCCAGATATTGCTTCTTTATGTTTTCTTCAGCTTTTCTTCCTTCTTCCACTTGTTGCCTTAATTTGAGCACTTCATGTTCTTGTTCTTCAAGAGCTCCTTCATTCTGCTTCTTTGATTTTTTCAAGATCTTCTTTTAGAGAGAGGATCTTAGATTCAAGTCTCTACATTGTTATGCTATGATCATTTACTACATCCTGCAGTTGCTCCCTTACTCTGGTTACTGTCTCCAGCTGATCTTTTAATCTGGTAACTTCCTCTATTTCTACGTCTTTATTTTCATATTGCATGAGAAGTCTAATTTCTTGATTGTCTTCATCACTATTGGACAAACCATCACTATCATCATGAGTATAATAACTTCTATTACCTTCTTCAGACATCTTTCCTTTGTTATGAGGGCATCTAGCAGCGTAATGACCAACCCTACCACAAGAAAAACATTTGAAAGGTAGCTTACCTTTGAACCTTCCAGATCCCTATTGAAGATTCTTGACAAAATTTACCTCATATTCTTCTTCTGAAATGTATCCTGATTCACTGAGTTTTCCTTTCCTCTTTGTTGATACTTTAAATGCAACTTCTCTCATTTCTGATGGTCCACCTTTTATCATTTCAAAAGCAGTTAAGATTCCGTGAAGTTGTGTCATAGTGATATTCTGTAGATCCTCCCTTTCTTCTATGGCCGACACTTTGGATTCAAATTTAGCAGACAAGGATCTCAAAACTTTCTCAACTAAGACAACTTCCTTAATTTCTTCACCCAGATTCTTCATACAATTGACAATCTCATCTATACATAGAAAGTAATTAGCTATGCTTTCATCACTATGCATCTTAAGAGTTTCATACTGAATTATGAGAGTTTGAAGCCTAACAAATTTTACCTGAGCATCTCCTTCATAGCTTAGAATGATTTTGTCCCATATTGCTTTGGCTGATTTGTGCTGCATGACCTTGACAAACTCTAATTTTAATAAACTTCCCAATAAGATAGTAACAGCTTTGGCATTGATTTCATATTGCTTTCTACCTACCATATCTATAGGAATTGCTGATGGATATGCATATCCTCCCACGATTCCCAAAATATCTGTTCCAAGCGATTGTAGATAGGTTGTGGTTCTTATCATCCAGTACATAAAATTTCTCCCATCAAAGATTGGTGGTTTGATGGCTCCCTCTCTTTCTTGATTACTCATCCTAATGGATCTTCCTTCAAGCGATCAAGCTTCTTCCGAAGGACCTGCTCTGATACCAATTGTTGGAAATAATACTGGGGGGGGGGGGGTGAATCAGTATTAGCAAATCAATAACCTTTTTACAATTCCATACTTAGATTCATATACGCTACTTCAGTTCAGGCAACCCGCATGTATACGCAACTGTGTTTAATGCAACTAGCGTATATTCAACAAACTTATGATTTAGTTAGTTGATCTTTAATGAGTGCATCAGAACATTATTAACGATATAAACAGGTGTAATAAAACAGAACAAATCATCACACATAAGAAGCACACATGAACACCATGATATAAGGTGTAAACCCAATGTGGGTGAAAACCACCTGCTACAATCGTCTCTATCTTCCTTTTCATAAGGAACTGCTTTTTACAATTTTTCACTGGCGCAGACTCATACCAGTAAGCAGGCACCCACCTGCAGAAGGCTACAACCTTCTCTCATTCTCTAGCTACTACTGGAAGGGAGCTACAACCCCCTAGCTCTTGTACTAGCCAATATGTTTACTAGTACGTAGGCGCCAGCCTACAGTAGGCTACGACCTTCTCTTTTTTTCGAGGGACCACGTTTCATAAATTTTCAAACTGGATCCATCAATACAAAATAATCACCACTGCAATACAACTATCAACTATATCTGCATCATCAATCTCTGAATCACCCAACAACTGAATCACTGGAACCTTGTCATCAAAACACAATCACCAAAACATAACGCAGAACCAAGAACTCTACAACAACCACTAGAACCAACAACAACCTCAAATATCAAATCTCATAAGGTATACGCTACTTGGCTAAGTTGAACCAGCGTGTATACGCCCTTTCACCAAAGGGAACCCACGTACAGATCTGAAAATAATTTCTTATACCTTCGCTACAATTTTCAACTTTAGATATACCCAGAACATAAGATATAAAATATAGGACATGTGTCAGTATTCAAATATATTCATGATCATACCATATAATGATAATGTATTTTAGTCTTCATGATCCCGTTTCATCAACCTTCATTCGCCACATAGGTGCATCCTTAACAAAGCATCACATACCCATAACCTACATACTAGATCTCACCCTTCAACAGATATTCATCACTTGCACACTTGCCCATTGGCCTAATGATCTTCTTCTCCTTATATAGTCTTAGACCTTACTAAATACCATGGTCCAAAACCACTTAGAATCAATACCTTGGACCAAATACCTAGGGTCAACACTTCGAACAAGATACCTTGGACCAATACCATGGGTCAAAATACCAAGGACCAAATACCATGGACCAAAACCAAGTTTTACCAACATGTACGTGCTTTTCCTTGCATGAAAGTGCATGTATATGCATACGTGCCTTTTGGCCTGCTAACCCGCGTGTATACGCGGTTTGGTCAAAGGGAACCTGCGTATAGTTATTTTTCTTTCATTCTGTCCTAAACTGTGATCTGTCATCTGAGTGAGTTTCCATCAAGGACAACACTTGTGTCATACCTGTATCATAATGCCAACACTAGGGTAGGTGACAGAAATATTGGTTTAGGTATTGCATACATGAGGAAGTGAGTTAGTAGTCGTGTTAGAGGTTTGACTTGGAAGAAGATTAAAATGTGAAGTTTGAAAAATGAAAGTATACATGACCCCTTTGAAGACGAGTTCCATACATACGCAGGTTCCGTGAACAAAAGTCACGTACATAATCTGAACCATTGAAACTAGATACCAAGGGCCATTACCATGGTAATTTCCCATAGTATTATGTCAATAATGTCTATTTGATCCCGTCAACAAATACTAACAACATTACCAAGTGATTTTCATGTGGTATTGGCAAAGGAAAAAACTATATAAGGAGAAGGACATCAAGGAGTTAAGTGTGCAATGTAATTAATTATTCATGTGTGATCTAATCTGGAACAAGTGTCAATCAAGGAACAAGGAGAAGGCTTAGATCTGATAGATCTGAAAGTGTATTGAAGACTAATGGACATACATGCTAGATCAGTTTATGTTTGTATAGCTAGAAATGCTTCTATATCTTTGGTTATAGTGATGGTATGATCTGAATGTGATTGCAGTGATATGTGATTTTAACAATATGTGTGTAGAGACTTGGGTTTTTCATGTGTTGTGATTTGCAGTGAAGAGTTGATTTTGTAATTTAAAATATGTATGATGGTTTGCTTTAGGAATATCATGTACATATGCAGATATGCATCAATATTGTTGAGTATAAAATATATGATAATATATTATGTATGTTCAAAAATATACGCGAGTTTAACAAATGATAAGGTCATATATATGCAAGTCTACTTAATAACAGTTGCATATGTACTTTGAGTTGAATTGATCAGGATTTGAATTGCTACCTGATGATGACATTTAATGAGTTATGTTTTATTTTTTTTTGTATGTCAATGATGTCTTGATCAGGATGGTTGAAGTGTGATATTGTTATTTGGTATTGCATTGATTCGATTTGGTTGCAATGGTTGAGATTCAGCTCAGTGATTGGTTTGCTTTATTATTCAATGGCTTGATGTTTCAGTGATTTAGTTGGTTTACAATGCTTCAGTGATTCATATTTTGTGATTCAATATTCAGTTTGGTATATTGATTTGGGCTTATTGTTGGTGTGGGTCCAGTATGAAAATTTGATGAAAGGTTGCCTGTATTTTTTTATGTGTGTTTGAGTCAGATGGATCCAGTGTGAAACATTTTGAAACATGGTCAACAAGGTGTTGAGGGTTGCATCCTTCAATGAGGGGGTAGGAGCTCCCTTCCGGTAGGAGATGATAAATGAGACCAGGGGGTTATAACTCCCTTCCAGTGGGTGTTGGAAACTGAGTGGAGGTTGTAGCCTCTGTCAGGTAGGATTCTGCGTGCTAGTAAGAGTTTGTGCCAGAACAATATGTAATGAAGCATTTCTTTATATTTTAAGAAATAAGACATAGATGATAACAACGGTGGTTTTCTCCCACATTGGGTTTCCACCTAAAATAACAGTGTCCATATGTGTTGATGTGTTGCTTATGTATGTGATTTATTTGTTATTTACTCCATACTAAATTAGTAATGAACTAATAATGCAATGATTTAAGTTAAACATTTGATGGAAGTTATGAAAGTTAAGTATTCTAGATATATGTAGGTTCAATTTATTGAAGGCACATACACATGTGGGTTGTGTTAATAATAGTACAAAATTCTGAATATGAAATTGAAAGTTAATGTGAACTAAAAATATTGATTCACACCCAATGAAATTTAAAGTGAATTATTATTATTTTCCATAATAATGAAAACCAAATTTAGTAACAAAATGGAGTTCCACAATATTCAACAACTTGTGTTTATCCAAGGCCCATGTGATCACACCACCCACAATTGCTTGAGCTAGTGTTTTCCAAAATTGATCCACTTGTGAAAAAATTACATTGACCTTTTTAAAGCAAAACCATAGCTACAATGATACTAAAATAAATCATTTTTTTACTAATTGATTCCTAGGATGGGGGTGTCCCTAATTGTAACCTAGTTTCAGGAGTCCAATGGAATTGAAATTTTTCCCATTCAAGTCTTGGTTTGAATTTTAGGGTGAGTTGTAAGTCACGTCCAAGATCCATTTAGGGACATATTGTGATTTTTTTCTAGGGGTATGAAAACAAAACTAAGTAGAAAAAAGGATTTGTGTAAGATTCAACAATTTTGTCTAGTTAAGGCCCATGTGAACACAGTACCCATAATCACTTGATCTATTGTTTTACAAAATTGACCCCTTTGTGAAAAATGTGCATTAATCTTTAACAAACAAAAGCCTAAGTTTGAAGATCCTCAAACAAATCAATTTTAGACCTATGGGGTCCTAGAAGGTGTGTGTCCCTAGCTATATCCTAGTGCCAAGCTTCCAATGGAATCGATGATTTACCAACCTGAGTCATAATTTGAATTTTATGTTGAATTGAAAGTTGTTTCCAAGAGCCATTTAGGTAGATATTGTGATTTTTTTGCGGGTGTATAAAGGCAAAAACAAACAACAAAAAGGAGTTTTGTAAGCTTTAAAATTTTTGTATGGATAAGGTCCATGGGAGAACACTATCCACAATCACTTAATCTAGTTTTTTGCAAAATACACCCCCTTGTGTAAAATTTGCACTGATCTTCACTGAAAAAATAAATAAATAATTAATAATTAATTAATTAAAAATTAAAAATTATAAAAAAAAAAGTGTAAATAATAATAATAATAATAATAATAAAACAAAAATAAATTAAATAAATAAAATCAAAAAAATAAAAATAAAAGTAAAAATAAAAAAAGTACTCCCTAGATCCTCAAATAAATCAATTTTTGACCTTTGAAGAGGGGAGTGTCCCTAGTTGTAACCTAGTGCCAAGAGTCTAATGGAATTGACATTTTTCCCATCCAAATCCTAGTTTGAATTTTATGGTGAGTTGGAACTCATTTCTAAGATCCATTTGAGGACATATTTTGATTTTTTCTGGAAGGGTATAAAATACAAACTAAGAAACAAAAAGGATTTCCCTAAGCTTCAACAATTTTTTGGCCAAGGCCCATGGGAGCATGCAACTGATAATAACTTGAGCCAATGTTTTAGAAAATACACTCCCTTGTGCAAAATTTACATTAATCTCTAGTGAACAAAGCCCTAGAACCAAAGATCCTCAAATAAATCAACTTTTTACCTAAGGAATCCTAGAAGGAGGGAGTTCATACCTATAGCTTAACACCAGGAGTCAACAAAATTGCCAATTTTCCCATTTGAGTCCAGGTTTTAATTTTATGGTAAGCCACAACTCACTTCTAAGGTCCATTTAGGGACATATTGTGAATTTTTTCTGAGGGTATAAAAACCAAACACAACAATCAAGAGACAATCAATGTAATCTAAGGACATAACTAAGCCACTACAAATATAGAAATGTGGATGCTAAATGACTATTGAATACACTCATAAATCAACCAAACATTAGTCAACAGGATATATAATAAATCTAAGGAATGCCTACTAATTCAAACCAAAATGCATCACTTCACTTCAAGCCTCTATTTTTTATATGGCTTCTAAAACATGGATTTTATTGTTTATTTGTCTTTTAACATCCATTGCTTGATGACAAAAGTTATAAAAGAGAAAATAAAGAAATAAGATCAAAACCTTTTAAGTATGTATGACTTTCAATCAACACTTTTGTAGTTGCAATTTTGAATTCTACTTTGCATGGGGCTAGTTTTGGGGATCAAAGCTAAAATAAGTGTGGGGATTTTACATAAAGGTGGAAAACTCATTTGCATATGAATTATATGATGCTAGTGGAAAACTCGTTTGCATATAATAATTATTCTGTGGATATGGATGGGATTATTGTTTATACCTTTGTTACATATTAAAATCAAAATTGAGTACAAAACTAGAAAATGTAAGTAAACACATGATATTGATCACACTGATGTGAAATTTGAAAAGGCTAATTGGTCTCTAAGGTTTCTTATTTTGGTGGATTCCCTATCAAGGGTTTGGAGAGTCTCACTTGTGCCAATTTGTACTAATCTATAATGGCTAAGGTTTAATTGTGAAAATCCTCATTGATGGCTAAGGTGAAGTGTGGATAACCTCATTTTGTTGTAGGAGCTCAACAAAATAGTTTTCTTTATGCACATTCTTTGGGATATTAATTGTGTTCATTGATCTATGAATGTGATGAACTAAGGATGTTCCATAAGAAATTCACATAATTGATACTCTTCAAATTGAGACCTAAAGATACCTACCATAAGTGACATAGTTAATTATCAATGCACTAAAGAAATGCAAACAAGCCATTGTACACTATATTATGTGTCACATCAGTGATCCACATAATTAATGAATAATGACCATCAAGATATTATGTATCAATGCACATAAATGAGGCATCATAAGTGTTACATAATTAATGTTCTTACATGACACATATAATTGACACACCATAAGAAACATCGAAAATATAAATTAACCATTGTAGATAGTGGTTGCAATATACATGAGAATATATGTAAGGAAATTATACCTTTATTAATAAATTTTAAATTTTTATTAGAGGTTGATGTCTTTGTTTCTGAGAAAATGTAGTGTAAGCATAAATATGAGAAGGTGGATAGAATATAATGAAAAATACAAAGAGTTGGGTGTAAAAACACCAAATAGTGAGTTCAAATTTGAGTGCATAATTAAAAAATGTACATAGACACATGATATTTACCTTGCTTCACCAGTTGTCAATGTTTGTTGATGAATATTTATGTGGAATTTGAAAAACCATAGTTTTTTTCAATTTGAAAACATTAGTTTTCTAGAATTTGAAAATCCTAGTAATGTGGAATTTGAAAATGTTAGTTTTGTGGAATTTGAAAAGCATGGATGGTGGCCGAAGGTTTATTATTTTCTTGGATTCCCTATCAAGGGTTTAGAGAATCTCACTTCTTCCAACTTGTATTAAGATATGGTGGCTAAGGATAAGTGTGGAAAACCTAGTTGATGGTTAAGGTGAAGTGTGGATTACCTCATTTTATCTTGAGAGGTCATAATAAGCTCTCTCTTTATGCACATTCCTTGGGATGTTATATTTGTTCATTATACTTGTGAATTTTATGAAGCCATGAAACTTTATATGGGTGGAATTTTATTGTTTAGACCATTGTGACTAATTTATACCCAACACGCGAGAGGATAGTCCCATAAGTGACACACTTAAGAAACACACATGTAAGTGACATAATTAAGTGATGCCCCATAAGCAATCTACATATAAGTAATACTCTTCAAAATGAGACACTTAGTCAACATGCCATGTAAAATACCTATCGTAAGTGACATAGTTAAACATCAATGCACTAAAGCAATGCACAATTGAGCCATGGTACAACATGTAAGGTGTCACATATAAGTGATGTATGCTAACTAAAAACACATAGGTGATGCACATAACCAATAAACGATCACCATCAAGACATATGCATCAATGTGCATAATGATGCACCATAAGTGATACATAGTTACTGTTCTTACATGACAAACATAATTGACAAACCATAAGAAACACGTATATCTAAATTGACCATTGTATATAGTGGCTACAATATATGAGAAGATACGTAATGAACTTCTACCTTCTATTAACTAGTCCCCAATTTTGACAATTTATTGATGACTCTCTTTCTAAAAAATGTAGTGTAAGCATAGATATGAGAACACGATGTGAATAGAATACAAAATGCCAAGAGTTGGGTGTGAAAATACCAACACAGTGAGTTAAAATTTTAGTGCATAATTAGATAATGTATGTAAACTCATGATGTTGACCTTGCATTGCAAGTTGGAAATATTCATCGATGTATATTGACATGGAATTTGAAAAAACATAGTTTTATCCAATTTGAAAACCATAACTTTTTGGAATTTGAAAACTATAGTGATTTGGAATATTATACTCTTCATTTTGTGGAATTTGAAAATCATAGTTGGTAGCTAAGGTTTCTTATTTTGGTGGATACTCTATCAATGATTTGGAGAGTCTCACTTTTGCAACCTTTATTAAACTATGATGGCTAAGTCTACATGTGGAAAACCTATTTTATGGCTAAGGTGAAGTGTGGATAACCTCATTTTGTCTTGAGAGGTCAATATAATATTTATCTTTATGCACCTTCCTTGAGATATTATCTTTTCTAATTATATTCATGAATGTTATGAAGCCATTAAATGTTTTTACCCAAGGAAAAATCGTAATTTTATTAATGAAAACAAAATTACATGTTGTATATGCTTGCAAGTATTCCATCATCCAGTCAAAGACTATTGCTCATAATTTCATACAAAATAATCAATTAACAGATGAAGAGAAAAGGTTAACATTTTCTCCATTTCTTCTTTTCAACCTTCCACCTTTCTCCTTGAGTTGGCATGGATGAGACAATAGCTAGTTGATTTCCTTCTTCTATTCTTGTAATGTCCTTATCTGAATCAGAATTATCTAAGACATGGTGACGTTTTTATCTGCCAGAGTCCTTTGCTTCAAGTACCCTCACTAGTTGTGCCATCGGGACTTGTATTTCTGTCACTTCTCAAGAGGCTTTCCCCTTTCCTTCTTTTTCTTTTGTATTTTGGTTTACACATTGGAAATGGGATCATTTTCTACTTCATCCTCTTCCTCTGTTGGCATACTAGAGGGAAATTTCCATCCTTTGGTTGCTTTCCTAGTTTCTTCTTCCTTCGCAACACTTTCTTGGCATCAGGGCACGTGTTTTAGAGATGTCCTGTCCATTGACATATTCGGCATCTGAAGGTTGTCTACTCAAAATCTAGTAATTGAGTCCAAGTATGCTTGTTGTGTAACAAGTGAATGTGATCCGGTAGGCCTTTACTGAGGTCCATTGCCACACATATTCGGGAAAAGTATAGATTCATTCTTCCATTCTTTGTCCTAATATATTACCAATGCTTTCTAGAGCTTGGGGATGCCAAAAATGAAGGGGGATGTTATGTGGCCTAACCCAAATCGACATTCTTGATACAATCATGGTGTTTGCATCAAAATTTGGGAATTATGGGGTATTGAATAGTCTTTTCGATCCATAAAAACATGGATCTTCCTAAAGGACAAAATATCGATCCTCTGATGATGAAAAATTTACTATGAAGAGGCCCTTGGAGCAGAGGTGTATTTCAAAATTTGTTGTCCAATTTGAGAAGATCTAATGGAAGAGGTCTATTGGTTTTCGCCAAAAACTGTTAAATATGCAGATGATGGCTTGAGGTTCATAAGTTGTGCATAAATCGTTTGTTTCTGGTAGATCTATAATCAGTTTTGGTACATTATTCAATTGCTCCACTATATAGGGACTGGGGATATTGTGTGTTTGTTATAGGTTTTTTGTAGCTATTGGTTTCCCTTAGAGGTTGTCTTTGAAGGAGAGACTGCCATTTATATGTTCTTGATTTGGTTATGTACCTTTGGGTAAGCTAGAGCCAACAACACCTCCTGCTCCCTTTGATTTACTTGATCCAATTGCTCCACCTCTCAATCTCAGATTTAGGATGATGGTGGTCGCAGGAAGAATGTTGTATTCATGTAGACTCTGATCATCCTGCATAGATCTGCCACCACAGATCAAGGTTTGTTGATTTGATTGATAGCCCATATTTTTCATGATATTCTGCTTCATTTGAGAAACCTTACCAGATATATGCACCCAAACTAATGATGATTTACCATCAGGGGTTTTTAAAATAATTTGGAAAATGTTATGTTCTTCCTGATCCAAGGTGTCATCTGATTCGGCCTCCGGTTCAATGCCATAAGACAATTCAGTTTCCTGTAGCGGAGACTGATATGAGGACACAATTGTAGATTGTGAGTTCCTTAGTAGATCCAAAGAAAAGGGTTCCATAAACCTTGGTTTTGATCCTGATCCATCTTAACAGATATTTATTGCACATAAGATGGGTGGAGATCTTAAATCTAGTAAGGGTGATTCAACATTTATTGGATACATCGCCTCAGTGATGGATATCGATGTATTGATTTTGGTCCATTGATTGAGTTCTTTTGGCAGATATTCTATGAAAAGAGACAGAGGTGGAGAGGACTTTATATCTATTCCATCTAGCCTCTTATGTGAATTCAGATCTAGCTTGTACCTGCACACCCTAGAACAGGATTTAAGTCCTTTCCATAAGGCTTGGGCGATTTGGTGCTCAACATTGAAAATTTGTGCACCCCCAACATTTTGTTTAGAGTTCCTAGAGTGTAATATCACTGATGTGGATATCCACCCACATAGATCATTGTAGGGAAGTCCGTAGGAGTGTTGTCGCGTTTATGTTGGTATAGATCTGACCCAAAGCAATAAATAAATAAGAATCCCATCTCTTTCATAGTCGGTAAATGATTCAAAATTGGGTATCGAATGTGATCTAAGAGAGATCCCAAAGAATCGTATCCCATCCGACACAGGATAGTGGTTTCAGAGTTGTCCTCCAATGCATTAGTCGAATGATGCAACCCCAAATTCGGTCATTGTGTCAACGATATCCTCTATTATAGAGAATAGAGAAGCCCTAGCAGTTCCTCCAATATTTTTTGGTAGTGATCAGCTTATCACAGATATCATTATTCCAAGGTAAATTCACAATCATGAAGCCATGAAATGTTATATGGATGGAATTTTCTTTTCTATACCACTAAGACTAATCTCTACCCAACACGCCATAGGAGACAATGGCATAAGCGACACACTTAAGAAACAAACATATAAGTGACATAAATATGCGATGCCCCTTAAGAAATGTACGTATAAGTGATACTTTTCTAAGTGAGACACATAGTCAACGTGCTATGTGAGATATCTATCATAAGTGACATAGTTAAGCATAAATGCACTAAAGAAATGCACGCTTGAGCCATGATACAACATATTAGGTGTCACATATAAGTGATGCACCTTAATTAGCAACACATAGAAATGAACTATGACTATCAACACATATGCATTAATGCACATATGTGATGCACCATAGGTGACACATAATTAATGTTCTGACATGATAGGCATAATTTAAACACAATAATAAACACACATGATCTAAATTGACTAATGTACATAGTGGTTGCAATATATGAGAAGATATATGACATACTTATACATTATATTAACCAATCCCCAATGTTTTCAAGAGGTTGATGCCTCTCTTTATAAAAAAAAAAAAAATTAGTGCAATCATAAATATGAGAAGGTGGAGAGGATAAAATTCAAGATGTCAAGAGCTGGGAATGAAAACACCAACATAGTGAGTTCAAATTTGAGTGCATAATTATAAAATGTAAGTAAAAACATGTTATTGACCTTGCATCACAAGTTAACAATGTCCATCGATGTATATTAATGCTGAATTTGAAAAACCATATTCTTGTGCAATTTTAAAACCCTAGTATTGTAGAATTTGAAACCCTAGTAATGTTGATTTTAATAACACGAGTTTTGTGGAATTTGAAAAGCATAGTTGGTGGCTAATATTTCCTATTTCATAGTATCCCCTATCAAGGGTTTTGAGAGTCTCACTTTGTGCCAATCTGTATTAATATATCATGGCTAACACTAAGTGTGGAAAAAATAGTTGATGGATAAGGTGGGTGTGGATAGCCTCGTTTTGTTCTAAGAGATCATCACAAGCTTTGCTTTATGCATGTTCCTTAGGATTTTCTCTTTTTTCATTATATTTATGAATTTTATGAAACCAAAAAACATTATATGGATGGAATTTATTTTACACCATTATGACTAATGTATACCCAACACACTGTAGGATAATCCCATAAGTGACACACTTAAAAATAACACATATAAGTGACATAATTAAGTGATGCTTCTTAAGAAATGTACATATATGTGACACTCCCTAAAGAGAGACACATAATTAACATGCTATGTAAGATACCTCCATAAATGGCATAGTTAAGCATCAATACACTAAAAATGGCACACAAGACATGATACACAAGTCAAAATCACATTTTTATATTCAATTTTGTCCAATTAAAATTTTTGATATAGAATGAAATATTGTTTCCAACATACATAGTCGAAACTCATGCCCAACAATGAGAGAATGGAAACTAGTGCCCTAGACACAAAATGGCATCTTGTGCCAAAAATACCACATCAGGGTTAATGTACATACTGCCTCTCTCAATCACTATTACCATTCTTGGCACTCCTAGGTTCATCTCCAAATTGATCTTACTTCTCCTTGAGATGGAGGAACCTTGAACTTTCTTTGTTTTTAGAGTACTATGGCTCTATAGGCTCTGAAAAGGAAAAAAAACGTATTAGTTTGTTTTCCCATAATTCAATCAATTAACACACTTAATAAATGAAATTAGAATACATTGGGAAACTCACCTCACACATGAAAGTAAATGGTTATGTGTTTTTCCTCCTCCATGATCCAATCCTCTCAACAATGCCTCCCTATAATAATTACAACAATCAATTAATTGAAAAAAAAGAAGTCAAATTTTGTATAAAATCAATTTAACTCATGTGATTTATAAGATTTTGATCAAATAGTTTGTCTCATTTGTGAAGATCTAAGGAAATGGAGATGATTTCCCTTCCTAGCTTGGAGGTGGAGCACTTGGTTGGAAAACCTACTTCGAGGAAATGATGGGGGCTAGGGAGTATGTAGTTAGAACAACAATAGAGGCAACCACTATAGAGGTAGCTATAGTATATGCAATACCTTTTTCCATAATAGTGGATGCACTGATAAAAGATGGAGCATTGGGATAGATAACCTGGTTTGAGGCAATGATGGGGGTTGCAGAGGATGTACTTGCAACAACTATAGATGCAATCATTGTAGGTGTAGATACAGTAGATGCAATACTAGTTGTTACAACAATGGATGAAATTGGAGGAGGGCTAATGGTGGATTGGTGTAGGATGAATGGATTTGGCACTAACATAAGGGTCTAAAGGAAAATTTACTAACCATTGAAGGCAATACAACCCCACCAAATGTATAATAGGAGGAAGCACCCTAGGGGAAGAAATGGAAATGGGGGCATTGGGGGGTGGGGCACCCAGTGGTCAGAATTTGAATGAAATATGGACTAAATGGAATGGGTGAATGATGGAATTGGGTGGGTATGGAAGAGGAAGGATCTAAGAACAATGGCACCTACAGAGACATTTGTACCATGTTTAATTAGTGCAAAAAATTAAATTCAACTAAACTAAGATAATGAAAATCATATTAAAAGTAGATATAATCTTGCATATGCTACCTGGGTGGGACGTGATCTACTAATACTACGTGGGGATGGATTCTCATACTCTCTAGTGGACACTTAATGAAACAACAACAACAACAATAAAAAAATAAAATTTATTTCTCCCAAATAACTTATACGTTTGCAAAATAACAAACTTTTAAATCCTATTAAGTTCTCATGGAAGTAGAAAATAATAAAGTCATTTAAACACCTAAGTGCAAGGTTTCAAAATATTAAATGTTATATCCATGGCTACAGCGAGATTATGAGAACTAACATATTCCCATATCAATGGTCTCATATCCTCTCATCGCATTTCTATATGCAAAAAAAAAGTAAAAAATTACTTTAAAGTTACATTTGTTGAAAATTTGACAATTATTATACAATCAAATTTATATTCAATGATTTAGCATCAATTAATAAATATACTAACCTTATCCATAAATCTCTCATGCATTGGATCCTCCATCGATCCATGGAAAGCATGCTCACAACGAGATCATATACATGGTGCTACTCAACTTGAACCAAAAACATTAGCATGCCTACATGGATTCAGTGGTTTATAATTAGTATAGATCGAAGTCCTTACACCTAGAGGTATAAGATACTCCTCCAATGGATCTTGTTCAAAGGCTACCACAAATGAACTATGTTGCACCAAACTACGTGTGAGACTTTTTATCACATTGCTAGTGTTAACAAGGTGATATAAAAATTGAGGTGCTTATGGTGGCAGTAAGGGGGGGTTGGGCATATGTCTCGGAGAAGGTGGTCCTCTAAATCGACCATGTCTTGCATTTGGTTGATCCTGGGAAGAGCAAATACCAACTCCTTATAACTCATTAGTGTCAAAATAGTTAACATGGAGACCAATTATAAAATCAACCCATAATTTCCAAAGGAAATATGATGGAACCTCCCTATTATTATAAGGAGGTTTGTCAATAACCATAAACCAATGAATCATCTAATTCTCTTTCTGTGGATCAAATGTGCACAAATCCATGCAAATATTTCACTTCCCTAGATCAAGGGTTTGGTTGGTTTTCGGGTCAATAAATAATCCCATAATTGTCTTTTTATGATATTCAAACCTTTAACTTATTCTTTATTAATTTATATGGAGTAGAATTCTCTCATATTGGCCCTATATTCATCGATATTTATCAATTGACCATGGGAATGATCAAAGGAGGAACAATACTATCAAGGGATATGGCTAATGAGAGTCATGATGGTTCCCTTGTGTGTCTGATCTCTTCAATCAATATTTTTAATTCATTTAAATCATTTGTAATATTTGTTTGTGGATTGGGATTTTCCTCTAGGTTTATGTTTCATTATGGCTCTACTATGGGGTTGGTTTTTTTATTTGGTTTGGGGTTTTCAATCATGGAAATTGTGTTTATGTTAAACCTACAATTAAAAAAAAAAAACATTTCTTTGAAAAATCAAATTTTCATTACATTTTAAAAAATAGGATACTCACCTCTACTTGGCGAGTGAATGTTTAGATGAGGACCACAAGCATGTGCATATTCTTTTGACTTGACAAGCTCTTGATTCATGGCTAAGTCACTATCTGTGGGGAACAAAGAGACCCCACAGGAATTATTTTTTAATACGCAGTGCATGCACATTACAATAATGTAATAGCTCATGCATGTTATTTTCCATTTCATAAGCCCATGTGGTAGTTCAGTAAGCATTGAACCTAAAAAATAAGAATGCACTCGCATATTTTAGTAACAAGTGAACGTTTATAAAAAAATATTGTGTGTACACTCCTATTGCACCAAAAGTGGGTAACATCTCCATGCGAGCATCCTTAAGTATATGTCTAAATTCAATGTAAATTATAGTACAGACATGAAGGAAAATAATAAAATTAATTGAAAAGTAGTTCACAACATTATCATCTCATTTTAATGTATTGTTTGTGTGCCTTTTAACACACTTATCACAAATTGAAACTTTTTGTTAAATATGAGAAATACATTCATGAATTAGGAATCTCATTTTCTAAGTTGTTAAGAACAACCATTTCCATTGCAAAATTCTTATTCTATACAAACTATAAAAGGACCTTAGTTAAGATTTGACTTAATATCCATACACATTGCAGTCAAAATTATTGGATATGTTTTCATAGGTTTCTTTTACTAATAAATTTATCTCGCAAAAGTTTTAATCAAAAATTGATTTACAAAGCATGAACATTTCATAAGTAGTATTTCAACCTGATGGGGAGGATAATAATTCTTCCCGTCAACTACTAAATCTGGAATAATCCAATAGTCTCAATAGATATATTGAATTTTGTTAAAAATGAACTAAGAAAAATCCTGATTTAATTTTGTCCTTGAATTAAATTAGGAATAAAATTGTAATTCCATATCACAAGACAACTTGTACGAGTTAACTAAGTTAATTTGACTTAGTTGGTTCAGTTAATTCAAGTTGAGGGTCTAACTTGATTCATGTAGAGTTTCTCCTACTTTATAGGATCCTTGGTTGAGTTTATTTTGAGTTGTAATTAATTAATTCAGTTTAACTGAGGTAAAGTCAGTTAAAATAGTTCCAACTGATGGAGGAACTAGTAGGAGGTCATACAATGGGGTGTTGTTTCATGTGTTCAACTAGTTAATTGAAGATTCACTCATAATTAACTAATGCATGTAAGATTTGAGAGTTACCCAGTCGAGATTAGAGTTCAAGGGCAGTGTACTATCAGTTGTGTAATCATCCAAATTGTATAGGTGGTGCATGCAGTCAAAGGAAGGCATATGAGGATTGTGCAACTCAAATTGAGGGTTTTCCCTAATTAATAGGGGGCTAATTCCCAAGGAAACAACACAAGGAAATAGGGACTTGGGAAAGAAGAAAATTGGTTAAGTATTGACCTAGGCTTGTCTAGGAAGCAGTTGGACAAATAGATATAGTGCAGAGGTTGCTTGGGCTTGACAAAAGCATTGTAATCTTCTCATATTTTTTGACTAATGCAATATACAAATAGCAAGGTTTTTTAGTTGTGGCTTTCCCCAGGAAATAATTGTGTAATGTGTTAATTGAATTATTTCTCTTGTATGCTTCATGAATTATCGATCAATTAATTGTTTATGCTGATGAGTAGAGTATATTCAAGTATTTTGTTTTAGAAAATTACATAAGTAGTGTGAATCTACAAGGAATTTCTATAGGGTATGAGAGATGAAACCACGCTAGAAGAGGAGAATATGAGTTTGTCTTTGCAAGTGAAATCGAATTTGCAGGATCATTCTTCAGAGCCAATTGGATGTCGTTCTACGAATTGAGACTCGAATATGCTATTAAGGGTAGTTCGAATTACATTACTTGGAAGGACACGATAGAGGAAGTGTTGGAAGACAATGGGGTGAAGGAATTCAAAGATAAAGATGTTCCTAAGCCTCCAACAACATATGCTCAAGATCTGGTAGAGTGGAAGAAATATGTTGCGAAGGCGAGAAGGATCATACTAGAAGGAGTTCGAGAACATATTTTCTCGAGCCTCCAAGGGAATGATACACCATATGCAATGTGGAAAGCCTTGATAGACTTGTTTTAGAACAAAAGTGATCACAGGAAGTTGGCACTACAAGAAAAGCTTCGAAAGATAAAGATGGAGAAGGGTGACACAATACCATAAGACTTTAGCAGGTTCACCCAATGTCAGGATGATATTAGGAGCATTGGCATTACAATTGTTTAAGATGATCCAATCATCCTAACACTTATAGGCCTTCCCAAGAGCTAGCACAACTACCAGGATTCTTTAAATGGGAGGGAGCATCTACCAAAGTGGGAGCATTTGTGGTCAGACTTGGTGCAAGAAGAGATCAGGTGGAGCACCAGAGATAAAACCTCATCCAAGAATGATGATGAGGATAATTATGCCTTATATGGAAAGGAAAGAAATTACAATCCAAAGGAGATTCCATTCAGGGCAGAAATAAGAAGGACTTGTTGAAGACTAAATTTTTTCACTATTATGAGTTGGGACACTATGCCACAAAGTGTCCACACAAGAATGTCGGAAAGAAGCCCTTAGGAGAAGCAGTAGGTGAAGCTCTTACTTCGCAATTCGATTTTTATTTCACCCTCATTGGATGCATGGTGACATTGATGATGGGTAGTGTATGGTATCGAGATAGTGGAGCCTCATTCCATATGACTAGAAATAAAGATTTTTTCAGTGACTTGGAGGAGAAGGACCTCCAAATGCACATCGAGATAGGAGATGATGGAAGGTATAGTGCGACTAACATAAGTATTGTTACATTTTAGAGGGAGTCTATTTCTCCTCTCACATTAAAATATGTCATGTATGTCCTGGGTCTGAAGAAAAATTTAGTTTTAGTTTCTATGTTGGAGGACCATGGCTACAATGTGATATTTAGCAAAGGAAAGGCTTTCCTTCGTCACATAGCCATGGCACAAATGAAGAAAATTGGGGTTCCAGTGAAGAACCTATACAAATTGGATGTAGAATATTGTGCACCATTGAGCACAAAAGAAAATAAGGTGCAGATTCGAGACATGGGTGAATTATGGCATAGAATATTAGGCCACTTGTACCACGAAGCTTTGAAGATCATGCAATAAATTTCTACAGGACTTCCCAAGGGTGCACTAGAGCAGAGAGATACATGCAAAGGGTGTACATTGGGGAAGTTAATAGCACCCCATAACCCACAACAGAACGGGGTGGTTGAAAGGAAGAACATAAGTATTGTGGGAGTTGCATGGGCGATGTTACATGATCAGGGTCTATCATTTCACTTATGGGCTAAATAACGCAACACATTAGTATATGTGTAAAACAGGAATTCACATCGGATTCTCAAGATTAGTACACCAGAAGAATATTTTTTAGGTAAGAAACCAGATGTGGCACACTTCAGGATCTTTGTTTCATCAGTTTACTCTCGTGTTACTAAGGATGCAAGGAAAAATATATAGTCGACAGCTGAGTTGGGCATATTTGTGGGGTACACTGATAGACCTCACAACTATCGGGTGTACCTTCCATCTCACAAGATGACAGTTGTTCATAGATATGTGAAGTTCAATGAAGATAAGGCCATGAGAGGTTCCCTTGAGAGGGAGCTTTAGTTACATGCAGATGAGGAGTTTTTAGCTCCAAAGGAAGAACCTAAGGATGATGTGGAGTAGTCACATGCAGAGGAGAAAAGAGTGGAAGCACCCAATCATGCAGAGACATCCAAAGATGGAAGGAAGCACACCAGAGAAGTTGATAGATTGATGCATGATTTTAGAGAGAGTGTGGGAGCAGCCACATCATAGCGTAGGTAGAAGAGGTCACCAAATCGGTACACTAGCTACATGGCTCTAATGAGTGAGAGTGTAGAGACTGAGCCATCCTCATTTGAGGAAGCAATGCAGCAACCAATATGGGTTGATTTCATGGTAGAGGAGTATGACTCCATTATTAGAAACAGTGTTTAGGAAGTGGTCCCAAGACCAGAAGACAAGTCAACGATGAGTTCTAGATGGCTTTACAAGGTAATGCAAGCATCAGATTGGAGTGTCAAGGAAAACACGGCCATATTTGTGGCCATAGGTTCTCTCAGGTGGAGGGAATTGATTACGAGGATACCTTTTCTCTAGTAGCAAGGTATTCTTCAATCAGATCTATTCTAGCACTTTCAGTGCGGATATGATGGAAGATACATCATATGGATGTGAAGACAACATTCCTTAATGGAGTGATTGAGAAAGAGGTGTATATTAAGCAGCTAGAAGGATTTGAGGCCTTCAATGGAGAGTCACATGTGTGCAAACTCAAGTGAGTTTTGTATGGATTGAAAAAATCACCTCATGCTTGGTACACCAAGATTGACAGTTATTTCACCAGGTTGGTCTTCACCAAAAGTAAAGTAGATGAAAACCTTTACCATATTGTGGTAGAAGGTAAATTATTGATTATAATATTATATTTCGATGATTTAACTCTAACATGTGATGAGAAGTTGGTCAAATCTTGCAAATAGTATCTTGCAAGAGAATTCGAAATGAAGCACATGGGGCTCATGCATTATTTCCTTGGTATGGAAGTATGGAAAGGAGATTAGGAACTTTTTGTCTCTCAGGGAAAGTATTCCAACGAGATATTGAAGAAGTTCCAGATGGAGAGCGGCAAATTACCCATGAAAAATCCTCTAGCAGGGAATTGGAGGAAGGAAGATGTTACTTCAGGTGAAGTAGTGGAGGCTACCATTTACAGGAAACTTGTGGGTTCACTTATGTATTTTGTGAACACATGATTGGACATATGTTTTGTAGTTAACCAACTTAGTCAAGCAATGGTTAAGCCAACCAAACTCTATTGGAAGGAAGTTAAAAATGTGTTGAGATACCTCAAAGGCACCACTCAATTTGGTCTTTCATACAGACAGATAGAGGGAGTGAAGTTGCAAAGCTTCAAAAATGTAGATTGGGCAGGGAGTCCATCAGACAGGAAGATCACATCAAGGGGAATCTTTAGTATTGGGTCAGCAACAATTTCTTTGTACAACAGGAAGTAGAGATCAGTTGCACTCAGTTCGGCAGAAGCAGAGTACATGGTTATTAGTCAAGCAACTGGTGAGGATATCTGGATGAGGAAGATCCTTATTGGGTTATTTGGTCAGCAGGTGGATCCTACAATGATTTACTGTGACAATCAAAGTTGTATCAAACTCTCTGAGAATCCATTTTTTCATGATCTTTTCAAGCATATCGACATCCGTTATCACCATCTACGAGATTTTGTGCAGAGGAGAATCATGTTGCTGGAGTACATTCCTATAGAGGAAAATGATGCAGACATCTTGACCAAGGCACTATCAAGAGGAAAATTCGAGTTCCATAGAGGCAATATTGGGGTATCTGATAATCCCTTTCTTGTTGAGAGGGGGTGTTGAAAATGTAACAAGAAAAATCTTGATTTAATTTTTCCTTGAATTAAATTAGGAATAAAACTATAATTCCACATCACAAGGCAACTTGTACAAGTTCACTAAGTTAATTTGACTTAGTTGTCTCAATTAATTCGAGTTGAGGGTCTAACTTGAGTCATGTAGAGTGTCTCCTACTTTATAGGAGTCCTGGTTGAGTTTATTTTGAGTTGTAATTAATTAATTCAGTTAGACTAAGTTAAAGTCAATTAAACTACTTCCAACAGATGGAGGAACTAGTAGGAGGTCAGAAAGTGGGGTGTTTCTTCATGTGTTCAACCAGTTAACTGATGATTCACTTATAAATAATGCAAACATGTCAGATCTAAGAGTTACCCAGTTGAGATTTGAGTTCAAGGGAAGTGTACTATCAGTTGTATAATCATCCAAATTGTACAAGTGGTGCATGTAGTCAAAGGAAGGCCTATGAGGATTGTGCAATTCAAATTGAATAATTTCCCTAATTAATAGGGGGCTAATTCTCAAGGAAATAGTGTAAGGAAATAGGGACTTGGGCAAGCATAAAATTGGTTAAGTATTGGCTTAGGGTTGTCTAGGAAGCAGTGAGATAGATAGAGATAGTGCAGAGGTTGCTCGGTCTTGAGAAAAGCATTGTAATCTTCTCATATTTTCTGACTAATGTAATATACAGATAGCATGGGTTTTTAGTTGTGGCTTTCCCTAGGAAATCATTGTGTTATGTGTTGATTGAATTTTTTCTCTTGTATTCTTCATGATTTATTGATCGATTATTTGTTTCCGCTTATGAGTAGAGTAAATTCAAGTCTTTTGTTTTAAGAAATTACATAAGCAATTTGAATCTATAAGGAATTTCTACCTAGTTGATATTGTTGACACCCTACATTCAACTTTTGGTCCTAGAGTATGACATAAAGCACTTTTTTTATTGGATAAAAGTTCATATTTTCGAACATCGGGAATCAAGTTAATGGTTTTGAGACATAGAGCAGGCTTCTACAAGTGGAAATTTGTCCCTAATGGACCACCAACTTGTTATTTCAAGTGGTTAGGTTTTGTTTACACATGGTAGTGTTGCTTCATTCCAATGTCTCGAGATTATATATATAGAGAGGCTAGGTTGACACCCCTAAGTTTTGTAGGATTTGAATTTCTTCAAAAAAAAATTGGTATGGATTTTCTTCTTTCAGCTAGTCAATATCATAAAGTTGAGAGGTCAATTGGTTGCATGAGGAGAAAATTAGAGAATAACGAGTTGGCGTCCATTTTCTTGGATGGGTTTGATCCATCTTGGTTACTCCATCTTGGAAATATTTTTTCCTAAGTTGTTTTTCCTTTTAATCATTTAGCTACTTATGATAAGTTTTGGGATGAATTTGTGTAGGAAGAGATAAGGTTAGCATATTGTTTAATAAAGAAAAAGGTGGTAGAAGACCTAGCATGAAACAAGAAATGATACAATAAGGGTAAGAAATATTTAAATGATGTAAAATATTTTAGTTCCAATGAATATCTAAGGAAGATATTGGGTTAGCACAATATTCAATAAAGAAAAAGGTTGTATAAGACCTAGCATGAAATAAGAAGGGTAAGAAGTATTTGAATGATGTAAAATATTTTAGGTCTCACTGAAACTGACATAATTCTAGCCAGTATCTAAAGAAGAAGAATTGCAAGGTCAAGCAACATAAATAGGTTTAAAGAAGTGCCGGTAGCTTAGTAGGAATAAATGAGGTTACCATCCTAGCTTGAGACTACCTTCTCCATGTTCTCTTATTAATATTCCAAAATTATGTCAAGTGTTGTGTGGTTTATGGTATGTGGAGCATAAATACATATGAATTATGATAAGGAATCCTTTAATAAAATTCATGATCAAGAGGGATGAATGAATATAGAGTTTGGTGATGATGCCACTTATATTATAAAAGGATTGGATGCCATTAACTAATGTTCTTGAGTTGAATGATGTTTTGTTTGATCATGGTTTGAAGAAACCTATTATTTCAATTTCTTGTATTGAAATTCATCAACAAAGAGATGCATTTGAAGGGAAAAAATGCACCATCAATGATAGTATTTTAGTGAACAAGGAATTTGGCTAGAGGTGTGTGAGTTGGTGGCTTTTAATAAATGTTTTTTCTTGATCTTGTGGAAGTTATACATAGTAGTGGGAAGCTTGGTTTTCTTTATAGTTTTTGAGGAGGCCTATGTGGAGCACGTATGGTGGAATACCATGGAGATGGGTTCAAGAAAAAATATAAAATCATGGATTGATTCCAAGCTTACACATGATGGGAGTATACAAGAGTAAAAGGATAGGATTTTTGGATTCTCTTAAAAGAGAGAGTTGACCTTAATGAGACTGTTACTCTAGTTACCAATGTAGTTTTTCGTAAAGAGGGAATCGAAAGAGTTAATGGTTTTTATTTAGTCACTAGGGGCTTTGAGGTGCATGGTTGAAATGCCCATGTTTATTGATTGTTAGAGGCCCTGTATGGGTTGTTACTCACATTACAAGCTAGGAATTTCATAAAGGGTGATATTTTTGAATAATTTCATCTTCTTGATTTTTACAAATTTTATCCACTTATCTTTTCATTTCATGGTGTTGTGATCATCTTTGTAGGTCTTGAACAACTCATATTTTGAAATTTTAATATATTTTCCCATGATGTTTATATGAAGGATGTTGGATTTTGGAAATATGTTCATGATCCATGATTATGTTATTTTAGATTCATGGGTGTTCATGCCCCTAATACAAGGGATGTTGGAGGTGTCATGACATCATCTTGTTTTGTCAGATAGATTGAGACTTCTAAAATTTGCATAGGATCCATATTCTAGAAAAATGGTGTGAGATAAATAATGAACTTAGATGAGGATATTTTGTCCTTTAGATCACATATATCTCCTTAAGTGATTGGAAAAAGTGAGTAAGTTGTTGTTCTAGATTCTAATTCAAAGGTTACAAAAGAATTATATCTATGGGTGGACAAAGGGAGCATGTGACAACCCATTTTTTCAAAATCCCTCTTGTAAATAATTGTATATATATTTTTATTATTATTATGAAATGTAATTGCGGTGAATTGGTTCGAGACAAGGGACACAAATTTCAGAGCTTGGGTTGAGGATGTCTCCTGGGGAGTTAGAGGAAGCATCCCATTCAATGAAATTATGGGGATGACTAGTTCAATCTTTTAATAAGTTGAATAAGAAATTAATGATTGTTGTAAGAAGCGTATGGGATTATCCAAGAAGAAGGGTGATCCCATAATTTATTGGGAAGATTTCATAAGGACTAAAGGGTTCAAACATTCACTCAGGAAGGGATGTAAGGCTTTAAGAATTGGAAGGAGCAAGAGGGAGAGCGTATCATGTAATAAGGAGACCTTGCAGGCTACAGTATCTTCAAAGATAAAAGATGGTAAAATAGACTATGTGGAGGAAGGAGGATGATAAGAGTAAGAATTGGGTTATTTAGTGGGATTTCTAGAGGATCATTATTGGTTTAAGTGAAGGAAGAGAGTTCGGTGGATTCGTCTTGGGTGAAGGTCCAAGGTTCTCTGGATTCTTTGTTTGGGTGGAGGCATTTCCCCTTTGGATTATCCGTAAAAGAGAATCCATGATGTATTCCCACACTTGGTTTTAAGGCCAACATTCATATTCGGTGAAATTTGTATTCCCGATTCTAGGTAAAGTTGCTGAAGAATTTTTACCTAGGTTACAAGGGTGGAGGTGGTGGCATCTCTGGAATCCCTAGCTTTTCAAGGGTGGAGATGGTAATATCTATGGATTCCCTGGTATGGTGAGGATTTCGAGTTATTTCCCTAAATTACTCCTCCTCAAGCTCTAAATCTAGATCAAGGGTTGATGATTCCAGGAAATGCCATGATGCAATCATCCTAATTTTGGGAGGAGAGTTATGTCCCCAAACCCAGTTGCTAGTTTTGGTATTAATACAAGATAAGTGGTCTACTTATGTTCTTCGTGCTCGTAATATTGTTTCACTGAATTGATGGACTTTCTAGTAGGCCTAGAAGAAAAAAAATGAAAAATAAAAAATCTTTGCTCCATGTATCTCTCTAATGAATGTAGGTGCTCTCCAACATCTACAAACAACAAAAACAAGTTGGTACCAAAAGAAAAAAATTGGTCAAGCCTAGTCAAAAGAAGTCAAATTTTGACTTTCTCCTCCATTGTTCAAATGATCCAACAAGGCCAAGGTCATTTCAATCCATCACCATCATCTATCTCCACCATCCACCCATCATTCCCAAGATTTTCCCATTCATTTTTCTTGTTGTCCTAAAAAACTACAAGAATGCTTTGTTTTACTATAGGAAACAGAAATACATAGAGAAGAAAACTATTTTTTCTATATCTTGCAAACCATGCATCCATTTTCCAAGTTTTTTCATGGGGAGATGCATATGGATGATGGTAACATGCTACAGTGATTTTAGCAAATTCCAATGCAGAGTGTTTGAGAAATCAACCTCCATCACCTACATACATTTTTTAATTTTCTTGATATTCATGCATCCATTTAAAAATTTGTTTCATGGGGAGATGCATATGGATGATGGTAACATGCCCAAGAAATTTTAGTAAATTCCAGTGCACAGTTTCCAATAAATTGGCCTCCATCACCTTCAGCCATTTTTTATTTTTCTCAAGATTTGTGCATCCATTGGCCAAGAATTTTTTATGGGGAGGTGTATAATGATGATGGAAACATGCTCAGAAAGTTTCAAGTCAATACATACTACCATTTGAGATATATGGACAAAACAAATCTGCTACAAGAGGTTGTCCTAGTTGTCTTTAAAAAAAATGATAAAAAAAGAACAACAAAGGGGCATACCAGCTGCCTACCTCACCTGCCACTCCATGACCACACCTTCCACTCATTCCAATACCAATTCACCCTCAGTGCAGAGGAAGGATGCAAAAAAGTTCAAGAAAAAGGTAGCTACAGGAGATCCTGTAGTTTTCCTGTAGGAAATCCCATAGCAGCATATTCTGAAAAAAATAAAAAAAATTAAAATTAAAATAAATAAAAATTAAAAAATAGAACTCCAAACCTAACCTTCAATACAATGATTGAGATAGAATAATCATGACTACAGGCAAAAGGAAACTCCTCCAGAGCTCAACAACAACAGAGGAATCCAAGACTTGCACATTAACAAGAAGGTAGCCCATCAGCAAAATAAGATCATCAAAAAAAGTAAAAGGAAATCAATAAGATGTACCTAAGTCATGAGAAACACAACAACATCAACTCAGCAGCAACATGCATGTCTCTCCAACAACCATTAGGTAGGTACAGGTATGAAATATTCTTGACCTCTTCTCTTGAGCATATTATAGTTAGAAATTTGTTGTCAATGCATGAGAGATGAGGTTTTATAAGCTAAGGATTGGTTAGTAGTCTCAACCACCTTAAACTAGTTAATTTCAGTTCGCTCACACTCATGCAATGTGGAAAAGTCAAATTAGGAAGGATGATGATTTCAAGGAATGGGGACAACAGTTAAAAGAAGAAATTTTTGCAAATTCCAAGTCACCACAACACTCCAAGCCTTCCATCCACTTCATATTCACTATCTATCCATCATTCATCCATTCCATTTCATAATTTCAAGAACAAACCCTACACTTAGTCTCACCCTGAAAATTTCTTGAAAAAAACAAATAGAGCATACTCTCCATTTTCACAAACCTACACTACTCCCTCTTAGCCCTAGCATCATCCTCCAAACCCTCTACATCATTTCTCATCACTCCCATATAGTTAAAAGACTTTGAAATGGAATGAATGGTTGCTACAAGAAGACTAAATGTTGCTACAAGAAGGAAGAAAGGGACAAATGGTGCTAAAAAAAAAGAGGCAGTGCCTAAGAGAGACCTAATTAAAACAGAAAACTCCAAGGCCATTAGGCAATCATCTAGGCCACAAAAGAAAAGAAGAAGGCAAGCTAATGGTCTCAAGAAACAGTGATTTTTCTATGCACGAATGTATTTTTGGGCTTTTCCTTGTATAACTTACAACCAAGATTCTTAAGAGAAAGGACTGAGGAATGCATAAGAGAGAGGCCACCAGGGCCATGAATGAGGCACAATGAGGTCACTAAGTTGCTCAGAGGATGAGCAACACTTTCAGCAGGGGGTATGATGAGCCTCTAAATTAGACATAAATTAAAGCCCATGCCTCTAAATTAAACATAAATTAAGGCCCATCTAACCATCCTTCAGCATATTAAACCTCTCTTTTTGCATTAGATAATGTATTTTTAACTTTAATATGTTCATTATGAAGGTTTATGAATAATTGCATATTTGTGCCTAATATTATTTAATTTTGTGGAATATTATGAGAATATTTGGCAGATTATGAAGATTTGGAGGAGGAGATCATTTAGGGACTTTCTCCCTACTACAGGAGGATCAATATTAGATAATAAATCAACAAGGTATTATGGAATTGTGGCATATATTGTGGAACTCCAATGATTGAGAAAATCTAGAAATGTGGTCCCTACCATTTAATGCAGATTCCTAGTATTGGGAACCAGATCCACTAATCAAGGGATTTTTGGTGGGCAGAGCTTCCTCCTTTCATGGGGAATGATTCCTATTCATTTTTTATAATTACCAAGTCCAATTCACCTCTAGAGATAGATTTTTATTAGTCTTCTTGTGGAGAGAACTCGTATTTTTGCAGCTCCATTGTATTTTCTTGTAGGGATGTAATTGTATTGATGAAAATAATGAAGAATGGTGTCATGTTCAGCTTCTAAATCTTTTCTCCTCCATAGGACTCTAATTTTCCTTGGGCTTGTCCATCCCAGGAGCCTCATATCCCTTTTGTATCATTTTCTTTTCTTCTTGTCACTTCTTATTCACATGCATCTCTTGCTCTTGTTTCTTTCTATTTCTGCATTTAGTATTAAATGATTTCTTGTCGTAGGATTGGGTTAAATGGTGTATAAATTTCTCTATGGATCATCTACCTCTGATACCATGTAGAAATTCTCACTGTAGATCACTTGATAATGCAATGTACTAAAGAAAAATACTTGATCTACTTCTACTATCAAACTTTGCAGAAGCTTAATCAATTTGAGCAAGATCAATCAGAAGACATATAATAGAGAAGAAGAAATCATACACATGAAACACAGAAGAATACTCTGGGGAAAGCCTCAGCTAAAAACCCCGCTATCTGTATTATCATACAAGTGGAAATATCTTAGGATTACACAAAGCTTTAGCTCACAAGCTATCCAGATCTCAATACAATCCCTCACTGCTGCTCATAGACAAAATAGACAACACATATGCCTTCCTTTAGTCCTCCAAGCCTCCTATTTCCTTGCACAGTTTCTCCTGGGTCCTCCAACTGCAACTTGTGTGATTCTCACATCACACACAACACTGACCTATGAAATAACTGTGCAATCCTGAAGGAGATAATTCCTTCTGCATGGATGAGTTTCCTTTATAGGAAAATTCCTCCAACTGATAGTACATTGTCCCTTCTTTTAATCTCAACTGGGTCTTTCTCTAAACTAACATGCATGAGTTATTTATGAGAGAATATTCAGTTATCTGGAGAACACTAGTTGCATGCATTCACTGACTAAACTCACAATTAGTTCCTCCAATTGTTTGGAACTAATTTAATTGGACTTAACTCAGTTAACTGAGCTAACTAATTACAACTCATCCTTATCTCCTTAATTAAGGTATAACTTCCTCAATCAAAGGGATAATTGTTGCATGTCTTCACATAGACTTCATGTTTGATTTTCTCCAACTAATTAACTCAAGATGAATTAATTAATTATTTTTCAAACAACTAGTGAGACTAAATTCGAATTTTAATTCATGGACTAATTAAAATTGGAATATATCATGAAATGCTATTTATATAAATGCTATTTTTAGCATTTCTTTTTTTTGCTATTTCCAACAGAGTTGGAGTATATCCTGAAATGCTATTTATAACAATGCTATTTTTAGCATTTCTATTTTTAACATTTCTTTTTGCTATTTTCAACAAATGGTTGATGTAAGTTATTTTGCAGGATCAAAAGCATCATTTCATCCTTGGAAAATATTTGGAAGGTTATAGTAATAATTGAGCTACTTGGATTGGATTTCTTATTCCCAAATCTAGATTTCTAGAACTCCTTTGTGGCAAAGAACAGTAAATTTCTGTTATTTTTTAGAGCATGCTAACGAGCTTCAATTGAGTTGGTTCCACTTGCATTAGATCAAAAAATAATTCTATTTAATAAAAAGAAAATACCCCATTTCATTTTCACTTGATTAGGTTAGGAATTTGATAGATTTACTATCTCACTAGGTCTCGAATTTTTGGATTTTAGACTAGTAATTTCCGTTATTTAATAATTTTTCCCATGTATAGATGAATTTGTGGATAGATTCATACCATAATGTGTATTGTTGTAGGAGCTTCTACATTGTAGGGAAACCTCATCTCGTTCGTCTTATCCAAGCCTCATCCACCCATGTCACCAAAATCAACTAAAATCTCAATCTAAATTCTTGTTTTATAAGCAAAAATTGTCATTTCCATTGAGCAAATCTACCCATATTAAATCCCTTTCTTGAGTTCTGGGTAGTTTCCACCACCTCCATGCATTATTCTTCCATTATCCACCTTTCCCAAGCTCCATTCCACCTTCTAAACCACGTCCTAATCTTTCAACCTGTTCTTGTAATAAAATAGGGGATCCTGTTGCGACCTGTTTTGAGCCTGAATTGAGAAAAGTCATCATTGAAGATGGGATTATACCTCTACTTGACCTCTAAGCCATCAAAACAATTGTACCCCTCTTCCTCCACACTTGTCTCCCCTACCAAAGAATAAGGAAATCTTAGCATTTGCATTTACAAAATGAAAAGATAAAGAGAAATAGTTCTTTTTATTTTTTAATTAGCACAAGCATGCAACAGTTAATACTCCCTAGATCAAATTCCATGCTCAGTTAGTTTAAATCATCACAATGTGTGATAAAAAGGGTTAAGTTAGGTTTATTTTACATTTAGTTCATGATCTTTATGCAATTAGAATATGTTTCTTTCCTTGTACTTTATTTCTTGCAATAGGTTAGGGTTTCAATTTCGAGTAGTTCATTTTCTATAATTAGCTTAGGGTTTGATTTCAATACATGCACTCCATTACATCATGATAGCAAAGGAAGGACACATTGTATGTTGCACATATAATTCCAGTACCTCTTAAGTTTGTATGAACCCCGAGTTGATAATTAAAGTCAATAGCCTTGGGAGTTGCAACATTCTTGTTGCAATACCAAGGCTCATCACTTTTTGGCGCCGTTGTTGGGGAGGTGTCAAATTATTCATTAATTTCTTCCCTAGTTGATTCATTTCTTTTTACTTTTTGCAAAAGCAAAAAATAGTTGCATTAGGCATATTTCATTTCAAAAATAGAAAAGTGCATTATATTAGTGTTTTCATTCAATCATAAAAACAAAAAAATCTCCAACACCAACCCACCCCCCCATTTGATCATGTGGTGCAGTAAGAGCCACATCACCATCCAATTTTGCGGGTATAAGAAGAAGAGATGGAAAATAATGTAGAAGAAATGGATAGAGATGATGACAATGAGGAAGATCCTCTCAGATTTCCCATTCAAGGTATTGATGTTAGTGTGAACATGAAGAACATCCCTCCATCTTTTCTTCCAAAATTTCATGGTCTAAGGTAAGAGGATCCAGAAACCTTTCTCTTTAAATTTGAAATCCTTTGTAGATCATATGGTTACTTATTAAACACTCAAAAATTGAGATTATTTCCGAAAACATTGAAGGATAGAGCTCTTAAACGGTTCATGATTTTAGGGACTAATTCAATAATATCATGGAGTGATGTGCAAAAGATCCTTCTAATAAAATATAAAGGTCATGATCTTAAAGAAGAAATATTTAGAATGAATCAAAAGGAAGATGAGAGCCATGAGGATCTAATAGATAGGTTCATGTATAATGTTAAGAGGGAAAAACTACATCATTTAGGATCCGACACACTAAAAACCCTCTTAGAACAATTAGGGATGAGTGAATTGATCTCCTTGATCTCATGAGTAGAGGTGATGTATACCAATTATCATTTGAATAAATTTGTGAAACATGCAAACACATGTCAAGAGAAATGGCAAGAGTAAGTCAATCAACATCAAGATCGGTAAGTCAAGCTAAACTTGGAAATTTGCTTGATAACTTTAAAACAGAAATTCTTAGAAATCTAAGTGAACAAGTAGAAATGTTAAGAATGCAAGATGAAGAAAAAGAAGATGTTGATATTTGTGTTGTCCATGCAAAATCACATAATGCTAAATATTGTCCATCATTACCAAGGTTGAAGGAACTTTACCAAGAGGACAATGGGGCAAGTCAATCACCAAAGTAGGTACGTTATGTAGCTCCAAGAGGAAAATGGTAGCCTAGTTAGCCTAGTATGATGCAAGAGCCTAATTCACAATTTCAAGGCTATGCATATCTACCTCAAAGTAATTGGAACACACATTTTCCTTGGCAACATTGGCCATCTCAACCCCAAAACCAATTTTGGCAACAAGGTTGGAAAGGAACTTATGGGAGCCATCCACAATATCCTCAATATTTTCTTCAATATCCTCCATACCCAACTCCATGTTATCCCTACCATTCACCTCCACCACAACCAAAACCCCAACCACATCCATCTCAAATATACACTCCCACTCGACTGCCTGTACCACTATTTCCAAACCCACACATTGAAGTAGCTCAGCCCACTTACAATGTTGAGGTACAACGCTTCCAAATATCTCCTCTTGATCTCAATGGTATTCATCTCAACTCAAAAAGAACATTATAAAAAAGTGATTCTCTTGATTCCATTGAAGGACAACATGAAGAAAAAGAAGATTCAAAAGAGAAGATCAAAGAACCATGGGTTGCACTTGATGAAGAGTAGACATAAAAATCAGATATTGAGAAAGCTCCCTCATGGTTACGATCAAATCCTCCATGTATTCAAGAGAAAAATCAGAAAAAAGAGGAAGATTTGAAGGTCATGGTAGAAGAATACATGAAGAATGATCCATATAAGAAATCAAACCAAGGGCATGAAAGTTATATTGAGGTTTGGTTCCAGACAGTCACTAAGCTGAAGCAGCATTCTCTTCTTCAATTGTGCTTGATATCATCAAAGTCAAATCATTTGATTTCTCAAATTAAGGTACATGGAAAAGCATACATTTCAAGCCTACACATCAGTTTGTCTGTCATTTTGATGTGCACATGGATCCATTGGAAGTATTCTTATACTTGAAAGTTATTTTGTTTTTCAAGTAGAGTAGGGTAGAAAAAATTAAAAAATTAAAAATAAGAGAAAAACAAAATCTCAAGTGAAAACCTCATTTGAGGCGCCTGAAATTGGCTCATTGATTGAAAACCTCCATGAGGCAGTCAATGGGTTGGAAAAAAGAGAAAAAGAAAGCAAAAGAAAAGATCCTAGGTGAAAACTTCCTTTGAGGCGCCTAGGCAGACCTACTAGTTGAAAACCTCATTGAGACAGCTAGTAGGCCTAGAAGAAAAAAAAATGAAAAAATAAAAAATCTTTGCTCCATGTATCTCTCTAATGAATGTAGGTGCTCTCCAACATCTACAAGCAACAAAAACAAGTTGGTACCCAAAGAAAAAATTGGTCAAGCCTAGTCAAAAGAAGTCAAATTTTGAATTTCTCCTCCTTTTCTCAAATGCTCCAACAAGGCCAAGGCCATGCCAATCCATCACCCTCATCTATTTCCACCATCCACCCATCATTCTCAAGATTTTTCCATTCAGTTTGCTTGTTGTCCTAAAACTACAAGAATGCTCTACTTTACTACAGGAAACAGAAATACATAGAGCAGAAAACTATTTTTTCCATATCTTGCAAACCATGCATGGATTTTCCAAGTTGTTTCATGGGGAGATGCATATGGATTATGGTAACATGCTCCAGTGATTTCAGCAAATTCCATTGCACAGTTTTCGAGAAATAGACCTCCATCACCTACATCCTTTTTTGAATTTTCTCAATATTCATGCATCTATTTGGGAAGATGCATATGGATTATGGTAACATGCCCAAGAAATTTTAGCAAATTCCAGTGCACAGTTTCCAAGAAATTGACCTCCATCACTTTTAGCCATTTTTTATTTTTCTCGACATTCGTGCATCCATTGGCCAATATTTTTTTATGGGTAGGTTCATAATAATGATGGAAACATGCTCAGAAAGTTTCAAGTCAATCCATTCTCCCATTTGGGAGATATGGAAAAAACAAGTCTACTACAAGAGGTTGTCTTGGTTGTCTTTAAAAAAAATGAAAAAAAAGGAGAAAAGAACATCAAAGGGGCATACTAGCTACCTACCTCACCTGCCACTCCATGACCACACCTTCCACTCATTCCAATACATGTTCACCCTCAGAGCAGAGGAAGGATGCAAAAAAATTCAAGAAAAAGGCAGCTACAGGACATCCTGTAGTTTTCTTGTAGGAAATCCTGTAGCAACCTATTCTGAAAAAAATAGAAACTCCAAACCTAACCTTCAGCACAATGATTGAGAGAGAAGAAGAATGACTATAGGCAAAAGGAAACTCCTCCAAAGCTCAGCAGCAACAGAGGAAGCCAACACCTGCACATCAACAAGAAGACAACCCATCATCAAAATAAGATCCACAAAAAAAGTAAAAAGCAGTCAAGAATATGTACTTGAGTCATGAGAAGCACAACAACATCAACTCAGCAGCAACATGCATGTCTCTCCAACAACCATCAGGTAGGTACATGTATGCAATATTCTTGACCTCTTCTCTTTAGCATATTATAGTTAAAAATTTGTTGTCAATGCATGAGAGATGAGGTTTTATAAGCTAAGGATGGGTCAGCAGTCTTGACCACTTTAAACTAGTTAATTTCAGCTCACTCATTCTCTCATGCAACGTGGAAAATTCAAATTAGGAAGGGTGATGATTTCAAGGAATGGGGACAACGGTTAAAATAAGAAATTTTTGCAAAGTCCAAGTCACCACGGCACTCCAAGCCCTCCATCCACTTCATATTGACTATCTATCAGTCATTCATCCATCCCATTTCATAATTTCAAGAACAAACCCTACACTTTGTCTCACCCTGAAAATTTCTTGAAAAAAAACAAATAGAGCATCCTCTCCATTTTCACAAACCTACACTACTCCCTCTGAGCCCTAGCATCATCCTCCAAACCCTCTACATCATTTCTCATCACTCCCATACAGTTAAAAGACTCTAAAAGAGAAGGAATGGTTGCTACAGGAAGATAGAATGTTGCTACAAGAAGGAAGAAAGGAACAAATGGTGCTAAAAAAAAAAGGCAATGCCTAAGAGAGACCTAATCAAAATAGAAAACTCCAAGGCCATTAGGCAATCATCTAGGCCACAAAAGAAAAGAAGAAGGCAAGCTAATGGTCTCAAGAAACAATGATTTTTCTATGCACAAATATATTTTTGGGCTTTTCCTTGCAGAACTTATAGCCAAGATTCTTAAGAGAAAGGACTAAGGAATGCACAAGAGAGAGGCCACCAGGGCCATGAATGAGGCACAATGAGGTCACTAAGTTGCTCAGAGGATGAGAAACACTTTCAGCAAGGGGTATGATGGGCCTCTAAATTAGACATAAATTAAGGCCCATGCCTCTAAATTAAACATAAATTAAGGCCCATCTAACCATCCTTCAGCATATTAAACCTCTCTTTTTGCATTAGATAATGTATTTTTAACTTTAATATGTTCATTAGGAAGGTTTATGAATAATTGCATATTTGTGCCTAATATTATTTATTTTTGTGGACTATTATGACAATATTGGGTAGAAGATTTGGAGGAGGAGATAATTTAGAGATTTGCTCCCTACTACAGGATGATCAATACTAAATAATAAATCAATAAGATATTATTGAATTATGGCACAAATTGTGGAACTCAAATGATTGAGAAAATCTAGGAATGTGTTCCCTGTCATTTAATGCAGATTCCTAGTATTGGTAACCAAATCCACTAATCAAGGGAATTTTGTGGGGAAATATTCCTCCTTTCATGGGGAATGATTCCTAATCATTTTGTATAATTACCAAGTTGAATTTGTCTCTAGGGATAGATTTTTATTAGTCTTCTTGTGGAGAGAACTCGTATTTTTGTAGCTCCATTGTATTTTCTTGCAGGGGGTTGTAATTGTATTGATGAAAATAATGAAGATTGGTGTCATGTTCAGCTTCTAAATCTTGTTCTCATCCATAGGACTCTGATTTTCCTTGGGCTTTTCCATTCCAGGAGCTTCAGAGCCCTTTCATATCATTTTATTTTATTCTTGTCACTTCTTATTCACCTGCATCTCTTGTTCTTGTTTCTTTCTATTTTTGCATTTAGTATTAATGATTTTTTGTTGTAGGATTGGGTTGAATGGTTGATGTAACTTCTTTTGCGGGATAAAAAGAATCATTTCATCCTTGAAAAATATTTTTAAGATCATAGTAATCATTGAGTTACTTGGATTAGTTTTCTTATTCCCAAATCTAGATTTCTGGAACTCCTTTGTGGCAAAGAACAATAAATTTATGCTATTTTCGAGAGCATGATAATGAGTTTCAATTGAGTTGGTTCCACTTTCATTAGATAAAAAAAATAAAAAAATTCTATTTAATAACAAAATTTACCCATTGCATTTGCACTTGATTATGTTAGGCATTTGATAGATTTACTAGCTCATTAGTTCTCAAATTTCTCAATTTTAGACTAGTAATTTTTTGTTATTTAATAAATATTTCCCATGTATAGATGAATTTGTGGATAGATGCAGACAATAATGTGTGTTTTTGTAGGGGATTCTACATTTTAGGGAGACCTCATCTTGTTCACCTCATCCAAGCCTCATCCACCCATGTTGCCAAAATCCACTAAAATCTCAATCCGAATTCTTATTTTATAAGCAAAAAATGTCATTTTCGTTGAGCAAATATACCCATCTTAAAGCCCTTTCTTGAGTTCTAGGTAGTTTCCACTACCTCCATGCCTTATTTTTCCATTATCCACCTTTTCCAAGCTCCATTCCACTTTCTAGACCATTTCCTAAGATTTCAGCCTTGTAATAAAACAGGGGAGCATGTAGGAACTAGTACATCCTGTAGACATCCTATAGAAAATCCTATACCAGCCTGTTTTGAGCCCGAATTGAGAAAAACCATCACTAAAGCTGGGATTAGGCCTCTACTTGACCTCCAAGCCATCAAAACCATTGTACCCCTCTTCCTCCACACTTGTCTCCCCTGCCAAAGAACAAGGAAAGATTAGCATTTGCATTTACAAAATGAAAAGATAAAGAAAAATAGTTCTTTTTATTTTTTAATTAGCACATGCATGCAATAGTTATTACTCCCTAGATCGGATTCCATGCTTAGTTAGTTTAAATCATCCCCTATGATAAATAGGGTTAAGTTAGATCTCTTACATTTAGTTCATGATCTTTATGCAATTAGGATATGTTTCTTTCCTTGTACTTTATTTCTTGCAATAGGTTAGGGTTTCCATTTTGAGCAGTTCAATTTATGCAATTAGTTTAGGATTTGATTTCAGTACATGCACTCCATTACATCATGACAACAAAGGAAGGACACATTGTATGCTACACATATAGTATCAATACCTCTTAAGTTTGTAAGAACCCCGAGTTGATAATTAAAGTTGGTAGCCTTGGAGTTGAAGCATTCTTGTTGCAATACCGAGGCTCGACCTCACAAAGTCGGTGTGGTCGGATTTGGTTGTATGCACCTTGTGTTGTTTGCATGGAAAGCTTGAGGCTAACTTGGTCCCAGGTAGCGTGGCACATGCCATCATGGCAATCTATGGTAGCATAGTATTTGTAGAAGGAGTTGAGGTGGACCTCCTTAGTTGGGTTAGAGTCGCCACGTGGTCACCACACATGGAACACGTGCCACATAGTAGTATGATGTTGAGATGGTGATAGCTAATAGTTGACTTCAAATGAAAATTCCTCATTATCCAGACATCATTTTTTGAAAAATTTTATATCGCAAGAAAGTTCTCGATGAGCTGGATGCAATGGTGATGTTTATTTTAAGCTTTGAGAAGTTTGAAAAAAGGGAGAAATTTTAAGACCACATTTCCATGACAGGACTTTGGAGATTAGGTCTACAATAGTAATGCCCTCTTCTACCCTTGGTATGGGTTATGGGATATATGGGGGATTATGATGCTCATGTGTTATTTGTTAATTAACATGGGATAATAGTTATCTATGTCTGACAACACATTAAGGAGGCACTACAAAATAAAAAAAGAACAAGAGAATGAATAGAAGATGGGTGTGCATTAACAAGTCACAACATGCACACAAAGAAGAGGAATCAGTCGAGAAAAGAGGAGATGCGGACTCTCTTAACTGCATGGATACCTTGAGAAGTCTAAGGGCTAAACTAAGGATTTGTAAAGATGATAATGAGAGGATTGTCAAGGAACATGAGAGACAAGAATAAATGAATGCAATAATACTGCAAAATCTATTAGATCTATAAAGGAAAAGGAAACATGAGCTTGGATCTAGTTTCAAGCTCAATCAAAGCTCTTCAGGGCATGAAACATAGGAGTAGAGGATTAAAGGTGTTGAGGGTAGTAGATCTAGGAAGAAGCATAGGAAGTTCAGTGAGGACATCGTGAGGGGTGGTTCCCTAATGAGAACTCTTGAAAGGAGGAAAATTAATTATGGGAATCATTCAATTTCTACTACTAGAAGGAACAGTCACCAAAGAAGAAGAGAAAGGGATCACATGCCAAAGGAGTTTAAGAAGGAAAAGCCTTCTACATTTGATGGTGAGTTGAAGAGAATATAGAATGAAAAAGCATGGCTACTTAGGATGAGGAAGTTCTTTAGAGTCCACAGTTACTCTGAGAATATGAAATCCAAGCTTTTCACTTTTATCCAAAAGAGAAAAGCTGAGATATGGTTGGAATATTTAAAAAATGTGAAAGATATCAAGGAGGAAGAGTTTTCCTAGAAAAAAATTGAGAACTATTTCAGAGAAAAGTTCCTGCCACAAAGGTATTATGACAGCAACGCTAAGGAGTTTCATGAGCTTAAGATGGGGAAAATAACATATGAAGAATACACTTAAAAATTTTAGAGTTGTGTAGGTATTTCCCCTACCTCACAAATGAGAAGGAAAACAATTCAAAGGTATATCAGTGGTTTTTTGTAGGCATTTAAAGACCGAATTGAGTTTTATGAGCCACAAACTCTTGAAGATTAAATTAGTAAATTAAAGCACTACTATGAGTAAGCTAGGTGTTGACTTGAGTACAGGGTGGATTGGAAATTAAAGGAGAATATAAAACCTAAAGGAATAGCGAAGACGATTGTTGAGCAACCACCTATAATCAAAGGACTGGACGTGGTTCAGCCTAACCAAGAAAAACGACAGAGGTTCAACACTACTAGCAAAGGTCGATCTACTCAAATAGCAAGAGAGGAAAATAGGAGCTATAGAGGACAACCCTTGAAATGTTGGATTTTTTTAGAAAATCACAAGAAAAGGGACTATCCCAATGTAGTAAAGATGGCCTGAGTTTGTATAGCATGAAAGAGGCTAATACGGTTAGGGGCGTAGCTCGGAACATGATAAGGATTTACACAGCAGTAGAAAATCAACAAGTGGATTACCAGGAACCGATTATTGAAATGGAAGTATGCTTTGTGATAAAAGTATTTCGATTTTAATTTATCCTAGTTCAAATTTTCGTTTTATTAGTCTAACAATTATGGAAAAGTGCAAGTTGATTAAAGAAGATCACAAAGAATCATGGTTGGTCCAGTTAACCACAAGGATCAAAATAAGGGCGGAATCAATCCCTTCAACATAGAGTTTTTGATGATGGATGTGGAATCAAATATGGTGTCAATAAGGTCGAAGAATCATCAAAAAATTTTACAGGTCGCGTGAGAGCCTAAATAGTCAATTTCTCAATTCTCTTAAAAAAAGAATTGATAATTTTTATTTAAAAATTTACATTTCCCTTACCAAAAAACATGAATTTTTTTATTTTATTTTTTAATAAAAGCATCAATTTATTGAAAGTATTTATGATCTTAATGAAAAAAATGCAAGAAAATAAATAAAAATCTAAATATTTAAAGTTCTAAAAAAAATGCAATTAAGAAAAAAATGCAATCAAGCTTGATTTTATTCTTCCTAATTTATCTACTTGATATTTTTATTTTTTTTAAGTATATGAATGTTTACAATGGAGCCATGTATGTAAAAAAATAATAGATATACTCATATGCAGGATTAAAATATATTCTTTGATACATACCCGTGTATGAGAGACCAACTGTCTTGATTGAGATGATGTCAGAAGACACTGAAGAATGGAATATTGGGATCCAATGACTATCTTGAACCAAGATTCAATATAATATTTTCTTCCTTGTATCATGCCATGCAAGTCCTCACATATGTGATATCCATTCATAGAATCTGGTGATAGGCATGCATGAAACTTTTCAATCTTAGGTTCCAACAACTATTCTTAATTGACGAGCATCCATGATTCTTCGACCTTATTTGAATCTTCTTCTTCTAGTTGTTGTTCTTCAGTGGAAGTTGGTGAATCATTTTGCAATACCTCAACATTGTAAGTGGATTGAGGTGTTTTATTGTTGGGGATTCGAAATGGTTGTGCAGGTAGTGGCGTGGGAATGGATATTTGGGGTGTTTGTGTGTGTGGTAATGGGAAAGGTTGAATTGAGATTAACTGAGGGTGAAACTGATGTTGTGGTGGAGGTGAATGGTATGTATAACATTGATATTTGTATTGAATATAGTGAGGGAAAGATTGAGTATATGGTGGATTTCCTTTGTAAGGCTCTTCCCAACCCTGTTTCCAAGATTGGTTTTGATATTAGGATTGAGATGGCCAAGGTTTCCAAGGCAAAGGTGTTTGCCAATTATTTTGTGCATAACCCTGAAATTGTGCACAAGGATATTGCATCATATTGGGTTGATGAGCCTGCCATTGTCCTCTTGGAGCTTGATTCACTCAATTATCCTTTCGGCAAACTGCCTTTAACCCTGGTAATGATGGCAATCTTTAATAGCATGTGATCCTGCAAAAATTTTACAAATTTTAATGTTATCAGGTGGACATTCATGCAAAGCAACATTTTCAACTTTTTGCTTGTTTTGCATTCTTAGCATCTCAATTTGTTCATTTAAATTACCAAGAATGTTTAGAAAATTTTTAAGTTCAGTTTGACTTACCAATCCCGTTGTCAACTTACTTTCTCTTTCCATAATAGGATCCTGAGGGGATATTGCATACTTTGCTTTTCCTCTTGATATGTTCTTACACAATTCAAAAATCTCTTGAAATGACAATTAATAAACATATTCTTTTCCCACCAAGTTAAGAATATCAATCCATCCATCCTTTATAGCATTTAGTAGGAGAGTTTTTAATATGTCTGATCCTAAATTATACATTTTAGATCTTTTTATATTATAAGTAAATCTCTTCACTAGGTCTTCTAGATTTTCATCCTCTTTTTGATTCATCTTAAGGACTTCATTTCTAAGGTCATGGTGTTTGTAATGATTTTTATATTTTTTCAAAAATACTCTTTTCATATCATCCCATGTCCTTATAGAATTTGTTCCTAAATTCATGAACCATATAAGAGCTTTATCCTTCAATGTTGTTGGAAACAAATTCAATTTTTGAATGTGTAATGAGTAGCCATAAGATCTGAAAATGATTTTCAAATTAAAAAAGAAAAGTTTATGGGCCTTCTGATTTCAGACCTTTGAAGTTAGGAAGTACGGATGGAGGGATGTTCTTCATTTGAACATTGACATCAATTTCTTGAATGGGAAATCCAAAAGGATCTCCATCCATTTCTTCATCCTCCTTTGTCATCTCTTCTACCTGCAAAAATAAGAATTCATGATGTGGATGTGTGTCTCTTACTGCACCATGTGATATGGCGGGGGTGGTAGGTGATTGAAGGTTTATATATATATATATATATATATATATATATATATATATATATATATATATATATATAGATAGATAGATAGATAGATAGATAGATAGATAGATAGATCTATCTATCTATCTATCTATCTATCTATCTATCTATCTATCTATCTATCTATATATATATATATATATATATATATATATATATATATATATATATATATATATATATATGAAACTAAATGATTTATGCATCTACATGCTTTAATCATGCATCTAGAAAAACTAAACAATGAACTCTAGACTGAAAGCTAGTTCCTATGCACACTTCCCCAGCAATGGCACCAAAATGTTGAGGCAATTTAATTACCTGTCATTTAATTGTCAACCTGGGGGTTTCGTAAAACTTGCGAAGTATGCATGCACTGTATATGCTAGAAATTAACTTCTAATTTAGATCAATCTAACTATGAAACCAAATTCACCTATTATAATTCAACAATCAATTCAAAATAAATCATAGTATAGTGCATGGAATTGAAATCTTAATCTATCACACTTGCAGGAATTGAAATCTTGATCTACCACACTTGCATGAATTGAAAATCACACCACTCTTTTAGAAATGAAATTGCATGAAATTAAATCTAATCTAAGGGATCATGTGTGCACTATCAAATCAAGATCCTATGAAATTAATAATCAAAACCAAATGATATGAAATGAAAGAAAAAACAATCATTCTTAACCTCTAGATATGGAATCAAATAAAAACAATCACTCTTAACCTCTCACATGGGAAAAGACATGAAAGAAATAAATCTTAATCTATGAAAGAAATAAATCTTAATCTATGAAAAAAAAATCTCACACATTATAGATGACCAATCCAAAAGCATGAGGGATGGAAAGTTGAGAGGCTCCAAATATAAGCATAACCAAATCAAAGTGAACATCACTCATGAGCATGGTGCCAAATCCAAATTCTATATTCAAAATATGAGCATTTCCCCAACTTTTCACATGCCTTTGAAAGGAGGAGGCTCTCCTATTTATACAAAAACATAAGAAGCTACCTCATTAATGGAGGTCCATTATTCTCTCCCTAGATCCCTAGAAAATCTCATAGAGTTACAACTTAAATAGGTAATGATGAGACACATATCATCTTTGACCTTTATCCAAATCTTCTTCCATGTCTTGAAGAGAATTCGAATTTGAGCATTGGAGGCCACATAAGGGTGCCTTGGAAGCTTCCAAATGACCTACACATGTCATGAAACTCAAACCACTTTTAAGTATTAGCAAGTATATTCCATTTTTCTAAGTTTTAACCATTTAATTCACTTATAATACTAGAAATCATTAACTTTTGGAAAACACAAATGGAACCCATATAATTATGAAAATGGAGGCTAATGAAAGATTATATGGCTATGGAGTTGTGACATGTGAGTGAAATGGTGGCGATAAAGGTGAAAGTGGATGATATTTTGAATACATTTTGGAGACTCTACATACCCCCCAACTGACGTTATTGCATGTCCTCATGCAATCTACTGCATTGCTTAATCATGATTTGCTTTTGAATGAGCTTGGCTTATATCAATTGTCCTTAAACTTTGCATTTGACAATTTCATTTATTTTCGCAAAGTATTCCTTGTCATACATGGAATTGCAACATGTTTGGTTGGTTCTTGTGTGACAACCAAATTTTAATTGGTATTGGTTCCTATGTTTCAATACCTTGTTTCTTTTTGTTGCAGCAAGATTCATTGAACATATTTAAGCATGCATCTTGAAATCAGCCATATAATATGCTCATCATTTTAGCATTTATTTTTAAATCACATAACTTTTGAATCATAATGCAATCATGATGATTAGGACAAGTATGTTGGGATGAAATAAAGTGAAATGGAATGAAGTGATATGAATGTGATAATAAATGGATGCTCCTTCCCCTAAACTAAAGGTGTTTCGGTTTTTTTCAAATGAGAAATGAAATATGGTGAATTATTTTCCAAAATTTATAATTTTAATATTCAAGGAATTCTATGATTAAAAGCTATAAAAGAACATACCTTTACTTACCTAGGAAGTGGACAAACTATGCATATGTAGAAAGTTGTAACTGTTGCTGGATCATGGAATGGAATGTAGAATTTCATCTGCTTCTTGGTTGCATAAATGGTGGATGAGGTGGTGAAAGTGGATTCTTTATTTCTGTTGCTAAATCTGCTATATCTGCTGCAAAATGCTGAAATGATATAGCCTTCACCTGCTACAAAACCTGATGGTACAATTCTATTCATGTGAATGAATGTGTTGTTGTCGAGCATGAAAAGAAGTCATTGGATTACTAGCCATTAATGAATGTTGTTAACCAATGTGAGGCAAACTTGCCATTAATGTGAACGAGTGTCAAGGTACCTAAGTACATCTTGCAAAGTGTGAATATATGAGTTGATGTTGAGCCATTTGCAAGATCGAACAATCAAGGGACATTGATGTATTCCCATGATTTTCGGCGAGAGAACTTGTCATTGATGCATACAGGCTTCAAGGTACTAATAAGGACTCTATCCTTGAACCTAGATAATGTACTGATGTTGATAGGCCAAGACTTGTTAGAAGGAAGGCCTTAATGAATCCTCCATCATCTAACGCGAGTATGAAATGATGATTTTGGAAGGACTATGAATGAATGTATTTTTTGCAGTGGATCAAGGTTTATTTAATGGGAAGGAAAATGACAAGAGGGTAATCAAGCGAACAGAAATCAAAATGACAAATCAACATGTAATCGAGCTGAATGTCTCTATGAATGGAAATTACGAAAAATGTGAATGGAAAATGTGAAGGAAACATGCGACTCTTTGCAAGGAAAATGGTGATGACGATGCTTAGTGAAAATGCTTAGATAGCTTGTGAGCTTGGAGAGGAAAAATGATGGCATTTATGGATGATAGAAATGGATTCAATTGGTTCATGTTTCTTGAAATTGGTCGTAGAAAACCAATCATGCATAATTGGCTTCCTTCAATTCTCTGATTTCCCTGGAACCTGAAAATAAACATGGAACTAACATTGCAATAAAATGTAAGTGTGTTCAAAGAGAAGTGATCAATTTCTCTAGGTACAACGAAAAAATTGCATAATTAACAGGTTCATGATGTGTTTTTATTTCAAATGGTTAGTCCAATTTCACAATTGTGATAATAAATCCAATTTCTAAAAGAAAATAATTTCCTCAATTTATGTTTGAATCATATCATTTCATAAAGGTAAGAAATATTATTTGTGAATGCTTAATGATTCCTACAAAAGAGTCCTCAATAAAAAAATCATCAATTTATCCTGCAGATAAAGTGCCTTCATAGTTCTTCTTTCCCGCATTATGCTTGAAAACATCATCATTAGACAAAACCAATAAATTTTGATCATGATTTTATGATTAGAATGCATTGTTGACTAATAGATCATTGAGTTAAATACATAGCTGCAGAATTGTGGTTCAATTGCAGAATTGTGCAGTTTCTGTAGGTAAAATCCGAAACAGACAGTTAAGTACACACAGTGATGCATTTTTGTTATGAACAAATAACGAGTCCAATCTTCAATTTTTTTTATTTTTTTTTTTGTTTTATTATTATTATTATTTATTTCTTACTTTGATAGGTGTGTTTGAGTGGACCATCACAACAATATTTTTCTCAATTTGCTCCAGTCACTAAATGAATTTCACATCAATTTTTTTTATGAAAAATTTCTATGGCAAATTTCTTAAAAAAAAAATTAATAATAATAATAAAACACACAATCTAAAAATTAATGAAATATTTACAAAACTAAAAATAAAATAAAATAGATGTACATAAAATAAAAACATAACAAGGAAAATATATCTACAAACTAAAATATATATACAAACAAATTTAACAAACATAAAAAATAAAAAATAAAAAAATCGTATAACATAAACGTACAATCTAAAACATAACAAAAAAATAACATTAAAATGTATACTAAAAAAAACATAACATTAAACATTAAAACACAATATATATATATATATATATATATATATATATATATATATATATATATATACATAAATATCGTATACCATTTAAAAGTAAAATAAAATAAACAACTTAATAAAAAGAAAATGAAATTGCCAGGAAAACCTTTTCATTCTCAACCGAGCGATGCTTCGCCCTAATTGATTTTGAAATTCCTTCTTCCTCATTGTTGCGGGAATAGTCACCTGAAATGCCTCTTAGATTCTGATCTGCTATAAAATTCCTGCAAAAAGAATCCTCATGTTTGAAAAAAATTCCTGATGTCTTGCATCCAAGACCTGTTGGCGGTGTTCTTTCTTCTGGTGAAAGCATTCTCCGCACCAGCTAAAGAAATCACATTGGTGATTCTCAAGCTCCCTGAATACAACGCTTCTACACCAAAGAATCAAATTCATCCTATGACCAGAAATAATTTCCTTTGCTTCATGACGATGGTGACCAACTGCAACACAACTTGACCTGGAACATGAGAATACTTGAAAATTTCCTCTGCATTCTCATTAACAGCACCAATATAAGTCTGAACAAAGAAGTGTTCCGGGTTCAAGGTGTATAATTTTTTATGTAGAAGCTAACTTCAATCTTCCCTGGGTGTGTATCTGGATACAACTTTATTCAAGATTTGGAGCTTTATCAGAAGAACCATTGGACTTTGATGCACTCAATTTGCATCTTGTGCCATTGCAATCGCTTTGAAATCTAAACCAAACAATCACTGGAAATTGAGAAATTTGTGGCAGATCTACGTCATGTAGATCAGGGAGACCGAATTCTTGGTGGATTGTTTGCAAGAGAAAACCGAATGGCCGCAATTGTCTCTATGCATTTATTAAAAACTGTTTTTCTCGTGCAACCTGGCAAACGAGGCTCCAAATAACCATGAATATCTCCCAATCTGTTACGAATTTGAAAAAATCACTCCCAAGTATATTAATTGACCCTGTTCTGAAGAAAACCCATGTTTTATTTTTTTGAAATTCATTTTCAGTTGGCCAGAAATCGTGTTTTAAAAATGATTATTCAAGCTGCTACGCATTTCTAGCAAATGCTCAAGTAACAAAAATCACTTTCTAGTTGCTGGTTCATCAAACACAACATAGAAGAAATAATTGAGCCACCGAAGCAATGAGCAAGGGGCAGAGCAGGAATAAGAAACTCATGAGGCCTCATATACATTTCACTTTTCCATGTTCTTGCCTCACTAAGGTTCAATGCCAGGTTTCTACTCACTCAATTTGAATGTGTACTCTATGAATCAACAGAATCTGACGTTGAATATGAAGCTGAAGAAGCGGTTAAAAGCTTCTCACATCCAGACATATATGACCCATGTAGCTGTTATAAAGTCCATACCAATTGTGTTATGTGTCCCCCTAAGCTATAGCTAAGAAATGTTTCATCCATTTGCTATGAGGTGGCTCAATTGTCCCAAAGCTACTTGAAATATTTTCGTCAACCAGACCACAGGCAAAAAGTTGAATCGTAGGGAAAATGGAAAAAATAAGAAATACTACATCGATCCTCAAATCAGACAGTGCATCAGAATGTTGTGCAAGAATTACATGGATAGGTAGCCCACTCTCGAGGGACTAATATGGATCATTTGGATCAAAGACTTGTGATACTTGGATTGTGGATAGGGCTTAATTAAAAATCAGTCTATGTCAAGCCCTTCAACACAGAGTTTTTGATGATGGATGCGGAATCAAATCAGGCTTGGCTGCAGAAACGAGTCGTTTCTGCAGCTCCTCAAAAGGAATAGATATGCAACAATTTGAAGCAAGATTTGTATATGAATTTTTTTATTATGATGGATGCTAAGCTGACGCAAAATTTTTTACAAGTTGCATGAGAGCCTAAATAGTCAATTTCTCAATTCTCTTAAAAAAAGAATTGATAATTTTTATTTAAAAATTTACATTTCCCTTATTAAAAAACATGATTTTTTTATTTTTTATTTTAATCAAAACATCAATTTATTGAAAATATTTATGATGTTAATGAAAAAAATGCAAGAAAATAAATAAAAATCTAAATATTTAAAGTTCTAAAAAAAATGCAATTAAGAAAAAAAATGCAATCAAGCTTTAAAAAAAAATGCAATCAAGCTTGATTTTATTTTTCCTAATTAATCTACTTGAATTTTTTTTAAGTATATGAATGTTTTCAATGGAGCCATGTATGTAACAAAATAATAGATATACTCATATGCAGGTTTGAAATATATTCCTTGATACGTACCCGTGTATGAGAGACCAACTATCTTGATTGAGATGATGTCAGAAGACACTGAAGAATGGAATACTGGGATCCAATGACTGTCTTGAACAAAGATTCAATATAATATTGTCTTCCTTCTATCATACCATGCAATTCCTCACATATGTGATCTCCATTCATAGAATCTAGTGATAGGCATGCATGAAACTTTTCAATCTTAGGTTCCAACAATTGTTCTTTATTGACGGGCATCCATGATTCTTTGACCTTATCTGAATCTTCTTCTTCTGGTTGTTTTTCTCCAGTGGCAGTTGGTGAATCATTTTGCAATACCTCAACATTGTAAGTGGATTGAAGTGTTTTATTGTTGGGGATTCGAAATGGTTGTGCAGGTAGTGCCATGGGAATGGATCTTTGGGGTGTTTGTGTGTGTGGTAATTGAAAAGGTTGAATTGAGATTAACTAAGGGTGAAGCTGATGTTGTGGTGGAGGTGAATGGTATGGATAACATTGATATTTGTATTGAGGATAGTGAGGGAAATATTGAGTATATGGTGGATTTCCTTTGTAAGGCTCTTCCCAACCCTATTTCCAAGATTGGTTTTGAGATTGGGATTGAGATGGCCAAGATTACCAAGGCAAAGGTGTTTGCCAATTATTTTGTGCATAACCCTGAAATTGTGCAGAAGGATATTGCATCATATTGGTTTGATGAGGCTATCGTTGTCCTCTTAGAGCCTGATTCACTCCATTATCCTTTTGGCAAATTTCCTTAACCCTGGTAATGATGGGAAATCTTTAGTAGCATGTGATCCTGCAAAAATTTTACAAATTTTAATGTTATCAGGTGGACATTCATGCAAAGCAACATTTTCAACTTTTTGCTTGTTTTGCATTCTTAGCATCTCAATTTGTTCATTTAAATTACCAAGAATGTTTAGCAAATTGTTAAGTTCAGTTTGACTTACCAATCCCGTTGTCAACTTACTTTCTCTTTCCATAACAGGATCCTGAGGGGATCTTGCATACTTTTCTTTTCCTCTTGATATGTTCTTACACAATTCACAAATCTCTTGAAATGACAATTGATAAACATCTCCTTTTCCCACCAGGTTAAGAAGATCAATCCATTCATCCTTTATAGAATTTAGTTGGAGAGTTTTTAATATGTCTGATCCTAAATTATGCATTTTAGATCTTTTGGTATTATAAGTAAATCTCTCCACTAGGTCTTCTAGATTTTCATCCTCTTTTTTATTCATCTTAAGGACTTCAATTCTAAGGTCATGGTGTTTGTAATGATTTTTATATTTTTCCAAAAATACTCTTTTCATATCATCCCATGTCCTTATAGAATTTGTTCCTAAAGTCATGAACCATCTAAGAGCTTTATCCCTCAATGTTGTTGGAAACAAATTCAATTTTGAATGTGTAATGAGTAGCCATAAGATCTACAATTGATTTCAAATTCAAAAAGAAAAGTTTTTGGGTCTTCTGATTTCATACCTTTGAAGTTAGGAAGTACGGACGGAGGGATGTTCTTCATTTGAACATTGACATCAATTTCTTGAATGGGAAATCCAAAAGGATCTTCATCCTCCTTTGTCATCTCTTCTACCTGCAAAACTAAGAATTCATGATGTGGATGTGTGGCTCTTACTGCACCACGTGATATAGCGGGGGTGGTAGGTGATTGAAGGTTTTATATATATGTATATATATATGTATATATATATATATATATATATATGTATATATACATATATATGTATACATATATATGTATACATATATATGTATACATATATATCTACATATATATCTACATATATATCTATATACATATATCTATATACATATATCTATATACATATATCTATATACATATATATATATACATATATATATATACATATATATATATATACATATATATATATACATATATATATACATATATATATACATATATATATATATATATATATATATATGATATGCAGCTAAATGATTTATGCATCTACATATTTTAATCATGCATCTAGAAAAAACTGAAAAATGAACTGTAGACTGGAAGCTAGTTCCTATGCACACTTCCTCGGAAATGGAGCCAAAATGTTGAGGCAAGTTAATTACCTATCATTTAATTGTCAACCCGTGGGTTTCGTAAAACTTGTGAAGCATGCGTGCACTATATATGCTAGAAATTATCTTCCAATTTAGATCAATCTAACTACGAAACCAAATTCACCTATTATAATTCAACAATCAATTCAAAAGAAATTATAGTGCAGTGCGTGGAATTGAAATCTTAATCTATCACACTTGCAGGAATTGAATTCTTGATCTACCACACTTGAAGAAAGTGAAATCTTGATCTATCACACTTTCAGGAATTGAAATCTTGATCTACCACACTTGCAGGAATTGAAAATCACTGTAGAATTTTGTAGAATTTTTCCTACAAATCAGCTAGCTTTAATACCATGTAGAAATTTTTCTACAAATCAGCTAGCTCTGATACCATGTAGAAATTTGCCACCTGTAGATCAACCTGGTAATGTAATGTACTAAATCAAAACACTTGATCTACTTCTACAAACAATTTAGCGGAAGCTTAATCAACCATGAGCGACATCAATAAGAACACATATAATTAATAAGAAGGAATCAATCACACATAACACAGAAGAATTTACCCGGGGAAAGCACCTACCTAAAACCGCATCTCTGTATTATCATACAAGTGGAAATATAGTTTGGATTACACAAAGACTTAGCTCGGAAGCTATCCAGCTCTTAGTACAATCCCTCTACTGCTCATAGACAGTCAAAGGCTTCTCATAAACCTTCTCCTCTGCCCTCCAAGCCTCCTATTTCCTTTTGCAGTTTCCTTGGGGTCCAGTGCTGCCACCTATGTAAATTGGCCTCTTCACACACACACACTAACCTCTGATCTAACTGCACAAACTTGAAAGAGATAAATCCTCATCATGGATGAGCTTCTTTTATAGGAAAAATATTCATCCAACTGATAGTGCATTGTCCCTTCTCTGATCTCAATTGGGTCTCTGTCTAAACTACCATGCATCAGATATCCATGAGAGAATACTCAGTTATCTGAAACTAACAATTGTCACATGCATGTAAGCATTAACAAACTGTATCTCATTAATTTAACAACTTGTTAAATTAATCTAATTGAACTTGACTAAGTTAAACTAAGTCAACTAATCCTCTCAATATAGAACTCATCCTTAATTCCTCAATCAATGGAGAAAATCAAGGACACATTCCCCAATTAGTGGAGAAATTATTGCATGTTCTCACAAAGACTTCAAGTTTGATTTTTCCTTGACTAATTAAATCATGGAGAATTAATTAATTAATATTCAAACTACTGATAAGACGAAATTCGAATTTTACTTCCTATTTTAGACCAGGGACTGTCTAAAAATAGGAATCCAACTTGAATTTATAAAAATAGAACTTCTATTTTTAGCACTTCCATTTTTCATTCCCTGTTTCCCAATCCAGCACTGATGCCCAGACTGCTAATTTTAGCAATTTCTTGTTGCCAATTTTCAACACTCCCTCTCAACAAGAAAGGCTTCCTCTTGAACCTGATCCTGTACCTCTAGAATGTTCTACATGCAACACATCTACCAAGTGTGGTTGCTCCAGCAACTCTCGAAACAAAAAAAAACTCCCAACTAACCACTCTGTTGGGCTAGAAACATACTCTGATGCTGAAGCTCTACCTGCTGCTCACAAGTGCTCCCTCTCTAACCTCTGCGCTACTGCAACATCTCCATGCATCTCGCACCGTTGCACCCTTCTCTGTGCTACCCTGCACAGTGCAACACACTTGTGCCTCTCTCATTGATGTAGCCTACATGCTCTGCGCTGTCCTGGGATTCCCTGCACTGTAGCTCTCTCTGCCACTCCATCTGAATCTGTCTCTACCAAATCCGTTAGTTCCTTCTACTCCACATCAGGGCTTTTGTAGCAAAGTCGAATCAAAGAGGTTAGATACCTCGAGGATCCTGCCCCTCCTCCTTAGGACGATCAATCCACATCACCCCACCTCTTACCTGGAGGTATGGTTTCATGTGATCCCTCTGCCCACCTGGCTCGAAGTTTCCCCCTACCGAAGATCTCTGCATGAGTGGATGCCTCCACTATGTCTCCTCTTGGCTTCCCCAGTTATGGATGCTCCACAACCTCATGAAGTTGCTTCACCAATCGTGGCTCCTCCACAATCATCTGAAACTTCTTCTGGCGCTGCATGTTGAGAGGTAATTTACTCTCCCTCTCAACCACCAAGTATCTAACCTTTTCCTTTCTCCTCAAGGCTTTGCATGCATCTTGTACCTCAATTTCATACAAGTTCTTGGCTAGCACACCAATCTATTTCCACTTTCCTGCCGTCACGAAATTTTCTAGAAAAAGAATTGATTTTAAATCAGTGATATCTCCCTCATCCCAACTCCAATTCAGCCAATTTTTTTTTTGGGTATTTTTTCGCAAGGAATCCAAATATACTATTTGTTTTTGAAAATTTTGCACAAAAAATTTCAGATCTGCTCTATAAACTCACGACCCAAAAGTCAAAACTTTGAAATCTCCTCTCAGTATATTGTTCACTCCTTTGATCACCTCTGCTCCGATACCATGTAGAATTTCGTAGAATTTTTCCTACAAATCGGCTAGCTTTGATACCATGTAGAACTTTTTCTACAAATCAGCTAGCTCTAATACCATATAGAAATTTCCCACCTGTAGATCAACTTGGTAATGAAATGTACTAAAGTAAAACACTTAATCTACTTCTACAAACAATTTAGCAGAAACTTAATCTACCATGAGCAACATTAATAAGAACACATATAACTGGTAAGAAGGAATCAATCACACATAACATAGAAGAATTTACCTAGGGAAAATACTTGCCTAAAACCCCATCTCTATATTATCATACAAGTGGAAATATAGTCGAGATTACACAAATCCTTAGCTCAGAAGCTATCCAGCTCTCAGTACAATCCCTCTACTGCTCATAGACAGTCAAAGCCTTCTCACAAACCTTCTCCTCTACCCTCCAAGCCTCCTATTTTCTTGTGTAGTTTCCTTGGGTTCCAGTGCCACCACCTGTGTGAATTGGCCTCTTGACACACTCACTAACCTCTGATCTAACTGTAAAAACTTGAAGAAGATAAATCCTCATCATGGATGAGCTTCCTTTATAGGAAAAATATTTATCCAACTGATAGTACATTGTCCCTTCTCTGATCTCAACTGGGTCTCTATCTGAACTACCATGCATTAGTTATCCATGAGAGAATACTCAGTTATCTGAAAATAATAGTTTTCACATGCATGCAAGCATTAACAAACTGTATCTCATTAATTTAACAACTTATTAAATTAATCTAACAACTTGTTAAATTAATCTAACTGAACTTGACTAAGTTAAACTAAGTCAACTGATCCTCTCAATATAGAACTCATCCTTAATTCCTCAATCAGTGGAGCAAATCAATGACACGTTCCCTAATCAGTGGAGAAATTATTGCATGTTCTCACAAAGACTTCAAGTTTGATTTTCCTTGACTAATTAACTCATGGAGAATTAATTAATTAATATTCAAACTGCTCATAAGACCGAATTCGAATTTTACTTCCTATTTTAGACCAGGGACTATCTAAAAATAGGAATCCAACTTGAACTGTTAAAAATAGAACTTCTAATTTTAGCACTTCCATTTTTCATTCCCTGTTGCCCAATCTAGCATTGATGCCCAAACTGCTATTTTTAGCAGTGCTATTTTTAGCACTTCTATTTTTAGCAATTTCTTGTTGCCAATTTTCAACAATCACACCACTCTTTCAAAAATGAAATTGCATGAAATTAAATCTACTCTAAGGTATCATGTGTTCATTATCAAATCAGGATCCTATGAAATGAATAATCAAAACCACATGATATGAAATGAAAGCAAAAACAATAATTCTTAACCTCTAGATATGAAAGCATATAAAAACAATCGTTCTTAACCTCTCACACAGGAAAAGATACGAAATAAATAAATATTAATCTATGAAAGCAATAAATCTTAATCTATGAAAAACAGTAAATCTCACACATTATAGATGGCCAATCCAAAAGCATGAGGGATGGAAAGTTGAGAGGCTCCAAATACAAGCATAACCAAATCAAAGTGAACATCACTCATGAGCATGGTGCCAAATCCAAATTCTATATTCAAAACATGAGCATTTTTCCAACTTTTCACATGCCTTTGAAAGGAGGAGGCTCTCCTATTTATACAAAAAAATAAGAAGCTACCTCATTAATGGAGGTCCATTATTCTCTCCCTAGATCCCTAGAAAATCTCATAGAGTTACAACTTAAATAGGTAATGATGAGACACATATCCTCTTTGACCTTTATCAAAATATTCTTCCATATCTTGAAGAGAATTCGAATTTGAGCATTGGAGGCCACATAAGGGTGCCTTGGAAGCTTCCAAATGACCTACACATGTCATGAAACTCAAGCCACTTTTAAGTATTAGCAAGTATATGCCATTTTTCTAAGTTTTAACCATTTAATTCACTTATAATACTAGAAATCTTTAACTTTTGGAAAACACAACTGGAACCCATATAATTATGGAAATGGAGGCTAATAAAAGATTATATGGCTATGGAGTTGTGACATGTGAGTGAAATGGTGACGATAAAGGTGAAAGTGGATGATATTTTGAATACATTTTGGAGACTCTACAGAAGGGTGAAAAAATTATGTTGCAAGGCAAAAGAAAACCCATGTCAGTTCTCTTGGTGACATTGATGTAGATCAAGAGGAGTTTTCGGAAGGGATGTGAATTATATGTTATTCAAGTGATCAACAATTCTAAGAATAATGATGGAAACAATTTATTGGAGCACCCAGTTTTAAAAAAATATGAAGACATATTTCTAGAGGAGATCCATGGATACCTCCATGTGGGGAAGTGAACTTCTCCATAGATTTATCACCAAAAATAACCACAACATCTAAAGCTCTGTATAGAATTTGTACTCCATAGTTCATGGAGATGAAGTTGCAGCTCAAGAAAATGTTGATAAGGGGTACATCATGCCAAGTGTGCCACCATGGGGTGTACCAATCTTGTTTTTTAAGAAGAAGGAAGGCACACTTAGATTGTGTATAGACTACGGGAAGCTCAATAACGCTACCATAAAGAGAAAATATCCCTTTCTATGAATCAATGACTTGTTTGATCAATTGTGGGGAGCAACAATATTCTCAAAAATCAATTTGAGGTCTAGATATCACCAAGTTCACATCAAGAATGAAGACATCCATAAAACTGCCTTCCAGAAAAGGTATGGCCCTTACTAATTTGCAGTTGTGCTTCTTGGACTCACTAATGCACCAAAAAAATTCATGCGCTTGATCAACAATGTATTCAGTCCATTCTTGGAAAATTTTGTATTGGTATTTGCCATTGATATTTTGGTTTATTCAAGAAACAAAGACGAGAATGAGAAATACTTGGCAGTTGTGCTACAACTGCTAAGAGAGCATAATCTCTGTGTAAAACTCAACAAATATGAATTTTCTTGGTATCAAATTGAATATTTGGAACATGTGGTCTCAAAGGAGGGTGTAGCAGTTGACCTGGAGAAGATTAAAGCCATTATGGAATGGCGAGCACCAAAGAGTGTAGTTGAGGTTAGATCATTCACGTGTTTGGCAGGTTATTGTAGGAGGTTTATTAAAAAATTCTCAAAAATTGGTCACCCAATCACAACAATGCAGAGAAAAGGAAAGAATTTTTTGTCGATAGTTGAGTGTGCTTCTAGCTTTATGAAGTTGAAGTATTTACTTAACCATGCACCAATCCTTCAAATTGTTGACCCAGGAAAGGAATTTGTGGTGTGTATACAAGAAAGGGATGGGTGGAGTCCTCATGCAAGAAGGGCGGGTCATTTTCTTTGAATATCATAAATAAAACAAGCATGGGAAAAACTATGACTCATGATTTGGGACTATTGTTATGGTTCCCACTTTAAAGATGTGGACACATTATCTTCTTCGGAGAAAATTCACATGCATTATGGATCATGGAGGTTTGAGATATTTATTTGATCAACCAAAATTAAATTCCAGACAGGCTAGATGGTTGAGTTTAATCAACATGTTTGATCTCAAAATTAAATACATCAAAGGGAACAAAAATCAAGTTGTTGATGTGCTTAACAGGCGAGTTCAATTAGCCGATATAGCAACCATTTGTTCATGCAAGACTGATATACAAGAAAGAATTAATAATGTAGGATAGCAAGATGAAAGATATTAACAATTAAAACAAAAACTAAAGAAAGAGTGTGAAGGAGAGAAAGACAATAAATTTCACCTCACATAAGATGGACTAATTGTATTCAAAAATATAATTTATGTGCCTAAAAAAGATAGCTTTAAGAGGCTCATATTAAATGAATTTCACAAAAAACCATATATTGGTCATCCAAGTTATCAAAGGACATCAAAAACCATTAAAAAAATTTATTACTGGCATAATTTAAAAAGGGAAGTGGTTGATTTTATCTCAAAATTCATTAAGTGTCAACAAGTAAAAGTTGAGTGTAGGCATCTAGCAGGATTATTACATCCTATTCCCACACCGGAAGGGAAGTGGGAAGTCATCTCCATGGATTTTATCAAGGGCTTCCATGGACATCCATACAACATGATGTTATCATGGTGATGGTATAAAAATTGATCAAGGATGCTCACTTTATGGTTGTTAAATCAACTTACACAACAAGTGATTTGGCTCAATTTTTCGTAAGAGAAGTTGTGAGGTTGCATGGAGCGCCCAAGAAAATTATCTTAGAAAGAGATGCTAAATTTACTTCAAATTTTGGAAAGAGATATTTACTGGATTAAGGACAAAACTAGCTTTTAGCACAACATACCATCCACAAACAAATGGACAGATAGAAAGGACAAATAGAATATTGGAGGACATGCTTCGAATATATGCCATGCACTAGCCAAGGAAGTGGGAGGATTTTCTTCCACTAGTTGAATTTTCCTACAGCAATGGGTATCAAAAATTAATACATATGAGTCCATTTGAGGCTCTCTATGGAAGAAGGTGTAATACTCCTATCAATTGGAGTGATCTAGTGAACAAGGATCATATTGGGTCTGATATGCTAAAAGAGATGGAACAAGAAATGGTAACCATCAAAAATAATTTAAAGGTGGATCAAGTTAGGAAGAATAATTATGCGGACTAGCATAGAGTTCATAAAGAATTCAAAGTAGGAGAACATGTCTACCTACGAGTTAAACCCAAGAACAATTCCTTAAGAATTGGATCACGTGCTAAGCTAGCACCATGGTCTTGTGGACCATTTCAAGTTCTTGAAAGGATAGGGAAAGTAGAATATAGGCTAGCCTTGCCACCAAAAGTAAAGGTTCGTGATTTTTTTCATGTTTCATTACTTAAAAAGTATGTACATGATGGTAATCATGTAATTGATTGGTCAGTGTTACATGTACAACCAGAGGGAAAGTTCTACCTGAAACCTCTATGCATCCTGGAACAAAGGCAACTCATGCTCCAAAATCAAGTAATCGAGCAAGTCAAAGCATAGTGGAGGCACTTTGGGCCCAAGAAGCCACATGAGAGATGGCTTAACATATGTGGCATATCCATGTTTGTTTCCTGGTTGAAGCAATGTAATTAATTTTGTTAATGATTGAACAAAGTTGTGTATATAAAGCACATAGTTATTTTGTGCTTGGCTTAAAGCATGTTTTCAAATGTGTATAGATGTCGAACACTAAGGACAATGTTCCCCCATGGGGGTTGGGTTTGTCATAGCTCATTTGGTTAAATTCCCTCTTGTAACTAATTGAAAATATTTTTGTAATAATTATTTTGAAATGTAATTATATTGAAATGGTCATGGAAAAGGGACATTGATTTCATATATTGGGTTGAGGAGGTTTCTTAGGGAATTGGAGGAAGTAGTCCATTCAATGAAAGTATGGGGCTTACTAGTTCTAGCTTTTATTAACCTAAATAAGAAATTAATGATTGTTGAAAGAAGCGTATAGGATTCTCCAAGAAGTAGGATGAGCCCTTACTTTCTTGGGTATAGTTCACAAGGACTCATAGATTTAGACATTCATTTAGGTTGAAGGCTTTATGGATTGGAAAGGGGAAGAAAGAGCATGCAAACTGTAACAAGGAGACATTGCAGACCATAACAACTCAAAAAAGAAAAGAAGGAAAAAGAGGATTCATGGAGGAAGGATGGTGACAACAGTAAGAACTGGGTTCTCTAACAGTCTTGCTGGAGGAGGATTCTTGGTTTAAGTGAAGGAAAAGGGTTCAGTGGATTCCTCTTGGGTGAATGTTTGAGGTTCTTTGGATTCCCAGTTTGGATGGAGGCCTTTCCCTTTTCGATTCTCGGTAAAATATAATCCATGGTGTCCTCCCACACTTGGTTTTAAGGTCAACATTCATATTCAATAAACTTTGGATTCCTGGTTCTAGGTGAGTTGTTGAAGAATTTTTTCCTAGGTTACAAGGGTGGAGGTGGTGGCATCCCTAGAATACCTAGTTTTTCAACAGTGGAGATGGTGATATCTTTGGATTCCCTAGTACGGTGAGGAGTTCTAGATATTTCCCTAAAGCACTCCTCCTCAAGCTCTAAATCTGAATTAGGTGCGGATTATTGCAAGAAAGGCCATGGTGTGATCATCCCAAGGTTGGGAGGAGAGAAATGGCCCCAAATCTAGTTTCCAGATATGATTTTAATATAAGATAAGTGGTATACTTATGTTTCTTGTGCTCGTAATATTGTTTTATTGAATTAATGGACATGGTATTTTAGCACGTATTGTCATTATTTATATTTATATGCTATGTGTATGTTGAGTTGTCATGAATGAGTGGAATTTATATCTACTTATGTGTTTGGTAGTAGGCTGATCTTCCCTGTGTTTATGTTTTTTATGTGAAATATGTAGGAGATTTGCGTATTTTGTTGACCTGAGTCCTATCATTGGTTGGGGAACTACAGAAATTGGCTTTCATGATGTACCTAATAAGTTTAGCTAGTAGTGTGGATGCACCTATTAATAGCCTTCGCGACCAGGATATACCTTGAGGGGTCTAAAGGAACTTTAATTTTGATCCTTGATTTTATGGGGAGCAAGATTCATTCCTGAGGACACAGATAAAACGTGAAGAATTTTGGTCTACACAATTTGGGAGACATTCTAAGTCAAAAGGCTGAAAATTTCCTAAGTTTGCGAACTTTAAAGTAGAGCCTAAGTCAGGTGGGGCCCTCTACTCGGAAGTTGGTTGAGTCACCCAGAAGTGAGGTTTGAGGCTTGACCAAGGGGTCGAGGCCTGAACTTGTTAGGACTTGGTGAGGCCAGGGTGGTCAGATCCAGTGGTACATGTCGTGGGTTGTTTGTGGGGAAATCTTGAGCACTGACTTCATCCTAGGTGGCATGGCATATGTCATCATGGCAAGCCACAGTGGCACAATATTGGTATGAGTTGAGGTGTACCCCCCTTAGTTGGGTTAGGGTCACCACGTGGTCACCATGTGTGGGACGCAAGTGCCATGTAGTAGTACAATGTGATGTGGTAAGGGTTAATGGTTGACTTCAAACAGTCATACCTCATTATTTAAATGTCAATTATTTGAAAAATTATATATCATCAAAAAGCTCTCGATTAGTTGGACACAATGGCGGTGATTATTTAATTTGTGAGAAGTTTTGAAAATGGCAAATTTTTAAGGCCCCATTTGTGTGATAGGACTTTGGAGGTCAGTTCTATGATAGTAATACCTTCTTCTACCCTTGGTATGGGCTATAGGATATGTTAGCGCTCAAATCAGCCTCAGGCTGAGGAAGGCAAAACTCAAGGCCACATCAAACCAAGCTCAGCCTCGTAGCTAGCCCTACGAGGACAGGAGAGGGCTCTCTCCGGGTCTATCTCGGCAAAAGATCTTCAAAGAGGCTGAGATGACTCACAATTAATACTGATTTTAGGCTAGTAAAGAGATAGGAAAGTTTGTTTTAGATTTTTGAGTTTTTTGTTTGGAGAAATGGGAAAACCAATTTTGGGTGCGGGGATTGAGGTGAGATCTTTGTAGAAATCGAGTTGGGGCGAGGTAGGCAATAGTCTTGATGCCTTTGATTAGGTGTATGGATGGATCAGAATGACAAGGAGCTGAAGAGGGCAAAGGAGAACATGGATCCTCTCCAAACTGACGAAAACATGTAAAAATAAACAAATTTTAAAGGAAGAGCACTGTGAACAATGATTTCAACCTCATTTACTCATTCATTTAGTTTCATAAGCATAAGAAGGAATGGCATACATGTAAACATGAATAAACTTATAATAACTGAGAAAAAACACCATCAAGAGCTGAAAGCCACAAGAATCCTAACAGGTGCTGCAAAATATCTGATTTTTCCTTAGCCAAAATATGAAAAATATGTACAATAGTGTGCCAAAATCTTCCCAAAAGTCCAACCTGTGCTACTGAATGAAAATTTACATATATAGATCAAGCTAACCTCATTCCCTACCCTCTAGGGGTCGAGCTCCTCCTTCTAAGAGCAGTTTCAACAAATTCTAAACATGGAGCAGGAATCTAGGTGACCAAAACAACCTGCCTCTAAAAAGAAGGAAACTGATTCATTACATTAATTGTTTGCTAATTTGTAAATGAATCATCTAGAAGAAGGTAGATAGGTGCCATGTTACCTTACATATATCAAATTACATCATGTTGGGTCAAAAATTACATCAAGGAGTGAAACTGGTGAAAACTGGCCGAACTCCTGAGCTGGAGGATGAAAACTGGACCAAAAACCCCAATGCGTAGCGCTTTGATCCCAATGCATAGCGCACCTTTCAGCCTATTTTTTGGGCACTTCCCGACATCCAAATTGACCTCATGATAGCTTGTTGGAAAGCACTAGATGTCTACTTTCCAACCCAAGTGGAATTTGCCAATTTGGAGCTCATTTGCCCCTCCAAAACTGCATTCTCCCAGAAGTACTTCCTACTGTTGCAAAAGGTGGCAGCAAGGTGGTTTTCATGGTGTTTTTAGGCCTTTTGATCATCCCGAACTTGATGAAATACCTTGGCAATAACTGAGCATGTATATTTCACCATGAAAAACCTAGAAATATAAGGTTTTTCTCCAGCAAGTGCCCCAATCAAAAGCGAGCGCGCGGGCGCGCTACCCATTGAGCGGAAAAACTGTTTTTTGAGACCAAAATTTCAAAATGACAAAATTTTCTCCGAATTTGCTCAAATTCGGAGCGAAGACCCTCCATCATGTTTCATGCTCAGCCAGAGAAGCCTCGCCCAAAACTCGAAGCGGATCTAGCCTCTTTCGCCGTTTTAGTGCTTTGCTCAACCTCCTTTGCAAAATCTTCATTTTTGCTTTGCCAACATGCATGCGAGCCCAATAATGATTTTTCATGTGACAAAGCAAGTCTTTGTCTCTATTGGCATTCGCCATCAACTCCTCCAAATCTCGATTGACTTTCTCAAGCAAAAATTGCCGCGCAACAGGTGTCAAATCACCAGGTCTTTTACGAGCCAACCTTTGGTCTTCACGGATTCGTTGCAGCTCTATAAGTGTGTGCTCATCCTCTAACTATTTATTGCGCTACTCCAAGTATTTGATTAGACATTCCACCTTTAGCAACTTCTCATTCAAGCTATCAATCTCAGTCTTTTGCTCTTGGATGATCTCTTTCAGCTTCGAGCTAGGAGAGCTCCTATCCACATCGCCCAATGCATCATCAACATCATGACCACTTGAATGGCCCTCCTCATAAATTGGCCCCTTGCCTTTGTCCTGAACCTGTACCTGTACTGAAGAAGGAGGCAAGACTCCTTCCACACCATGTGGAGATAATACTCGCCATGTAGCTGCAAATAAGGCCCTGTGGCCTCGCTGATATGTCACACATGCTGGAGCGCTGACATGCTCGGTCTCAGGAATGTCAAACTGATGTGAAGGCCCTCCCTCATCACGAACAATCTCGGGAGGTGGCTATGGCACTGTGAAAAAGTCGCGAGAAATGAAATCCTCCCAAGTAATGCCCTGCTGTGCCAACTGATGAACCACTACGATCTTGATCAGCGCATAATGATAAATAATCCTGTGCTGCTGTGCTGGGGTCTTCCTTTGTACTAATACAACCATCCTCTCTATGTTGCGAAACATGAAGTATGGAATGTTCATCAGACGTACCCTTGTAAAATGCATCAACAAATGAACATGGTACGCATAAAGACGGGAGAATCTGTCCTCACAACTGAAGTACCGAATGATGAGCTTCATCAATGGTGCAAACTGATCATTCAGGTACTGGAAAGGAAAAACTCTACTCAAGTGCCTCATATACCCAAGTTTGATGTATGGCTCATAATAGGATTTCTCTAGCTGCTGACATTTATTCCATTGCTCTCCAATATTTGGTATCCCCATGGCCTCTGCAATAGTCTCTGGTGACAAAATGAAATTAACTCCAGCAAGGTTTACATGGCCATCATGTAAATGTAGAACAAACAAGCGAGCTAATTCACGATGATGCTGGATTTGTGAAATTAGCTCACAATAGTGATAGCATGACTGGTGGCGAAAACAATCCATTGCAAGCGGGCAAGCCTGCAATTGAGCCAAAGAAGTGGGCTCTTCTCTGAGATGCTTTCCACCTTTGCCACCTCTGCGAGGCCTCTGAGGCACATTACCCTCTGTTGTGGAATCACTGTCATTCTCCTGCTCATAAACTGAATCTGTGTCTGACATGGCTTCAAAAACACAATGTCTGCAATGTGTATGGTGTCTGCACTATGTATGGTGTCTGCAATATGTATGGTGTAGGTATGGTGAAATTACAATTTCAATGCATACTCAAAAGCTAACCAAAACACATAAGAATTCTGCCATAATGATGATACTCTGTTTCAGTGTATTGGACATGAAACAGTCACTGGTTTGATTACAATGACAGTTTGACAGATAAACAAAAGTATTTGAAATGTACCCTTTGTGATGTTGGCAAAACTCTTACAAATAAGTATGAAGCTATGTTTCATGAAGGGAGAGTGGAAAAATCTTCTCCAGCCACCCACATGTTCTTTAAAACCCTAAAGAATGGTTTTAACATGAGCCTAGGGTTTCATTTTTTTTTTAAACACCCCATACATCATATTTTCCTCTCAAACACACTACCAGCAATTTCAAATTGAAAGAGTAGCTGAGAAACACCTACTTGCACGATTTAGAGGCGATTTGATAAGATCTGGCCGTATGCACAAATAATTTCGGTGCTGTGACTGAGTGCGTAGCGCACAAACCCAGTGCGTAGCGCACACCTCAGTGCGTAGCGCCTGTGTATTTTTACACTGGCCGCGCGAGCCCAATGCGTAGCGCTCAGCTCGGTGCGTAGCGCACACCTCCAATGCGTAGCGCACACCTTCAATGCTGCCCACGGGGTATGTAATCACTGTTTCGGCCTTCTAACACTTAAACACGACTTCTCCTTGGAAATTTGTGATCAAATGGACTTGTTTTCCCTTTTATATGCAAACAAAATATCTCACCAAATCTGATTTGATTTAAAACCCACTTTGTAATGTTTGGCACTTTTTCACTTTTGGTCTTTTAATACAACACTGCTTGTTGATTTTCTCATGCTTTTCTGAGGTTTGGACTGATCATCTTTTGTTGATTTTTGCAGGGATCTGGCATTTTGGCTTTGGAGAAGATCAGAGGCTTGCTCTGAAACCCTTTGAGATAAAACAAATACAATTATTTACATCAACAATTTTTAGGTCCAAAACAGGGTTTTGAACTAAAAATGTTTTAAAATGCTTTATGAAAAACTCATTACATAAGAGTCTATTGATATCAACCTCATGACCTGCAGGCTTGTATTATGTATATGCAAAGGACTGACAACCCTAGACTCTAGGACTTTTTAATGAAACAAAACTTTTATGACAATGAATGCATGATTATGGACTTCAGTGATTTTTGAGAAAATTTGTTTTTTCACTAACCCTGCAGGTACAAACATGAGGAAACACAAGACAACCAGACTCCCTCGTCAGTCAATGGCATGCCCCTAGCGGAATGAAATGAAGTGGAACAAGCGAGACACCTAAAATGATATGTAAAGGCGAAAAGATCTCTAACGGAGGGTTGTAAGGACCGACTCTAACAGGATAGATGGGGGTATGTTACAAAGTATGAGGAGGGATATTTCCTTACCCTGTACTCAAGAAAAGAAGGAGTCAAGATGGATTACTCAAAAATTATCAGATGCACAAGAGCATGTTGGAGTACCCAGATCATTAACAATGGGTGAGTATAACTCACAAGGAAATGATAACCATAGTAAATTTTTTACTTCCATTTGTACACCTTATAAGAAGGCGATGTATGATGCCTTGATGGAGAGTAATGATGCCTAGCCGGAATTCCTTTCTAGGGGTTGTTGATTACTTCCAAGACTATAGTAGGTTTATATTTATAGATAGTAGGTTTGGTTGAGATCTAAGGTGTGAAGATTGATGTTTGTAACAACACTTTCCATGTAAAGAGGAATTGTTAACTTTTGGGATTACTCTATAAGTGTTTGCAATATGCTTGAGTATACTTTATGTGATGTGAGGTTCATGGTGTGTTAGTTACCATTGGTCGTACCATGATGGACATACACATTGAAAATAACTTACTTGTGACTTACTATACCTTGACTTAATGATTATGTGGCATCCTTCCTTGGGAGGTTGGAGACCTATGTGATTTAGTGAATTTTGTTAGGCCCCTATACTACTAGTGTAACCCTTTATTGTTATTAGTATAACCCACTTATTATATTGATGTACCCATGTAGTGCCCATATTGTTACTATTGTGCCCCATAGAAGCCCACTATTGTTATTATTGTGCCCTTACATTATTATTGTTATGTCGACTCTGATTATGTTATGACCCCTTAGACTCCTATATATAGAAAGGAGGTCTTTTCATTTGTATCATCCAATAATTGTTCATTTATGTAATGTAAAGGAGGTTGCCCCCTCGAAGAGGCTGAATTCTAAGGCGTTGATCTATCTTTTCTATCTTTTCTTGAGCTGGTTTCATAACATTTGGTATCAGAGCTTTGGATTCTAGGGTTTCGCTGCTCTAAACAGGTCATCGTGGCATTTTCGCTATAACTATTTTTCTATGACGTTTCAAAAGTCGCAAGAAAAACCCATTTGAGAAGAAATCGCGTTGAACCTTGGGTCCGAATTTCAGAGCTTTTCGCGTGATATTTGCGGAGATATGATCTGAGGAAGTTGGTCTTTTTGCAGACTCCTGAATTACATTCAAAACAGGTGACCTGGGGAAAATCGTCATAACCTTCTCTCTGGGGATCGGATTGAAATTTCATAAGAAGTTACAGAAAGAGGACATAATTTAGTTTCTTTTATGCATTTTTCAGATCCAAAGGTCGAAACAGTGACACGTGGCACTTCATACAATTTCGCTCTTCTGGAAAGGTCTATAATCAGGTCATCTTGGGAGATTGTGCATAACTCTTTCTTAGAGAATCCAATTTGGATCAGACTGGTGGCATTGGAAAGAGGACATAGAGGACTACTATAGGTCACAATTTCAGAACTTAAAGATCCGAAAGTACAAAGTTACAGTCGTTTCAAGGTCGAGCTCCTAAAATCAAGAAAAAGCAAGATGAGGAAGTTTGATGGCAAGGATCCGGTAAATTGGATACTTCAGATGGAGCAATATTTTGATCTACATGGTGTACAACTGTTACAAAAGGTATGTATTGCATCTTCATATTTAGAACCAGATCAATTTTTATGGTACGAAGGGCTTTGTTCTTGTAAACAACTTGTTACGTCGTCAATTTTCATGGAGGAAATGATAGCACATTATGAGGATACAAAGAGCAACACCTTCTTTAGAGCAACACCACAACAATTGGAAAGAGTAAAAGGGCTTTGTGACATGGAAAGCAAAATTGTGGAAACCAGGAAGCGTACCCCTCACAACTATAAAGATGGAAGTGTTGTTTCTCCTAGCCTTCCATAACCTACAAGGGTTACACCACAACAATTGGAAGAAAAAAGAGAAAAAGGGCTTTGTTACAATTGTGATAGAAAATGCACTAAAGGTCATAAGTGTGCTAAGAAGAAATTATTTTACATAGAATATGAAGAGGAGGAAGAAAAGGATCAAAAAACGTCAAAAGAAGAAGATATACGCCAGGACCCCACCCCAGAGAAAGAAGAAATGAATCAAACCATATCTTGTAAAGCAATGGCAAGAATTACCACTCCTCAAACTCTCAAGATAGAAGGACATATCAAGAAGAAAAAGGTGCAAGAAGTGAAATATCACATCGAGAAAGAAGAAATGAATCCAACCATATCTTGTAATTCATTTTTCGAAATTACCACTCCTCAAACTATCAAGATAGAAGGACGTATCAAGAAGAAAAATGTTCAAGAAGTGAAAGATCACATTGAGCATCAAGAAATGAATCCGACCATATCTTGTAAAGGATTGGAAGAAATTACCACTCCTCAAACTCTAGAGATAGAAGGACATATCAAGAAGAAAAAGGTTCAAGCAGTACAAGATCACATCGAGCATCAACAACTAGTTCTCCAACTTTTAAAGGATAACACCACTTCGGTGCAAATTCAAACGAAACAACAGGTAGATCAACATCATAGTGAAAAATGTTTTGATGTAGGTGATTGGGTATTTTTACTGCTACATCTCAAGCAAGCTATTTATGAGAAGGAAATGTTGGCAATACTACATGCACTTAAAAAATGGTGACCTTACCGAATGGGAAGACTCTTGAAGGATGAGGATGTGGAAGCATTGTTTTGTGCTATTTATATTATCCAACCAGATTGGATAAACGAAGCAAGGGATGAATGGAAGAAGGACAAATAAGTATGGCCACTTATTCAAAATTTGCAAAAGATCCCAATTCAAACAATATTTCCAGAAATTGAAGAGGAACGAAAAATCATATTGGAACCTGGAGCAGTCACAAAAACAAGAACCCAACAGCTATGAAATCGATCAATTTCAGAGTATCTCATCAAGTGGAAGAACTTACCCGCTGAATATTCCACATGGGAGGACAAGAATTTTATACAGAAGCATCAAGAACTACTCAAGCGTTGAGGACAACGCTTTTTTAAGGAGAGGGGCATGTTATGCCCCTATACTACTAATGTAACCCTTTATTGTTATTAGTATAACCCACTTATTATATTGATGTACCCATGTAGTGCCCATATTGTTACTATTGTGCCCCATAGAAGCCCACTATTGTTATTATTGTGCCCTTACATTATTATTGTTATGTCAGCTCTGATTATGTTATGACCCCTTAGACTCCTATATATAGAAAGGAGGTCTTTTCATTTGTATCATCCAATAATTGTTCATTTATGTAATGTAAAGGAGGTTGCCCCCTCGAAGAGGCTGAATTCTAAGGCGTTGCTCTATCTTTTCTATCTTTTCTTGAGCTAGTTTCATAACAAATTTCCTCTTGCGAGAACACATGGAAATCATTATTTCTTGATTTGGAGGACAACCTACTCAGGAGGAAGAGGATTGAACATCTTGAAGGAAGCCATTGAGCTCTAGGTTGCATGGGGAGACTTAGTTACATGCATGAAAGATTGTACATGACTTGAGAATTCTTAGTTTGAAAAGTAATCATGTAGATATGGTGGACCTACAAGGACACAATGACTGAGGAGGGAGCATTGGAGCATTTGGTACGAGGTGCCCACATCATAACCTTTTCATAGATGTGTATACCTTGGAGCTTAACATGTGTCTATTGGAGTTGGTGTGATTGACATGTGGTCCTATAACACAATTACTAAATGGACAAGAACCTTATATAATTGTTGTTTTTTAAAGGTCACATTTAGTGATTAGTTTCACACCTATTTTGAAATGTTGTGTTATTTATTTAACACCCTATATTTCAAATCAAATTTACAAAAATATTACAATCATAATTTTTAATATTGCTAACAAAATCATTTAAAATAAAATAAATATATTAATAAAAATATTGTTTATGTTATAATTTAAACTTGTTTATAGGCCTTTTTCACAATTTTCACCAAGTACAGCATGTGTCCAAATATTTAAACCTGCCACAACCAAAAAAACAATATGTGCCTCTACCACTTAAGCTCAACTCCTTCAACATGATGTGATATTCTTAAATAATGAATAAAATATATTAGTAAAAAACATCATTCATTTAAGGAAATCAAAGCTTTTTAACTTTAAAAAATCATATAAGAAAATCATTTTAAGATTAATTGAAATCCATAGAAGTTTGAATTCCAATCGCTTATTATGTAGTTGTTACATGTTTTATATTTAAGAATAAGACTAGCATAAACACATTAAATGTGTTTGTGTGTATGTATTTAACCATATATTATGAACATTTTTTTATTGTGAGGCGTTCTCCAACCTAGTATGGTAGAGATGTTGTAATGTCATGTCCTTTCCTGTTTAACATTTTGACTCACTCAAATTGCATTAAAAAATTAAAAATTAAAATTAAAATAAATTAAAATAAGATTAAAGTAAAATAGGCATTTTTTAGACTCTAGAATTTGAATATAATATTTTAAAATGCAATATCTTTATTTTAAAAAATAATACAATATTCTTTAATATAATATTTTTATTTTTTAAATAAAATTATTCATTTTTTAACTTCACCAAAATAAAATAAAATAAAGGTAAAAAATTTCCTAAGTGAAAACATTTTGACTTGGTCAAAATAAAATCAAATTAATAAAAAAATAGCGTAACTTCAAGGTATTCACCCATGGTATGAGAATCCATGGTATTTATGTGGAATATAGCCTATTTAAATGGAGGATTAAACCACTCTAGATCCATATTAACACTATATCTATCAAACACTGAGAGGGATCAAATCTCTTTCACTCTAAAAGAAGTTTGCATCTCAAGAGATAAACTTAGTAGATCAAAAGTTAAAATAGATCTAAACTAATTTTGTATGCACATTAAATGTGTGTACCTCTTTTGTCATACTTTGATAATAAAAAAATTAAAGATATATTTTCTTATTTAGTATATTTTTATTTAAAATATCTCATATTTTTAAATATAAATTATTAAGCAGTTATTTAAATATGTAATATTTTTAAATATAAATTATTATACAAACTCCATAAGAAATATTAACAAAATATTACATCCCAATACAACTCAAATTAGTCATTTGTGTAAATGTGTAATATAATTTAACAAAGCGGCGTTAAAGTTCCAATAGATCAAACAAATGAGTTATGACATGTAGTCGCCACCAAATAAAAAATTAAAAACTTGTATCACAATTAATTTTAAAATACCCCCTTAGGGTTGCGTTGCTTCAAAATTCACGCTTAGAATGCTAAAATCTTCGTCCTCTCCCCACGAAGTTCACTGCTCTAAGCATTTATATGTTTTTTCTCATCTAGGTCAAAAGGTCAAGTTTATCTTTTACTTTCTTTTATTCAATTATGAAAATTCAAATACAAATTAAGAGACATTTACTATAGAGTTTCTTTTGACCTTATGACTTGAATGGCTACTACAAAATCTATTTCTCTTCCCTTATGCTCTAAAATATCACTCCTATATGCTCTCCTCAATTAAGGAAGAAATAAATTACTAAGAATGGAACTCATTCTCCTCCGAGTGACCCAATATTTAACATACCAAGATAGCCATGTAGGGTTAGGGTTTTTGCATCTTTAACCATTAATTAATAAAAAGGATTTGGATCTTCTAGAATTTTTTAAAATAGCCCCACATGCATGAGTAATGGAGGTCACGCATACCATGGTGGTTAATAAGGTAGGTCAACTTGCAAGAAGCATAACTTTTTCATATGAGATCTAGTTATGGTGATCACTTCATTGTTGCAAAGGTTTCAGTGTTTAGAATAGCATCAAGTAGATGTAACCTATGAGAATAAGGATTTGACCACCAAAAATTCCATTTAATGCCTCAAAATGGCTAAGGTAGGTTGTTGACCACAAATTTTCAAATTGAGACCTACCTTTAAAATGGAACTTGTAACCCGGTTTCTCTAGTTTTTCCACCCTAAAAGTAGCAATAGATGAAAAATTATATATTGATGTTGGAAATACTAAGAGCGAGGTGAATCAATATTTTGTTATTTTTGGCAATTTTTCACTTGATTAATCTTGAAAGTAAATTCACATCACATAATCAATTATCCATAATGTATGAACATAGAGATTGAAGTACAAATCATAATTTGAAGAAGAAATACTTGAAAAAGTCTTTAATTTATTACAATATTTTATGAGGACACCAATCCTCTAAACACCAGCTTACAAAAATTGCAGGCTCCAACCTATCAAGAAGTGAGGACACAATCCTCAGTAAGCACCAGCTTATAGTAATTGTAGGTTACAACCTGAACTCAACCTTCAATACATCAAAACTTAGACTTCAAATTAGGCCTGAACTTGGCATTCAAGACACTAAGAATTGTCCTTCAAACCAGGATCGAACTAGACCCTCAAATAGTGGAACTCACCCATAAAACTCAACCTTAAAACAACATAACTCGTCCCCTGAAACTCAACCTTAAAACAACATAACTCGTCCTCTGAAACTTGTCCTTAAAAAAATATTACCTAGCCCTAAAACTCGACCTTCACAAGGACAAAACTCGACCCTAAAATCAAAACTGCAACTCGGCCTTAAGACAGGCCTAAAACTCGGGCTCTATAAGGACAAAATTTGGCCTTTAAGATAGGCCTAAAGCTCAACTTTATCTTAACTAGAACTCATCATACTCGTCCTCCAAGCACACATGTGCTCAACCCTCAAAAAAAGACCTCAAACAAAATAACTTCACTTCACTTCTTCTTGGTTCATGAGGTATGAACTTCAGACCTGCTCCTTTGCTCTCCTAAACACAAAACCAAATGCTTGAGTCAAGTGATTAGAAATTCTCATTTTCAAGCCTATTTATAGTGTGTTTGGATGTTGGGTTAGGGCTAACTTGTTCACTGGTTGGGTTGACTGGTGAAACTAGCATAATGTATAGTAAATATTCAAAAATCCATTTCTCCTCAATCATGAGGATTTAGAAGGTGTGTCATATATCATTAGAAAGATATCATGATAATATTTACAACCATATATATTATGCTCTCATTTGAGCAAGGTAATTGGAGTAAAAATTCCTTCAAAAATAGAGTATGCAAATGGAGCCTACTTGTACTTTTGTTGGGTCATTTTGACAAAATATTTTATATCTCTTCACTTCTATGGAATTAGAGGGAGTGCCATATATTACTAGAAAGGTCTCTAAATATTATATTTGACTTTGTAATTTTCTCTTTCTTTCGGACAACCTTTGACATCAATGACAACCATTTTCAACAATCCCCCCCTTTGTTATTGGTGGAGACACTTATATATATATTTATTCTTATGGTTGTTCCCAATGTCTGCATTTTCTTCATACTTGTCAACTACTCCCCATGTCTAAATTATCTCCCCCTTTGACATCAATAACAAAAAATTATCCCCCTGAGTTTGTGCTTCCTTTTGCTGAGATAAAGGAGAGATCACTCCCAACTTCTACCTGAGATATTCAATTTTTTCTCTATGTAGAGGTTTAGTAAAATATCCCAAAAATATGATCTTTGGTGCCAATATATCCCATCTTTACATTTTTCTTAGCGACTTTTTCTCTGAGGAAATTATACTTGATTGGAATATGGTTTTTTTTTAGTGCGTGACATGATTTTTTGAGATATTAATTGCACTAATGTTGTTGCAAAAAATAAAAATGGGCTGATCATATTCCACTTTGATGTCTTGTAAAGTTTGTTTCAACCAATGAACTTGGGTACAACAATTTGTTGTTGCTATGTATTCAAATTCAAACGTAGAAAGAGAGATTTATGATTGCTTGATGCCTCACCAAGATACAAGGGAATCTTCGAAGAAAAAACAGTCCCATTGATGCCTTTTATGTCATCAATGCTACATGCCCAATCTGTGTCTATGTATGTTGATGATGTGAAATATGTACTCTTGGGATACTAATTCCAAAAATTGAGTGTGGCCTTTAAGTATTGAATATCCGTTTTACTACTTGCATATGTGTTTCCTTTGATGTTAATTGAAATCTTGCAACTATTCCAATTTCCTGCATAATGTCTAGTTTTGAAGCTTTCTTATATAGTAGACTCCCAATAGTAGATATGTAAAGTGATGAATTGGCTTCAGGAGATTCAACATCCTTGCTTAAATTACATCCAATAATCATAAGGGGTGCTGACTGGTGCACATTCTTCCATTCTGAATCACTTGAGCATCTCCTTGAGGTATTTGGTTTCGCCAATGAATATTCCTTCATTAGTTTGAGAAAATTTTAGTCCAAGAAAGAAGGATAATTATCCAATCTTTGAAATTTCAAATTCCTTTGACATTTCATGAGAAAATCCATGACTCATTATCATCGTTATTGCTTCCAAAAATCAGATCATCCACATATACAAGTGTAATTAGTAAGATTTCCCTTTCCATATTGTAGAGATTATCTTCATCTACCCCTATTTTTAAGCCTTGTTGTTGCCAAGATAGCGGTACATCCTACCATACTAAGCTCTTAGAGCTTATTTTAACCCATAAAGATATTTCTTCAATCTACACGCAAAATTTATTTTTGGACAAGTAAAATCATGTTGGTTGTTCAATGTATACCTATTTCTTTAAATCTCCATTTAGAAAGGATGACTTAACATCCATCTAATAAAATTTGAAGCCTTTTGAACATGAAAATGATAAGAAATTATTATTTCTTCTAATTTGGAAACTCGAGCAAAAGTTTCTTCGAATTCAATTCCTTCAATTTGTGCATAGCCCTTACAAACAAGTCTTGTCTTATTTCTGATAATGTGTTCTTCTGATATACCTTTCACCTTGTAGGGTTGTCATTCTTGATAGTTCACATAGAACCATATAAGCAAGCTCTAATTATGTTGATCTTGAGCACTCCTTTGACTTGAAGCTTACTCTTATATATTTCCTATGTTGGCAAGATTCACATATGATGCTTGTTGGTTTCACGATTTTGGGCATATCACTCATTGCTTTTGTTATGTTGATTTTTAGCAAACTATCAAAGCTCAAGCGTCCTAGCCTTTTATGCCATAACCAACTCTCCTTTGTCTATCCAACGTAGCATTTTTCTCTTTGAATTTCATTAAGCAGATATATATTTCCTAGTGTCCTTATCATTCTTTCCATTAATCTTCCTAAATTAGTCTTCCTTATTTCACAATGTTTAGAACAAAAAGTGAGATCATAACCTTGATCACACATGTGGCTGGCACTTAAAATATTACATTTGAGTCCTTCAACATACAAAAAAATTTGTGATTTATTCCTACCATTTTCAAGGCTTATAGCACCTCTTCCATGGATTCTTCTAGATCCATTGTCACCAAAAGACACATTTCCTCCTCTTTCTTCTATTATAGTAATAAATTTCTTTTGATCTTTGATCATGCGTTTAGAACACCCACTATTAATGTACCATTGACTTTGGTTGTTTTGAGGATACATAACCAGTCCACATTTTTTTGTTGGTCATTCTTCCTATTTTCTTCCAAAACCCTTCTCTTTTCTTTTTACGACAATTTCATGCCATATGTCCAAAATTGTTGCACTATAACACTATATACTATACTTGGATAATGGAGCAAAATAATTAGTATTTCTATCATTGAAGCCATCATTATCTCTTACTCTATTTTCTACAAGCTTATTCTTATAGGTTTAGTGAGAACCTTCGACATAATCATTATAAGCTTTACACTGTATTGCTTAATGTCCAAAAATTTTGTATAAGAAACAATAACCAAGAAAAATAGTTTGATACTTGGATTTATATAATTGTTGTAATGGAATGGTTCCTATGGAGTTGATCTACTTAGAAGAAGCTTTTCATTCCTTGTCCCTTATTAGATTTCTACCTACATTGTGAATGAACTTCTTGAGAGGATCAACATAGCTTTTTGGAGTAGCAATGTTTCTAGACTCCTCTTATTTATTGTCCTTGCACTTGTTAAGATTGGAGATTTAAAAATTTTCTTCAAATTCCTTACTTGGTGACTTAGAGTTTTCATATTATTTGAATGAAGTCTCACCCATATAACCAAGAATGGTATTGTCATATGTGAGCTTTGAATGTTGATGATAGCATCCAGGGTTTGACGGATTTTCATGTTTTTGTTCAACTTATCTAGCTCTTTCCTTAAAGAGACAACTTTTTCTTCAATATTATCATAGTTTTCTTCCTTTTATTTTAGTTTATTGTTCAACACTTATTCCACTATTTTGCTTCCTCTCTTTCAGTCTTAATGAATATGATTTACTTGTATAGTCTCTTTTTATTCTTTCTAAGGTTATCAATTTATTCTAATGCACTGATAAGTTCTAATTCAAGATCCAATATGCCTTCAACACTTTCTCCTTTTGATTTTTCTTTGTAATGTTCCTAAATAGGAAATACAAGTTATAATAGCAATTACCCTATGCAACAAAATACAAAAACGAAATATCCATTAAGAACCCACAGAAAAACTGCAAATGAAGAACTTTTGAGCCATTTTATTATAATTATGCAAGCCAAATACAATATACAGTGGAATGGTGCACTTGGGCTTGTCTCAATGGACAAGCAGAACCAAACCCAAGTAGGAATATGGTTGAGTTGAAGGTTGCCTAGCTGTTGCATCAATCTGCATTGTGCTACCCATAAAACTACTACACTACTAAACTTCAATTGGCTGGAAAGTGCACTAAAACCACCCAGAAAATTGTGTGCTTTTAACCCCGGACTCCTTGGCCAAAACCTAGAAAAACCTAGAAGGGAATTTGGTTGGTTTTGACTTCTGATTTTCGACCCCCTTGGAGCCTCACCCTAGATATGGATGCCAAATTCGACATGTTGTAAACTGCCTACAAATCCCTCTACAAACTCCTCCAAAATGTTGTATTTACCCCTGCTATCCAACTCCTGACTACCCGGATGACTCTTAGCCAAGATCAATTTCTCCCCAAACACCACGAATTTCTGTTGGGTGGCCTTTGAGTTGTCCCTCTACTCAAAAATGTGAGTTGCTGGTAGTTGGCTCAGCTAGCTACAAACTCCAGTGAAAATTATTGCTCTATGCTACCTCCTCAGCTCCCTGATCTCCCGAAAAGCAATGAGTCCCCTGTTGATCTTAAGTTCTGTCTGCATGTTTTCTGGCTGCCCAGAAATATGCACTTCCCTCTCTCTGTGATGGTGATTGATGTATGTTGATGCCCCTAAATCCCTAAAATCTCTTGTAGAACAGCCTCCCTAGGGCAGGCACGGATGGTTCCCCGAAGTAGAGGTTGAATCTCCCGCGTGAGATATTCGTGGCTAAACAACTGGTAGACTTGCTAAACAACAAAGCGTACAAGTGAGTGTTTTTTTGCAAATGTAGAAGATAATCCACAAAATGAGTCCATCCTCCTTTTATAATTTCTCCTCATTCCTCTAGACTTCTTTTTTTTAATATTATTTTATTGGTGGGGGCCATTTTCTACTAAGTCACTTTTGCCACCATTTAATAAAATAATAATTTGCCGCTATTCTCTGATAAAGTAATACTAGCCACCTTTCTCCAATAATATTTGCCCCTTTTTAATTAATATTACTAAAATTGGGTAAAATTCCTTAGTGACTCCCATGCTCACAAAATTGGGGATATTACAGTCCTCCCCCGCCAAAAATTGCTTGTCGTCAAGAAATTCTCAAACAAGCGCTCTCTCTGTGTTGACCAAACTATCACTGCAAACAATATCAAGGTCCCAAATGTGCCACTAAGTCACCTTGAATCCCTACACCATCCTATCATAAATGAATCCCTCGATACAAGGGTCCCATGATAATCTCAAAAATATGCCACCATGTCGACGTTGCGTCACTCTGATTACAACTGATTGCCCATCATGCACATAGTGTATCCTCCTCTCCTGAAACCCAATAGTGAAATACTGACAAATGTCAAATAGATCCTGCCCAGGCATCTCCATGATGCCAAAGCCTACCCATCCAAAGGTAACCTTGAACCTGTGTAGCAATAGGGAAAACCTACCTCTCCATATGATGAAGGCCTTCGTAAACCCCCATGTGTCAACCGAAGAGGGAACTAGATCACTCTTCGCCATGACTCTTCTCATCATGAGACAAAGTGATATATCAACCAACTGAATCCCTGGATCCCATAGCCAGACCTACTACGACATAGCTCTGAAAAATGTTGGAATCCATCCATTCCTCATCTCTAGTGCTTGCATGCAATAAATATATATGCTCCATATATCATGAACTAATCTGATGCATGCTAAACTTCCATGTTCCTGGCACTGCATATTACTAATGACCGCTAAAAATTGTAAGTGCCAAATAGCTAGCCCCTGAATACAGCCTGTTAGGTTCCTATACCAATAGGACTCATAATTTTAAATGACTAAGATTAAACCTTGTAATATTGTACATACCTTTGCTTTCTGTAAATGTTTTCCATATTAAAAAATTAAAAAATTTAAAGAGGGTATTTCCTAAAAGAATAATCAAAGGACAAAAATAATGAAAAGGTCAAAAAAGATGAAAATATATGAACCCCAAAAGACAAAAAGAGACCATGAAAGTGTGCAAGTCAAAGTGCCACTACTATTTACCTTTTATGCATAATAAATTATTGTGTGCAACTTGTTACTCATGCCACAATCCATGATAGTCAAATTGTTTAAACTTGGCTATTTCATGCTTTGAATTTTATGTTTATAGTTAGAGAATAAAATCTGACCAAATAGTGTAATCTTGGCAGATCATTAGATAGGTAGAGTGAATAAAAGGAGCTCATCAGTTTAATTTGAGCCCTTGGAGGATATAAGGTTAGAATTAGATAGTTTATTTTGTAAAGAAAAAAAAAATATTGATAAGGGTTTGCTAGCCTAAATGCACCCAAATAAAGTGAAGAAAAAATGGTAGGATGAGTAAGTGGGTAAGTAGTAGAAAGGTTGCAGAAATGTCATGTGATTATACAAATGCACTTATGTCATCATATTAAATGCAATTTTCAAAAGTGCATAAGTAGAGGACAAAGCAAAAACAATGGTTTACAATATGATTTACTTAACACCCCCTCATTCATTTTAACCCCTATGACACTTACTAACTTCCCTTTCACAATAAAAATATTAATACTTATAGTTCTTTAAGTCAAAGAGGCTCATAGCATTTCTCTGACTTCTGGTGGGACTGAACCCTCGGCTTGATGACTTAAGAAGGAAAGGTGTTAAATTCCCTTATAAATCATTCATCCCCCTCACAAAACCCCTTTTCCTAAGGTTAAATTCTCTTGCCTAGGAAAACCCCTCTATGAACATGTTTTATGTGCAAAACCCACCAAATAATTTTATCCTAAGTACTAAGTATGTGGAAAACACACAACATTTCATATACTTAAATACAAACACCCCTTTTGCTCATTTCACTGCATATTAACTTTTAATTAAATATATAAAAATCCTGAAAAACCCATTGTCCCATATATATTTAACTCCCTCATATAAATTAACCCCACCCCTTAGTTTATCTATAAACTATGTTACTACCCCTTATCCCGCAAAAAACATTAAAACCCCGCCCTCAGTCCCTAATCCCTCATTACAGTCTAGCCCGATCCCCTAAACCTGGATTAGTCCTTAAACTAATCCCAAGGCCACCATAATTAAATCCCATCATCCACCCCCGCGCAACTCCCATCTCCTGATCACCGTTGATCATCCCTCCTACACATCCAACGCCCCACAAGCATATCGGGTCAGCCTGACGTCCGCCCTTTAATCGCCTGATAAGGTGGTTTTCCTCCCGGCCCCCGATGCTATGTGGAAAACACTGAATGGAATCGGGGGACCCCTCCCGAATACCACCCGCACCACAAAAGCGGTGCGACGGCCCTTCTAAACCGCTTCCCGTTTTAACCAAAAAATTGCCACTGTTCATAAATTAATAAATCCACCAAAATAATGTTTTTCTTATAAAAGCCCCATTATCCCTCTTTCCGCTCTTTCTGCGCATTCTCTTTGAAAACTCAAAAAAGCCATTGCGACCCCTACAAATAGCAAATTCGCTCACAGACCTCTGCTATTGCTCCACAGACATTGCGGACATCCCAGCTCATCCATCAATCCGTACCAAAACCGTACGAACCTCTGTAGCCTCCATCAACGACCAGTTACAGTTAATTTCATCCAATTCCAGGTATTTAACCATGGAAAACCAACTCAGTTATCAAATTCTAGTAATTCACCCTCATAACATGGTCAATTAAAGAAAAAATATCAAATTCACTTTGATTTTTTAATACTTTGAGCCATAACCATTCTGCAAAACCTCCATTTCCCTAAAAACCCTGAATCACCCCCACACTCGAATCCATAAGAACTCAGTATGTCTACTGTTTAATCAATTTAGTGTTCCTAAATTGATGTCATTAATTGTCAACCCGGGGCTCGTAAGCTGATGAAGTGAAGGTGTACTATATGTACTTAAGCAACTTCTTAGAGTCTTTTTGTCGTTTGGGGGTGTTGTTTGTGGTTAATTTTATCTTCCTAAGATGGAGTGATGATTATAAACAGATGAGTGAAAGTGTGTGTAAGGTGAATTCTAGATGAGTGAGAGTGTGTGATTAGTGGTTTCTAACTACTTGCTGAAAAGGAAAAGCTTGAAAGAAATAAATAAATCAAAATGAACTGAAAGCAAAGAACCACTTTCTAATGGCATTAGACACCATTCATGCTGCTGCAAATAAAAGGTAAGAAAATCACTTAAAAGACCAATGATAATGTTTATCTCTTCCTAACTCTCTGCTTCTAACACATAGTACTGTGTAAGACACGATTAGGAAGTAGCTAAAGATAAGTCTAAGAAATGATAAAAAAATGAGAAAAATCTACTTTAAAGACTAGTTGTAATGTTTTGCTCTTTCTAACTCTCTGCCTCTAACACATAGTACTGTGTAAGACACGATTAGAAAGTAGTTAAAGATTAGTCTAAAAAGTACCCAAAGCCAGCTGCAAGTTATTAGTATTCTGATCTCTAAAAGATAGACAATTTATAATAAAGAGACCATTCATATGTTAGCAGACAACTTTTGAGAAATAAAACTAAAAATCAGCTATGAAAATAAAGTAAAGTAGCAACTTAGAATCTGTCAAATGAAACTACCACTAGATATAAAGCAAATACACAACACACAAGCAATCCCGGGTTAAAAACCTGCAAAAGAACAATGCTGATCAGCTTAAAATAAAGGCCAGAAATGAAATAACATGAAAATAAATCAAGCTGTACATGTTTCAAGAAAAGGAAATGCTGAATGGAAAATAAGGAAATGTTGATCATAAAATACTATACAAGGCTAACATGAACAGGGGCCCTCCATTCATATATGCCAAAGAAGACTCAAGGTATTGAAAACTTCAGAACAGCACTGCTTCTATTACTCCATGTGCAGAAAATTACAGTCAAGAGTGCTAGAACAGCACTATTAAAACAGATTTTTGGAATGCACTAAAATGATAACGAGTTCATAAAAACACAGCAACTAAAAAGTAACATAAGCGTACGTAGACGCAAGTTTTTATAGGCATCTGAAAGATGGCCTAATGCGTACAGCTAAAACTGAAAAATAAACTAACTGTCATGCGTAATTAAGGTTCAATAACACGTCATAAGCCTGCGTGGATGAGCTGGAGGTTCTAGTCGTTATGGGCATTGAATCCAGAGTTGGATTATGTCCCCCACAACCCGCGTAACATGGACAAGTCATCGTTTGAACTGACGTGACCCAACAGCTTACGTATCACCGTTAAGCTGCCTTTGTTGACCGTAACTTGACCCTTGTTGACCGGAGGTACAGATGACGTGGATGGCTGAACAAATAGCACAGGAACCTCGAGCACCTTGATTCCTAAGTGCCCATGTGGCTCATTTGGCAAAATGACACGTGGAACCTTGAGATTAACAAAAAGGCTGCGGGATCATCAGATGGCTGCGGAATCAGCAGATGGCTGCGGAATGCCTGTAAATATGTCAAAATCTAAACAAAACAGTCACACATTAGCAAAGCTCACTTGATCATGCTTAATGACATCTAATGTAATGATCTGGGTGGTTTTACAATGAAAATGAGGCAAAAGAGAGAGGTAAGTGGTGAAAAACAGTAGGTAATAGTGGATGATAAGGTGTAAGTTAGAGGCTCTACATACCCCCACTACGAGGGCATTGCATGTCCTCATGCAAAAACACTGCTTAATCAACCTGCTGTGATGCCTCTGCCAAGACATCTAATCTCCTCTTCTTCCTCTGTGTGGCCACATTGACTCTTGGTCTTTTCATCAGACATCTGAATTTTAAATTGATCAAAGCTCTGTTTAATTTCTTGCATCTCTTCTTGAGCTTTTTGTTTTCCTTTTGCCACAGGCCCATATGAAGCATGGTGTTATCTTGGATCATCTTATCCAATTTAGCTTGCTCCTTCAATTTTTCATTTTCTTGCATGATATGGCGATTTAGAACCTCAATCTCAAAAATTTCCTGTTTTAATGAGTGAACTTGTTGCTCCAAAGGTTGAACATTGCTTGGGCCAGCAGCTGCTTGCTCCAACGTCTCCAGATAATTATAAACTTTCTGCTGATCCGGGTCAACCTCAGGTGACTTCTTTGGACTCGGTTCATACTCAAATTCAAATCCATGTTCATGCTCAGGTTCATGCTCAAAAGGACTCTCCTCACGTGGAGGACTAGTCTCAACATACTCAGCGTGTGGAGGACTTGTAGCAACCTTTTCAGGTGTGCTCAAGTCAATGATGAGTGACTTTTTACCTTTTGTGGCCCCTACTTTATCTTGTATCCTTCTGCTCCTTCTCACAGTGGTAGTGCTCTGTTTTTCTTTTCGTACCTTTTGCTTCTGTTTTTCCACCTTTTTGGAAAGGGCAGTTTCATGGAGTTTGGCCATTCTTTGAGCTAAGGGCTGAGTGTCTTCCTCACTAGAATTCTCAGGAGTGAGGTAGGTTTCTTGGACTAGAGCTTTGCCTTTATCTTTCTTTTGTTTCTTCCTTCTCTCTATTCTCTTTTGAGCAACTTCTTGGACAAGTTCTGCAAGGGTTTCTGTGATGACTCCTTGGGCTGTTTGATCAATGTTCACAGCAGGCTCAAGATCAATTTCATGTTCAGAATGATGTACATCAGTTTCTTTTTCAATCTATTCTTGGACAGTTTCCTCTTGGACAACAGTTTTAGGGGTAGCCTCTTTTCTTTTTCTTCTACTCTTTCTAGGCACAGAGGTTTCTCCTGCTTCTTCAAAATGGTTTCTCACAAGGAATCTCTCCCAGGTTTCTCTTTTTGATTTTAACTGTTCCTCAACTAGCATTTTAACAAGACCATGATGACATAGATGTGATTCAATATTTCTTGGATTCCTTTGGGCCATTGAACACATTTTCTTAAGACTTGAGAGTAGAAAATATGGAAGGTTAATATCATCTCCTAGGAAATGTATCATGACCTTTGCATGGTAAACATATAAGACTCCAAATCTTCCCTCACAAGTGAAGAATTTTTGCACTAATAAGAGTAAAGTTGTCCATTCTTCCTTAACATAAGAAATAGGAATCCCTTTTGTAAAGATGCTGGTATCCATACCTGGGTTCTTTAAGATTTGCTTCCACTGTTGATCTTGAACTGACCGGTTCTTAAACCATCTTTCTCCAGTCTGTGGGAGTGAGGTAGCTTGTGCTATGCTGCTCTCAGTGACTGTGAACTTTAAATCCCCTATCTCCACTTGATTATCTTTATCTCTGAAGGACCGTGCAAAGGCCTTCGTAACCTCTTTGTGGTAACCTCTGAACGTTTGGATGCATTGTAGCCAGTTTGCTTTTTGCAACGCTTCTTTAACCTAAGGATATCCCTCCAGAAATTTTGAACCCTCTGGTTCTGCCCTTAAGAGTTTCCCCATTGGCTCTACGGCTCTGTTCTAAAACACGGCTTCAATAATGGCCTTAACACAGTAAATTCACGGCTCTGTTCTAGAACTTTGTGGAAAAGGAGGTTACACGGCTTTCAGCAATAGTCTTAACACAGTGAATTTACGACCTTGACACAGTGGATTTACGGCCTTAACACAGAGGATTACGGCTCTTGATACAGCCATAATAGACTTTCACTGGTGATCAGAATTAGCAGAGAGGAATAAAACAGAGTATGGTTAATGGTAGCAGCGTAGTGAGCACAGCGTGAATGGAATGAAACAGCGTGGGAATGACACAGCGTGAATGGAATGATATGAGCGTAGGAGGGTAGAAGGGTTATGAAATGATGAGTAGAAACGGTTAGGTCCTTAGGTTTCGGGCATAGATTTACACTTGGCTGCGGGATTGTGTCATAGAGAGACGTAGTACAGTAGGCTACGTCACTTAGGTACGAAAGCCTTAATGAAAGAACAGCTGCAATTGAATTTCAAAATCGTGATACCTAAGGACTGATAGATTTGGGAGATACGTGGATGTATGGTCACATGATGGGAGAAACTAGTAATCATTACATTAAGTGGCAAATAAACATAACCCAGAAACTTTGCAAAATGAGATAACCGTAAGTTTAGGATTTTAAATCATACCTCATATCCGCGCTTGGATTTTCCTTTGATGATTTGCCACTAACCCTTCATTGATTTATTGCTGTTGCATGACTCTTTTCATTTATTGTTGATGACTACTGAACTGTAAAATTTTTTCAAACAGACTGTGTTTTTCTTATGCAGGTGCAGAGGGCTGCGGAATGGCTGAATGGCTGCAGAATTGCCAAACAGCTGCGGAAACTGCAGTGGTAACCTCCGGCTGCACAAGAACAACTTTAGCTATCTAAAAATGACTTTATTGATGGAATGGAATGTAGTGAATGGATGGATGGATGAAAAAAATGAAGTGGAGTGAAAATGAATGAAATGGTGGATGAAATGGTGGTAATGATGAAAATGAGATGAAATAAGGGAGATTTTTTTTTGGAAAACATGAGGTGTCAGGTGACCCTGATTTTCACCTCAGGTTTTCTGCATGAGACTGCCAATCAGAGATTGGTTTTCAGGCTCATACATTTATTTATTTTTTTCTTTTTTTTTCTTTTTTTTTTTTTCTTCTTTTTTTTTTTCTTTTTTTTTTTAAAAAAAAAAAAAAAAAAACAAAGATTAGGCTGATGGAGGAGAAGAATCCTTCTCCACCAACCTGATTGCAGAATCTTCTTTAAACAACTTGATAAACTCTTCTTTTGAGAATGGTTTTTGGTAGATCTTCAAGCGATGGCCATTCACAATAAGAGGAGTATGAAATTCATCAATAGTTTTCACTCGAACTGCTCCATTGCTAAAGACTTCATCAATCTCATATGGCCCAAGCCAATGAGTTTGAAACTTTCCTTTGAAGTCTTTGAACTTTGAATCAAACAATAGAGCCCAATCTCCTTTCTGAAACTTTCTTTCTTTGATATGACGATCATGCCATTTAGATCTTTGGTGCTGAACTAGATCGGTCCTTAGAATTGCATCTTGTCTTATTTCATCTAGCTCATTTAGCTGGTCCATTCTGTGTCTTTGAGCTTCTGAGAGGCTCATTCCCAATTGGACTGCCATCTTGAAGGTCTTGATTTGGAACTCAATAGGAAGCAGGACTTCCTTCCCATAAACAAGTTCATAGGGAGAATGTCCTGTTGTGTTCTTCCATGTAGTTCTATAGGCCCATAAGGCTTCAGGGAGCCTTTCCGCCCAATCTCTTCTATGAAGATGAACAGTCTTGGTGATAATGCCTTCAAGAACTTTATTGGTAGATTCCACTTGGCCATTTGATTGTGGATGGTATGGAGTAGATGTTCTGTGCTTGATCTTATATTCCTCCATCAGCTTCTCCATCAATTTAGATGTAAACTGGCTGCCCTGATCTGTCACAATTTCCCTTGGGACACCAAAACGAGTGAAAATATCCTCAAAAAGAAATTGAACAACTGGATTTTCAGTGGCAGAAGGCAATGCTTTCGCTTCTACCCACTTAGTAACATAGTCAGTACAAACCAGTATATACTTCTTTTGCTTTGATGGTGGATTAATTGGTCCAACGAAATCTAGAGCCCATTTCTCAAAGGGTTCGATGCATACCTGAGGTTGTAGAGGCATTTCATTTGAAGGAGTTGGTTTCCCAACTCTTTGGCAGCTATCACACCTTCTAACATACTGCTTTGCATCTTTAAAGAGAGAAGGCCAATAATATCCTAGAGAAAGGATTTTATAGGCTGTCCTCTTGTAAGCAAAGTGCCCGCCGCATGGTTCATCATGACATGCCTTAAGGATGTCAGGCATTTCATCTTCCCGAACACACCTTCTGATTATACAATCTGGCCCTGTTTTGAACAATTCATTAGAAATCCAAGAATAATGTGCACTCTCCTGAATGATTTTCTTTTTCTCATTAGGAAATAAGTGTAGAGGAAGCTTCCCTGTAACAAGATAATTAGCCATATCTGCATACCAAGGAGTCTTGGTAGTCACTGCAAACAAGTACTCATCTAGAAACTTATCTTCTACTGGAGAATCTTCATTAGTGTTTTGGATTCTAGACAAGAAATCAGCTACTGTGTTTTGTTTTCCAGGTCTATCTAACACAGTAATGTTGAATTCTTGTAAAAGTAAAAGCCATCTTGTAACTCTACCATTAGTGACAGGTTTGTTCATTAAATATCTTATGGCAGAGTGATCAGTATGGACAAAGGTTTCATAGCCGGTTATGTAGTGTCTAAACTTATTAATCGCATGTACCACAGCTAAGAACTCTTTTTCTGTAACAGTATAATTTAACTCAGTGGGAGTCAAATTCTTACTTGTGTAATAAATGGCATAAGGGATCAAGTCCTTTTGTTCCAAAACAGCTCCTAGAGCTGTATCTGAAGCATCAGTAGAAATGTGGAAAGGGAGTTTCCAATTTGGCCCCCTTAAGATGGGTGCTTCAGATATTCTAGTCTTTAAAGCTTCAAAAGCAGATTGACACTCAGGATCCCATTTGAACTCACAGTCCTTGGTAAGCAATTTGAAAAGAGGGGATGCTATCTTAGTGAAGTTTTCAATAAATCTTCTGTAATACCCAGTAAACCCAAGAAAACTTCTAACATCCTTCTGGCAATTCGGAATAGGTAACTTAGAGATGACCTCGACTTTGGATCTATCAACCTTAATCCCATCTCCTGAAATATGATGTCCTAAAACAATCCCTTCAGTAAACATCATAAAACACTTTTCATGACTTAAAGAAAGATTTGTTTCCTTACATCTTACCAGTACTTTTTCCAAGTTTTCCAAAGATTCTTCAAATGTATTACCATACACTGTGAAATCGTCCATGTATACCTCTACACAATCATGAATCAGATCTGAAAAGATTCCTAGTACAACCCTTTGAAATGTAGCGGGTGCATTGCACAATCCAAAAGGGAGTACTCGGTAGGCAAAAGTTCCCCAAGGACAGGTAAATGTGGTTTTGTCTTGATCTTCAGGTGCTACCTGAATTTGATTATACCCACTAAAACCATCCAAGAATGAGAAATACTTTTTACCTGCTAAAGTGTCTAGTACCTGATCGATAAAAGGTAGAGGGAAATGATCCTTTAAGGTTGCCTTGTTCAATTCTCGATAATCAATGCAAACTCTCCATTTACCATTCTTTTTGGGCACTATAACCAAGGGAGAGACCCATTGGCTATCTGAAATGGGGTAAATGAAGTTTACTTTGAGCAATTTCTAGAGTTCTTCTTTCACGATTTCCCTAAGGTTTGGATTCATCCGTCTTTGTGGTTGCCTAATAGGTCTGCTGTTTTCTTCAATATAGATGTGATGAATACAAGTCTTAGGATCGATTCCTTTCATGTCAGTGTATTCCCATGCAAAGGCAGTGGAATGTTTTTGCAACAGTTTGGTTAATTCTTCTTGTTGTGGTCTTCCCAAGTTTTTGTTAATGTTCAATGTTTTTCCTGGAAGGATCTCAACTGTAGAACTACCAAACTCTTCCATTGAGAAGAGAGACATCTGTCTAGAGGAGAGATATTCAATGTCTGAATCTATCTGAAAATGTGCAGAGTCATATTCTAAAGATACTTCAAAATTTTCTAATGTATTTAGAATTTGACTGTCCTCACTAATCTCAGAGATGGTTAGAACAGGTTGAATAGTATCTTCATCCTCTACCCATTCATCTTCTCCTATTTCTGTTATTGCCTTTGCTGGAGGATACAAGTTGAATTTCTTGGTAGAATTACCATCTGATATATACATGTCCCCAGACCTACAACTTATGAAAGCATCAGCTGTGGCCAGCCAAGGTCTTCCTAAAATAAGAGGATGTCCTCCTAGATTGTTCTTGGGAGTTAAAATCAGAAAATCAACTGGATATTCCCAAGAATCTAGAGAGACTGGAATATCTTCCAATACACTATCAGGTTTAATGATTGATCTATCTGCAAGTTGCAGCAAAGTAGGTGTAAAGAGAAGGTTAGGAAGCTTTAACTGATCCATGGTCTGTCTACTCATGATGTTGATAGCGGCTCCTAAGTCAATCAAAGTATTTTGGATTTCAACCCCATTAATATGAGTTTTGACAATAGGACTACCGGGATCCACATACTTTTGCATGGTAATCTTACCCATCATACTGTCTGCAATTTTTCCAACTAGATGTATCCTTTTGGTATCTCTGGTTCTTTTTACTGTTTTCTTCAAACTCAACTCCTTTATTGTCTTCGCTAGAATGGGAATTTCTTTAATGGCTTGTAACAAGGGGATCTTGATACAGACATTCTTCAATTCATCTAGGAAGCTATAGTCAGGCACCCATATCTGCTTTTCCACCCCTTTGTCAATTTGCAATCTTTCAGGAAAAGGAGGTGTAGCTACAGGTGTAGGTTGCTCAACCATGGGAGTTGTAGAGGTTGATTCTTTTTCTTTTTCTTTTTGGATATTTTGGTTTTGAAGTGATACTTCAGAACCTTTATTGACTTTGAGAGATTCTTCCTCAGAAATGCTTGGTTGTTGAACACTTGTGGAAGGTTGATCTAAGATTCTACCTGATCTGAGTTGTACTTCATTGAGAGGAACAACCATATAGGTAGGGAATGGTTGACCTTCCATCATGTAAGCATTTTGAGGGTTCCTATTATTCGGATTTGGTAATGGCTGAGAGGGAAGTTGATTTGATTTCTGCTGGGAGAGTTGAGAATTTTGATTTTGTGGAGGAGGTTGTTGTTGTTGAGGGTATGGCAATGATAGTTGTTGACCTTGATTTGGAAGTTGTGGAGCTTGCTGATTCTGAAATGATGGAGGATATTGATAGAATTGAGCAAGTCTCGCATAAGGATTTTGCATGCTTTGCATCCATGCTTGAAAAGCATTTTGAGGTTGAGGCCAAGGTTGTTGCCAAGGATTCCAATTTGGTTGGGATTGAGAATTCATAGAGTTGTTAAACCCTTGATTCTGTTGTCCTTGCCAAGGTCTCCTTGCAATAAAACAGAGAGATTCAAGTGTATCTGGATCCTCTTGAAAGACTGCCTTGAGGCCAGGAATTGAAGGACAATCCTTGGTCTCATGAGTTTCTGAGCAAATTACACATGTTTCTACAACGTGTGCATCTAAGGGGCATTCCCTTAAAGCATGCTTCTTTCTACAGTTCGGGCAAAAGATAGCCAAAGCCTCAGCTTCTGCTTTTTGTTTATTATGAATCTTAAGGGTATCAAGTTGTTCACTAAGACTCCCTAAGATGTTAGTTTTAAATTCATCAAGCATACTGCCGATTTCAGCCCTACTCACTGATCCTGTTGCAGATTTATTTGCCCTAAGGAGAGAGGGATCTCTAGGCCCTTTTTGAGTTTTTGATTTGCCCCTTGAGAGATGGATACAAAGTTCTGCTATATCATTGAGTGAAAGTTGAGAAATATCCCCTTTCCCCATCATGTTTAAGATATCTATCCATTCATCCCTAATGGCTTTTAATAAGAGGGCTTTTAAGGTCTCTTCATCCAAGCTACTCATTTTTGCTCTTTTCAAGTTATATTGAAATCTTTCAAGTAAATCTTCTAAGCTCTCATCTTCTCTTTGCATCATTTTAAATACCTCTTCCTTGTGATTAGTAGGCATACAATAGTCCAAATACCTATCCAAAAAGGTTTGTTTCATTTCATCCCAAGTCCTAATGGATTGAGTAAGTAACCCCATGAACCATTTCAAAGCTTGATCTTTTAATGTTGAGGGGAACAATTTGAGTTTCTGAGTATCATCCAGATAGTCATAAGTTCGACACACAACTTCAAACTCAAATAAGAATGTTTCAGGGTCCTCAGTCCTTAACCCATGGAAGTTAGGGAGGACAGACGGTGATATGTTTTTCATAGTAGCTCGGGAATCCTCATTAACAATGGGAAACCCAAATGAATTATCCCCATCTCTATTTCCTCCTCCAATGGGACCTCTACCTCCTCCATTATTATTGTTATTTCCTCCTCCTCCTCTACCTCTACCTCTACCACCTCCTTCTTCCTCTGCCATGATGATTCTCCTAGGGATTTCAAAATCTTCTGGTTCCTCTACAAAGGGTGAATGAGAAGAGATTTCTCCTTCTTCTTCAGGTGATTCTACTTCCTCAATTACAATTGGTCTTCCTGTAGGAGAAAGAGAAGAGTCTCTTCCTGGTTCAAACTCAATAGAAGGTGTAGGAGAGTCAACTCTTGGCTCTTGAATTCCAGGAATTCTAGGACTAGGAGTTTCGGTTGGAGATAAGGGAGGTGTCTCTTGTCTATCCCTTGAAGCAGATGGACTTGTAAAAATTGAACTTCGAACTCTAGCTAAAAACCTTCCCCTAGAATCTCTAGCTCTATGCATGTCATTTTTTTATTTTTCTTCAAGTCAAGTTAATAGTTCTTTTTCTGATCTTCCAGGTCACTCTAGGTGCAAGAAGAGAGCATACTCAAGAAACTACTAAATCAATAACTTTCTCTTTTCTGATCCTCCAGATCACTTTGAAGTGCAAGAGGAGAGCATACTTTGATAGGTTATCAACTTCTTTCCTTGAAATTTTTATGTTTTTTTTTTTTTCTAAGAATATGGCTACTTAATTTCACTTCCCCGGCAACGGCGCCAAAATGTTTAATCAATTTAGTGTTCCTAAATTGATGTCATTAATTGTCAACCCGGGGCTCGTAAGCTGATGAAGTGAAGGTGTACTATATGTACTTAAGCAACCTCTTAGAGTCTTTTTGTCGTTTGGGGGTGTTGTTTGTGGTTAATTTTATCTTCCTAAGATGGAGTGATGATTATAAACAGATGAGTGAAAGTGTGTGTAAGGTGAATTCTAGATGAGTGAGAGTGTGTGATTAGTGGTTTCTAACTACTTGCTGAAAAGGAAAAGCTTGAAAGAAATAAATAAATCAAAATGAACTGAAAGCAAAGAACCACTTTCTAATGGCATTAGACACCATTCATGCTGCTGCAAATAAAAGGTAAGAAAATCACTTAAAAGACCAATGATAATGTTTATCTCTTCCTAACTATCTGCCTCTAACACATAGTACTGTGTAAGACACGATTAGGAAGTAGCTAAAGATAAGTCTAAGAAATGATAAAAAAATGAGAAAAATCTACTTTAAAGACTAGTTGTAATGTTTTGCTCTTTCTAACTCTCTGCCTCTAACACATAGTACTGTGTAAGACACGATTAGAAAGTAGTTAAAGATTAGTCTAAAAAGTACCCAAAGCCAGCTGCAAGTTATTAGTATTTTGATCTCTAAAAGATAGACAATTTATAATAAAGAGACCATTCATATGTTAGCAGACAACTTTTGAGAAATAAAACTAAAAATCAACTATGAAAATAAAGTAAAGGCAGCAACTTAGAATCTGTCAAATGAAACTACCACTAGATATAAAGCAAATACACAACACAAAAGCAATCCCGGGTTAAAAACCTGCAAAAGAACAATGCTGATCAGCTTAAAATAAAGGCCAGAAATGAAATAACATGAAAATAAATCAAGCTGTACATGTTTCAAGAAAAGGAAATGTTGAATGGAAAATAAGGAAATGCTGATCATAAAATACTATACAAGGCTAACATGAACAGGGGCCCTCCATTCATATATGCCAAAGAAGACTCAAGGTATTGAAAACTTCATAACAACACTGCTTCTATTACTCCATGTGCAGAAAATTACAGTCAAGAGTGCTAGAACAGCACTATTAAAACAGAGTTTTGGAATGCACTAAAATGATAACGAGTTCATAAAAACACAGCAACTAAAAAGTAACATAAGCGTACGCAGACGCAAGTTTTTATAGGCATCTGAAAGATGGCCTAATGCGTACAGCTAAAACTGAAAAATAAACTAAATGTCATGCGTAATTAAGGTTCAATAACACGTCATAAGCCTGCGTGGATGAGCTGGAGGTTCTAGTCGTTATGGGCATTGAATCCAGAGTTGGATTATGTCCCCCACAACCCGCGTAACATGGACAAGTCATCGCTTGAACTGACGTGACCCAACAGCTTACGTATCACCGTTAAGCTGCCTTTGTTGACCGTAACTTGACCCTTGTTGACCGGAGGTACAGATGACGTGGATGGCTGAACAAATAGCACAGGAACCTCGAGCACCTTGATTCCTAAGTGCCCATGTGGCTCATTTGGCAAAATGACACGTGGAACCTTGAGATTAACAAAAAGGCTGCGGGATCATCAGATGGCTGCGGAATCAGCAGATGGCTACGGAATGCCTGTAAATATGTCAAAATCTAAACAAAACAGTCACACATTAGCAAAGCTCACTTGATCATGCTTAATGACATCTAATGTAATGATCTGGGTGGTTTTACAATGAAAATGAGGCAAAAGAGAGAGGTAAGTGGTGAAAAACAGTAGGTAATAGTGGATGATAAGGTGTAAGTTAGAGGCTCTACATCTACCCCAATTGCAATGGATGTAAGGCCCATCTCCACACCTCACTTAGACCTGGACCACCTTCCTTTAGCTGATAAATATTTCCAAATAAAGGATACCACTGCCCAAGAGCCCCTGCTCAAAGTCCATTGCCAAAGTATGGAAAAGTAGCTCAACCATGCTGATGAGATTGGCCTTTGGGAGTCAAATTTTCCCAAGTACCAGTTCCCCGAGATCCACATTTTCCCAAAGATTGTCCACTACTCTCATGCCAATTACATCCCTAGTCATAGAGCAGTCATGTCCCCAAACCAAACCATACTTTTCATCATCACTACCGAGTCCATAAATGAAATGTTGCAGCTCCAACCAGGGCCAAACCTAACTCCCCTCTCAATTGGAGACCTGTTGGACCAGTACCCCAAGCTCAGTTCTGCAAAATTGGCCCAATTATTCCAAACCTTCATCAAAGAAGAGAAACACATCCCTAAGGACTCCCCTCCATATCTATCAGTCATTTTCTCTCCATGGGGCCAGAATATTGTAGCCATGATATCATGTGTGTTGGGCTACACCACTAGTGAATACATTGATGAAATAATCCTTGCCTTCATGTCCATCTACACTCCAAGGCAGCCTCCTGTTGTCATTTATGACTATGCCAAATTTATAGCTGATAGGATGCATGAGAAATTCCTTAGAATGAACAATGAAAGAGTTTTCAAGTATTCCTCAGTCTTATACCATATGTTCTTATATTACCAACCTAATAAGTTCCCATTCACCCTTCAAAAGCTGGACACCAAAGGTCAGCCCAGGTCAGTCATTTTTTGGACCCCATTGATCCACCGATACCATTCTCCATACTCTTACTCTGATTTCATTGATTTATTTGTACATCCAGTCATGGAAATGTTGACTGGAAGCCCTCCTCCTAGAATTAGTCCAGAAATAAAGAGAGTCATTCAATTGTCTAAGCAGACCAAAGTGGGTGACTGGTACCTTTACCAGAACCATACAGAAATCAGGATATATGGTTGCATGCTTGCACCATATAAGTTTCCAAGATACCTCCCCATGAGGTTGTTTTCCCTAGAATATTATAGACAAATCATCAACGCAGATGAAGTCAACTTCATCAATGCCAATAAGAAGGCTTATTTCAAGATAAAAGACCAACTAGGCCCCTTCATATGCAACTCTAGGGAGGCTGACAAAGAGGCAGATTTGATATTACAGAACATGAAGTTCCAAAGAAGTTTTGTTTGGAGATATGATCCTTTGGAATTCATCGGAAAAGAAGAGACAAAAGGTCAAGCTAGGACCTTTCATTCACCATCCCATACCTGAAATAGAAGCATATGCAAATCAAACAGAATGGGTGGAAGGTACCCTAGTAGACCAAGACAGCACCATATTAGACGTAGAGAATGCTCTAATTGATTTAGAAAAGCAGCTAGGTGATAGCTCTTTTTTGCAGGTACCAGAAGAACCAGAAAGAACCATGAGCACCCCTCCGGTCATGCAGAATCCTCAGAACGAGGAGAAGATCCCAAAAGGAAATGGAGAAGGGGCTTCCACTTCAGGAATGGCCACCTCTAATTTGCAGAAGGAATCAAACAAGAGGCAAAGGCTAAATCCAGCCTCTGAACAAGAATATACTGAAAACTCAGCTGAGGTTACAAATACAGAAGCAGAAAGAAGTAGGCCTACCACTCCATCTGAAGGCATGCAAGAGCCTTCCACATCACAAACTCAGATGTTGGAAAGGCAACTTAGTGTTGAAGTGTCTTCCTTTAGAATGCCTGCTGACAAAGATCAAGATATCAAGGAAAGATACAAGGAAATCAAAGCCAGAAATGAGAGGCTTAAGGCCCAAACATATGCACAATACCTAAATCTGAATTCCCACCAATTAAACAAGTCTAATGTCAGCCTTTGACATTAAAGAGGGAAAGTTGCATATGACTTTTGTTAAACCCATAGCTCAGCAGCCCAAGACAGCATCAGATTTTAAGAAGGTATATTTTGAAGTGTTAGCCAGGGATATTCATCCCATAGACCAGATTGAACTACACAAATAGGCTAGAGAGATGATATACTCCACCCTGACAGGTAAAGCCATAGATGCCCATCAACAGAATCTACAACAACAACAAGTGCACAATGAGAAAAAGCAACAGAATTGATTAAAGTCATGGAAGAAATTTCTATCTAGATTACAGAGATGAAAAGACTAAAGGAAAAGGTGGCAAGTTTGGAAACTGACTGCAAACTTTCCCAACTCAAGTAAAATGAAGAAGCACAAAAGGCCCAAAGAATGGGTGAGAGAATCAAAATCCTATAGAAGGATTTAACACTGGAGAAACCACTTGGACAAAACAAGGAAATGTTGTGGGCCAATATCATTGACTCTGTCAATGATATTTGGCCATCAATCCAAGTTATTTTTGAACAAACAAAGTTAGTAAAGGTAGCTACAGAAACTATCCAGAAAGTAAAGGAGGAATTGGGAGATAAGCTGAAGGATGCAAATAGACTCATCCACTTCCTCAACAGCAAGAATAGATATGTGCTCCATGAGCTAAATATAGAAGATACGACTGAGACCATTTTGGAAATAAGGAAGGTCCTTTCCAAAAGGAACATTATGCTTAACTTAGAGGAAAAGTGCCACAATATGCAGATAGCCATCGATAGGTTCATGGTTGAATTCTAGATTTTGAGGGAAAAAGGTTTGCCCAATCCTATGGTGATCATCGACCAACTCATGACATAGTTGGACTATAGTCATAGACTCACAAATTTGGCCAAAGAACAAGTCAGCTCTTCACCCATAGAATCATTGCCAACAGGAAAAGTGTTATATGACACATTGTAAAACTTGTTTTTTCTGGAACATGTGGTCAAACATTTATTCCCCACCAAGCCCAATTTTTCCAAGTATACTGAAGCTAATGAGATCTATAAGAGGATGATGAATGTAAAATTACCAGATAAAGAATGGCGGGAGACTATGATTGATTTACTGTGATGAATTTACAGCTAAAAGTTACCACACAGTAAAAATGAAGGCAGCCAGGTAAACAGATGAAAACAGAGTAGCAAGGTCAAAGAGTATTAGGATCAAAGAGTGTCAGGTGAAATATGAAAGTAAAGAAGACTCCAAATTGAAACTCCACAACTGCAAGACAACACAAAGGGCTACAAATCCAACCATAATAGCCAACGGTACCAAATAAAAAGGGACATCATGAAACAGTTCATTATCTATCTCTATCTTCTTGCAAGAAGATATTTGTATTTCCTGAATTTAATCTCAAATCAGTTTGAGATATTTTGTAATAATTTTTTGTACATATACTTCACCATTTGAAGTATGTAGGGTGGATTCCAAAACATTTCTATAGACTTATCGTTCTTAAGTCTGAAATTCTATTGTGTCAATGACTGGATCAGCTAGCTGGATCAAGGAATAAAGATCAAATATTTCATTGGATTCTTGTGCAAAGCGAAGTTCAAATAAGTATTCTTTCACATTCAATGTTATCTTTCTTTAAGTTTTCATAAATTTTATTTGCATCTCTAAAACTCTGAATGATATAACATGGAACAATATTTCAGAAATTACTTAACTGCACTCTGTCTTGACTGTTATGCATATTGAATGTTTTCTTCACAAATCTAAGTTAGGGAAATCTTGATTGCTCCTTAGTTTAGGTTATTCCTTGTGATCTATAACGAAGGATTCTCAATTGCCCTTTGTTCATGATTATTCCATGTTCTTCATTTTAACCCCAGTCTTAGGATTCTTAAGTGCTCTCTCACCCTGGTTAGGATCATTTCACCCATTCGACCTACATATTTGCTCTTTACTTTGCTAGCCTACCCTGTGAACATTCCCTTTAATGAATTAATCCAGTTCTGCTATCCATTTGTTGACTCCATAGCCGAATGTCTTAAAGACCTTTCTCTATCTATCTGTTCCAAGAATTCCACCACCCAACCTTAAATTCAAAACCAAAACCCCAATAAACATTAAGAACTAGCCTAAAATTGCAGTAAAACAAAGCTAAAATATATAGAGAGAGCCCTCTCTGAGTCATAGGTTGGCTAGAGCTTATACTTAAAAGATTGGTTTGTGGTTACCTCGGTTGCTTCCTTCCTAATAACTTCTAGGGAAAATTCTGAGTGATAACACGGCCAATAGATGGGTTTCTGATACTCATAATCGACTCAATGTATGTGGATCCATCCTACTCCTACCAACCATCACCATTAAGTCTACCACCCATCCTCTCAATAATGTGCCAATACAATGTCTAGAGCCCGAACACCCATTAGAAAATTTCCTAAATCATACATGTTATCCTCTGCTCGTGCAGGATCCCAACCTGCCATGTGGAAAGAGTGACACATGTCTCCCCCATGGCCAACTCCCCAGGTGTAAGCTCAGTGATGAACGATATGCCACCCCTGCAGAATATCACCTCATCTCCCAACTTGGTTGTCAACTCGTGCACCGACCCTACTCCTCCACTGTAGAATATCTATCATGCCCCTAAGGCACTAAATCTCATAGCGTCATTTCAGGAAAATCCCACAAGTCTTGCTATCCACACTATGGGCTTGGATTGAACACAACAAGGCTCCCCTCAACTTCATGTGGTGCCAACAAGTGGAAGATGTGTGGGTTTCGATGAGTATGATCAAGAACCCACGTAGATGCTCCTGACTGTAGGTTTTAACCCCGTACAGAAATTACCTGCATACAAATTCTAAAAAAACAAAAAATAAACAATGCGAGAGCATAACACATAAAACACATATACACAGAGATTTTCCCCTGGATCCCAAAACCAGGAGTACTAGCTTGATTTTTCATTATATTCCTTTCAATGTTACAATACATATTTATACATGCCGAAGCATCCAATACCATGGACCGAAAACTATTGCGTCCAAAACCATGGACCAAAAACCATCGCGTCCAAAACCATGTGCGAAAACCATGCACAAAACCATAGGTGGGTCCACCCAACTTAATATAGGCTCCAAAAAAAAAATGTCACCCATAGAGGGGGGCTACCCACTACCCCCTCTAACCTCCCGATTAACTACGTGGGCTAGTCGTGGAAAGAATATAACACAACCCAACATTCTCCCACTTGTTGTTTTCTTTCCACAAGGGGCCATAGGAGAGCTTAGTCATTTATCCAGCCCTGCAATGCCCATTGTTTCTCTACACCAAGAGAACTTCTAAGAGCTCACATATTTTTTCAATGCATCTGCAATATTCTTCAAAGTGTCCACCTTTACTAGCAACACCTTTTTGTCTTCTATCATATCCCTCACAAAGTGATACTGAACATCAATGTGTTTTGCCTTTGAATGATAAGCAGGTTTCTTTGCCAAGAAAATTGCACTTTGGCTATCACAATCTATCCTTATAGCTCCCTGTACTAACCCCATACTTGAGCACTATCTCTGCAACCAAACTGCTTCCTTGCTTGCATGAGTGGCTGCCATGTATTCTGCCTCTATAGTTGATAGTGCCACTACAGATTATTTCTTACTCATCCAACTGGCTGCACCTCCAAATAGGTTAAACACATACCCACTTGTAGATCTTCTCTGATCCAGATCTCCAGCCCAGTCTACATCAACAAAGCCACGAATATCCAAAACTCTGTCCAATCCTGGTCTTCCTTAGTAGCACAAACCATTATCACTAGTGCCACGCCAATACCTGAAGACCAGCTTCACTGTTGTCTAATGCTCCTTCCCTGGTTTTGACATAAACCTGCTCAATACTCCCACTGCATGTGCAATGTTTCGTCTAGTATAGACCATCACATACATCTGACTACTGATTTCACTTGCATATGGAACACGGGACATGTTCTCTTCCTCTTCCTGTGTCTTGGGACACTGTTCAATAGATAACTTTACACCTACATGAATAGGAACCTTCACCGGTTTACTATCCTACATATTAAACCTCGGCAGTATTGTCTCGACATACATACTCTAGTTTAACCAGAGCTTCCTCTTTTCCCGATCTCTTTTAATCTCCATGCCCAAAATATAGTTTGCAGCACCAAGATGTTTCATGTCAAATTTGGAGGATAATTGGGTCTTCAAATCCTGGATAATTTCTTTGCCATTTACAACCAGCAACATATCATCCACATACAAGACCAGATAGATAACATGGTGACCAATTAATTTAAAATACACTCAATGATCTGCTTTGCTTCTAGTGAAGCCAAGTTCCCATATAAATGTATCAAATTTGTGATACCACATCCTTGGTCACTGTTTTAACCCATACAGAGACTTCTTTAACTTGCATACGAGTTCTTTCTTACCCTTCACCGCAAAGCCTTTAGGTTGCTTCATGTAGATCTCCTCTTCCAGATCCGCATGAAGAAATGTTTCCTTCACATCCATCTGTTCTACCTCAAAATCAAAAGCAACATCAACAGATAACAATAATCTAATAAAAGCTACCTTGGCAGCAAGAGAAAAAATATCACCAAAATCAATTCCCAACACCTGGGAATAACTTTTTGCTACCAACCTAGCTTTGTATTTCTCCACCTTTCCTTTTGCATTTGTCTTCTTCTTGAACACTCATTCGCTGCCAATGGATTTCCTTCCAGCTGGCAACTCCACCAGATCCCAAACCTCATTTTTGTGCAAAGATGCCATTTCCTTAACCATGGCCTCTTTCCAAAGTATGACATCCTCTGAATCTACTGCTTCATTCACAGTTATGGGATCATCAACAGTAATAGATAAAGCAAAATTTTAACAAAAAGTAGATGGATTATACCTTTCTAGTTGTCTTCTTTCTCGAACTGATCTTCTCACACCCGGAATTTGTGGCTCTTCATCTTTTGATTCTTCTTTTGTTGTAGACTCTGATTCTTCCTCCTTAAGCTCAAACTCTATCTTCTCAGACTCCTTTGGTTGGACTTAATGTTTATAACATATTTCACCTCTCTGAACACCACATCTCAACTGTACACAACCTTCCTTGTTACTAGGTTCCACAACGTATAACCCTTTAAACCATCCTTATACCTAATAAAGATGCACTTTTCAGATTTACTATCCAACTTGGTTCTTTTCTTCTTTGGAACATGTACATATGCATCACATCTAAATACCCTCAGATGTGAAAGCAAGGATAATTTTAGGGGCGAATGTTCGCCCTTTGGCGAAATTAAGGGGTTTTAAATTTTTAGTGGGCGAATATTTTGTATCATAGTACATTTTTACAAATCACCTCAAATAGCCCACCTTATTTTAAGGGAGAGGGTAAAAAAGGTAAATTTAGCCCTTGAAATTAGGACTTACAACCTTCCATTCGCCCATTTTCAAGAATAGGTTTTATTTAAGTGAATCCATTCGCCCATTTTCAAGAATAGGTTTTATTTAAGTGAATCCTATGGGCCGAATACTATATTTATAAAAGAGGTATGGTAAATTAATAAAAATATAAATAAATGAGAGGTATGGTAAATAAATAAAACATTTTTTATATTTACTCTATAAGTCACCTTATATACATGTAAGGGTGTAAACAAATAAAAATATAAGTAAAGTGGAGGTATGGTAAATAAATAAAACGTCCTTTTATACTTGCTCAAAAGGTATGGTAAATAAATAAAAATATAAATAAACTAGACGTATCGTAAATAAATAAAACCTCTTTTTATATTTAGTCCATAACCCTCGTTCTATTTATGAAGGCTCAAGAAAGAGGTTTTATTTAAGTGAATCCTATGGGCCAAATACCATATTTGTAAAAGAGGTATGGTAAATTAATAAAAATATAAATAAACGAGAGGTATGGTAAACAAATAAACATTTTTTTATATTTACTCCATAAGTCACCTTATATTTACGAACACTCAAAAAATGGGTTATATTTAGGTGAAACCTATGGCCAAAATATTATGGGACAAATACCATGGACTAGATTGTTATTAATACCATGCAAAAAAACCATTATTAACCCTAATATTAGAATTAATAAAAATAAAAATGGCACATGGTATTAACCCATGGTATTCACCAAAATGGCACATGGTATTGACCCATGGTATTCACCTGGAATGTAGCCTATTTAAATGGGGGAATTAAACCAGCATGTAGCCTAGGACTTTACAAAGTTTTATTATTTAGTGAAAGACTCGCCAAGATCTTACAAGATTTTATAATTGAGTAAAATATTTGCCATGCCTGGTGAGAGATTCGCCAAAAAATTATATATAAATATTATATTATTGATAAAATCGCCTTCCATTTTTCCTATATACCATGGAGATTCGCCCATTTATTATATTTATAAATTTAGGGGGGGTTCTTAAAATTTTCCCTGAGTGAAAGAGAGGGTTTCTTACTAGTCCATACCTCTTGTGGAGTCTTATCCTCCAACGATGATGAAGGTGATCTATTGACTAGGTAACATGTTGTCTCCACCACCTCTACCCAGAATTCATGTCCTAACACGGTACCACTGAGCATGCTTCTTACCCTTTCCATCAACGTCTTGTTCATTCTTTATGTATATGGAGTAGTCTTCTGTCATGCTATACCACACTTCTTACAGAATTCTTCAAATTCCTTGCTGCAAAACTCTCCACCATTATCTGGCCTTCGCACCTTTATCTTCTTCTCTATCTGGTTTTCCACCAGAGCCTTAAATTCTTTAAACCTATCAAAGACTTCAAATTTATTCTTAAGGAAATATATCCAAGTATTCCTTGAGAATTTATCTATAAATGATACATAGTACACAGACTTACCGAGTGATGGAACCTTCATAGGTCCAAACACATCACTGTGCAGAAGCTCTAATATCTGTTTCGCCCTCTTACTACCAGAAGGGAAAGTCACCCGATTTTGCTTCTCATATACACAATTTTCACAGAAATCAAAATCTAGAGAGATATTTCTCATACCTTTACCATGAAGCATTTGAAGGCCCTTATCTCCAATATGTCCAAGCCTTTGATGCCACAATATGGTCTTCTCTCTAAAGACCACTAGATTTTTTGCTCCACTTTTAGGAACCACAGAACTGTTGCACCCATCAACAATAGTGCTACCTTGTAGCTTCTACAAAGTTCCAATCCGAACTCCCCGCATCAATACCAGTTCTCCTCGAACCATCTTGTAGGTATCCTTCTCGAACACTATTTTTACACCTACATCATCCAGCTTGCTTACGGAAATCAGATTTCTAGCCAATGCAGAACGCCCAGAAGTGTTCTAACCCTTCCACCTTGCAACTTCAACTTTAATTTTCCACGACCAATAATTCTAGCCTTCCCGTCATCCCCCAAGAAGACATCACCACCATCATATTTCTCATACTCGTAGAACCACTTTCTATGCGGAGTGAAGTAAAAGGATGCACCTGAGTCAATCAACCATGCCTCATGATCTACATGTGTACTTGAAGAAGCCAAGTACACATCCCCACCTTCATCTGAGGTGTTTTTTGCCTCTGCTTAAGGAGCATCTTCAGATCCCTTTCCTTTGTTAGGAGCTTTAGATTTACAGTCCCTTCTGTAGTGCCTTTCCTTTCCGCATTTCCAGCACACCACCTTTACAGGTTTTCTTGGAGATTTAGATCTCCCACTCGATGACTTATTTTTGTTTCTGTTCTGGGACTGTCCTGGTATAGACAAGGCATCACCATTATGGCTCTCCATATTTTTCTGTCTCATCTCCTTCGTCAACAATGAGACTATTTCATCAAACTGCGAGGCAGTTGCATTGCTACCTATTGCAATAACCAGACTATTCCACGAATCTGGTAGAGAACACAACAAACTGATGCACTTATCTTCATCTGAAATTTTAATATCAACAAATAATTACTGACTTACCACAATATTAAATGCATTCAGATGCTCTGTCACCGAGTCTACATCTTTCATCCTCAAGTTATACAGCTTTTTCCATAGGAACAGTTTATTTACCAGAGACGTAGATTGGTACAAAGTCCCTAACTTGTCCCGCAAAGCCTTAGCCGTAGCTTCCCCCAAACATTCAGTAATACTGAATTTGAGACACACATTCGTATTGTGCTCTTTACCTTCCAATCCAACTTATTCCATTCTTCATTAGACACTCATGTTGGTTTAGTACCGCGACCTACTGCGATCCATTGATCTTTGTACACCAACAGATCCTCCATCTTGAGTTTCCAAAACTCAAAACTCTGACCATTAAATTTCTCAATCTCTATCTTTCCACTACTCACCATCTTATTTCACCACCAGAATCGATCTCGCAGGTCTCCCACTGAACAGGGTCTACCACAGGCCTGATCAAAACCCCTTAGCAACAAAGGCATCCCATTGAAGCCAAAATAGCTCTGATACCAAATGTAGGTTTTAACCCCGTATAGAAATTACTTGCATATGAATTCTAAAAAACAAAAATAAACAATGCGAGAGCATAACACATAAAACATACATACACAGAGATTTTCCGCTAGATCCCAAAACCGAGACTACCAGCTTGATTTTTCATTATATTCCATTAAATTTTACAATACATATTTATACATGTCAAAGCATCCAATACCAAGGACCAAAAACCATCGCGTCCAAAACCATGGACCGAAAACCATAGCGTCCAAAACCATGTTCGAAAACCATGCACAAAACCATAGGCGGATCCGCCCAACCTAATATAGGGTCCAAAAAAAATTTCCGAGGCGCTGCCCCGGACCCCGTAGAGGGGGGCTACCTGCCCCCCTTAAACCCCCTGTGACCCCCCCACTACTCAATCGACACAACGAAGGGGGGGCTCCACCCCCCCTCTAACCCCCTGGTTAACTACATGGGCTAGTCATGGAAAGAATATAACACAACCCAACATTGATCCGTCCTGTGACCGATTCACTCTCACGACCTGAGTATGTCCACCCCAATGACATGCCTAACATCCTCATCAAGGAACATCCCTGCCAGTTGGTGGGCTCCAGTATTGCAGCAATAATTCTGCAACTCCTGGGGATTCCTTCTTTACTTTTATCAACCTAGTAGTTCATAACAAACTTGGAAGTGACAATGTTGTATGCACAATTACTAGCTCTTACTGTAGGTTGTCACTTGATCAGCTGGCGCAAGTTCGCTAGGAGCTTAAGCCAACTTCTATGAGTTCTCAGAAGAAGCTTTTAATTATGATGGAAGAAAGCTAACTCTATAGATGCTATCCTATTTGCAGAAAGAGAATGAAAACTGAAATGGAACGCAAACCCTAGTTTAACTACTAACCCTACTTTTGCAAAAAAATAGATGGAAACTAATGAAATGAGTGCCATTGACTATGGAAAAGGTAAATTGCATTTATTTAGGCTATTCTAAAAAGAAATGAGAAGAAATCATCTTTTTGTACTTTTGAGTGTTTTTATGTCAAATTATTATGCTTGTGATTTATCTGGCTATGACTGTGTAGAGGTTTGGTGGCAAAGGAAGATGGAGTTGGTTGTTGAAAAGGTGGAGGAAGTTGTGGAGAGGTCCTAAGAAGCCCCTAATGCCCTTCTAAAGACTTCCATAGCGATCGGACTTCAAAAAATCACTCACAGGAAATTCTACAGGAGGCTACAGGGGATCTACAGGAGGTTCTATAGGAGGAGGCCGAAAGCTGTTTTTGGAGTTTTGAAAGTGGAAAAATGATAGGAAAATAGAAATGAAGGCTAGATAAAGGTGTGGAGGTTTCTAGAACTTATCAAGGAATATCAAGGATGAATGTGATGGTCAGATTTGTTCGGATGGCAAGAAAACAACTTTATAGAGAAAACGCAGAAATTAGGGCAGATTGGCGAAATGATGCGATTGACTTGGGAAATCTATGAGAAGTGAGCTGGGGCTGGCTGTTGCATGGATGGATGGTGAACTGGAAGGTCCTGCAATAGACTACACAAAAACTGATCAAAGAAAGAACTACTATACCATGAAAACAGAGTTTTTTCTAGCTTGACCTAATTTTTGACCTAAAAACAGAAAATGTTGAACAGTAACCTATGAACAGAAAAGCATGTGGAGAGAACTATGGTAAAAGAACAGAAAATGAACTAAGCAACTGAATCTGAATTAATCTATCAGCCTTTCCAAATCAAGTTATCACACTAGTAGCTGCATTGGAAGAGCAAAAATTGTGTTTTTGGTGGCAGTATAAGTGCCTTGACCTCAAATCATAGTCCCAAGAAGGGAGAAAGGAGATCAGGGCCTGTTGTTGGACTTTTTGAATCTTATCTTGTCACTGCAGTAACCTACTTGATCAACTTAAACAACAACAACTATACTAACCATCAAAAGCAACCTAATCTAACAAAGTAAAGTGAATCTATGCAACAAAAATTAACTGATGAACTGAAGCAAAAACATATAAGTACACAGTAGGAGGTGCTGGGAAACTTGGGTTGGACCCTAACCCAAGAGCTTCAGCCCTCTGGAAGAAATCAATGCTAGCTCAAAAGCTGTTTCATCTTCATTATCAAAAAATAGCGGTTACATCACATAAACTGTTCTAAAAAAGAACTCGAAAATAAGCTAAACAATGTGCTGCACAAAAGTGTGAAAATATACTAAGAACTGGCTAACATACTGAGGCTCGAAGCCTTCTTATTTATACAAATGGGGACATCCATCAATCTTCCTAAAATCAAGGAACTCGACTTCCTAGAACTGAAGATAAATAGCAATCCTACTTGACTTGCTTGGCTGCCCCTTGGAATCATCAATGTGGGCCTTTGTGCTCCAAGTTGCTGACGGAGAATTGGAGGAAAGGGGTCATTAATGAAGGAGACACCCCCCCCATAAGTCCTCTTCCCTTTTTTCCTCGAGTTTGACTGCTATTTTCTCATAAATTCCTTGTCTTTGTCCAAAATTGTCCAAAAAATCTGCATAAAACACTCATTAGACTATATGGCAAAGTGACTAACCCAATTCACTCTATTAGCATAAATATATTCAAAAAAATGCAACAAACTAATGAGAATGGTGGATTAAGTCGAAATAAGAGGTAGAATGAGCCCATATACTTACCCATTTCTAAAGCTCATCACTAGTAGCACTCCCTCTATCTGCAATGAAACCTCACACACTACTGCATATAACCATGTATCCTCGTGTCTCCTGGCATACAATTGCACCCAATCACACATCTCTATGCACCACCAGACCCAACTACATGCTGCTACATCATCTCGGATCAACTGGTATCCTTCCTATATCGATCTGGCTGTCACTCTATGAAGGAATGCATTAATATGTGAATTACTCCTCCTACACCACATGCAACCCTACACACCACTTCACACCTTCATGCTCCTCCGCATATTGTTGTGCACCATTGCATACCCCTATACACCCCTAGATATCAATGTCTAAGACCAAGTCCATAGGCATCCTCCTGCATCCTGTCAGGGTTACCATCTCTACTACCACTCTACTGGTAAGCCCTCCACGATGTGAGCTATATCTCCTAATCTTCCCAGATAGACCTAAGCGGCCTAACTCTTTACATGCTAATGTGAATAACACTATTGATCCTATCCTCAATAGCTGTGGTGTCCAATATACTAGTGAGAGAGCACCGTCTCCATACAATACCGTGTCTGGTGGCCTATCGATGCCACCTCCTCCTATCAACTCCAACCAAAGTAGGCTAATCATCCTACAATCCCATGTATGCCCAACATGCCATGACAAATCATGAAATATGCCTACTCCACTATTAATTGATCATGTCACTAGTGTTGTTAGGAACTCTACAAGGGATATGAAATACTGTGTGTGCTCAACCACTGAGTCTATCATGCAACTACTACCATCACCTACTGACTCCACGATGTGAAATAGAATCCCACCTGGATCCTAAAAACAATGTGGCTCTCTAACCCCTCTAGTAATCCACAGCCTTTGTTGAATTGTGGCCATCCCCAATTTTATGAGCATGGGAGTCACTAAGGAATTTTACCCAATTTTAGTAATATTAATTAAAAATCGGAAAATATTATTAGAGAAAGGTGGCTAGTATTACTTTATCGGAGAATAAGGGAAAATTATTATTTTATTAAATGGTGGCAAAAGTGACTTAGTAGAAAATGGCCTCCACCAATAAAATAATATTATATATATATATATATATATAGAGGAATGAGGAGAAATTATAAAAGGCGGATGGACTCATTTTGTGGATTATCATCTACATTTACAAACAAGCACTCACTTGTACGCTTTGTTGTTTAGCAAGTCTACCAGTTGTTTAGCCACGAATCTCTCATGTGGGAGATTTAACCTCTACTTCGGGGGCCATCCGTGCCCACCCTAGGGAAGTTGTTCTATAGGATATTTCAAGAAGTAAGGGGCAGAAACACACATCATTCACCATCGCAGAGAGAGGGAAGTGCGTATTTCTGGGCAGCCAGGAAAAACGCGGAGGGAACTGAAGATCAGTAGGGAACTCATTGCTTGTCGAGAGGTCTAGGAGCTGAGGAGGCAACACAGAGCAGGCATTTTCGCTGGAGTTTGCAGCTAGCTGAGCTAGCTACCAGCAATTTGCACTTCTGAGTAGAGGGATAGTGCAGAGGCCACCCAGCAAAAATTCGTGGTGTTTGGGGAGCAACTAATCTTGGCTAAGAGGCCTTCCGATCCAACTTCTTCCATTCTTCATTGGACACTCATGTTGGTTTAGTACCGCGATCTACTGTTATCCATTTATTCTTGTACACCAACAAATCCTCTATCTTAAGTTTCCACAACTCAAAACTCTGACCATTAAATTTCTCAATCTCTATATTTCCACTACTCGCCATCTTCTTTCACCACTAGAATCGATCTCGCAGGTCTCTCACTAAACAGGGTCTACCACAGCCCTGATCGAAACCCCTCAGCAACAAAGGCATCCCCTTGAAGCCAAAATAGCTCTGATACCAGATGTAGGTTTTAACCCTGTATAGAAATTACCTACATATGAATTCTAAAAAACAAAAAATAAACAATGCGAGAGCATAACACATAAAACATATATACACAAAGATTTTCCCTTGGATCCCAAAACCGGGACTACCAACTTGATTTTTCATTATATTCCTTTAAATGTTACAATACATATTTATACATGTCGAAGCATCCAATACCATGTACCGAAAACCATTGCGTCCAAAACCATGGACCGAAACCATCGCGTCCAAAACCATGTGCGAAAACCATGCACAAAACCATAGGCGGATCCGCCCAACCTAATATAGGGTCCAAAAAAAAAAATTCTGAGGCGTTGCCCCGGACCCCATAGAGGGGGGCTACCTATCCCCCTCAAACCCCCCTGTGACCCTCCCACTGTGCAATCGACGCAACGAAGCGAGGGCTCCGCCCCTCTAACCCCCCGGTTAACTACATGGGCTAGTCGTGGAAAGAATATAACACAACCCAACACTGACCCGTCCTGTGACCGATTCACTCTCACGACTTGGGTATGTCCACCCCAATGACATTCCTAACATCCTCGTCAAGTAACATCCCTGCTAGTTGTTGGGCTCCAGTATTGCAGTAATAATGCTGCAACTCCTGGGGATTCCTTCTTTATTTTTATCAACCCGGTAGTTCGTAACAAACTTGGAAGCGACGGTGCTGTATGCACAAGTACTAGCTCTTACTGCAGACTGTCACTTAATCAGCTGGTGCAAGTTCGCTAGGAGCTTATGCCAACTTCTATGATTTCTCAGAAGAGGCTTTTAACTGTGATGGAATAAAGCTAACTCTACAGAGGCTATCATATTTGTAGAAAGAGAATTAAAACTGAAATGGAATGCAAACCCTAGCAAACCCTAGTTTACCTACTAACCCTACTTTTGCAAGAAAAGAGATGGAAACTAATGAAATGAGTGCCATTGACTATGTAAAAGGTAAATTGCATTTTTTCAGGCTACTTCTGAAAAGAAATGAGAAGAAATCATCTTTTTGTACTTTTGAGTGTTTTTATGTGAAATTATTATGCTTGTGATTTATCTGGCTATGACTGTGTAGAGGTTTGATGGTAAAAGAAGATGGATTTGGTTGTTGCAAAGGTGGAGGAATGTGTGGAGAGGTCCTAAGAAGCCCCTAGTACCCTTCTGAAGACTTCCATAGCGATCGGACTTCGAAAAATCACTCACAGGAAATTCTACAGGACGCTGCAGGGGATTTACAGGACGATCTGCAGGAGGAGGCTGAATGTTGTTTTTAGAGTTTTGAAAGTGGAAAAATGATGGGAAAAGGGAAATTAAGGCTAGTTGAAGGTGTGGAGGTGTCTTTAACTTATCAAGGAAGATTAGGGACGAATGTGATGGTCGGATTTGTTCGGACAGCAAGAAAACAACTTTATGGAGAAAACGCAGAAATTAGGGCAGATTGGTTAAATGATGCGATTGACTTGGGAAATCTATGAGAAGTGAGCTGGGGCTGGCTGTTGCATGGATTTATGGTGAACTGGAAGGTCCTGCAATAGATTTGCACAAAAATTGATCAAAGAAAGAACTACTATACCATGAAAACAGAGCTTTTTCTAGCTTGACATAATTTCTGACCTAAAAATAGAAAATGCTAAACAGTAACCTATGAACAAAAAAGAATTTGGAGAAAACTATGGTAAAAGAATAGAAAATGATCTAAGCAACCGAATCTGAATTAATCTATCAACCTTTCCAAATCAAGTTATCACACTAGCAGTTGCATTGGAAGAGCAAAAACTGTGTTTTTGGTGGCAGCAGAAGTGCCTTGACCTCAAATCATAGTCCCATGATGGGAGAAAGGAGATCAGGGCCTGTTGTTGGCCTTTTTGAATCTTATCATGTCACTGCAGTAACCTACTTGATCAACTGAAACAACAATTGTTAGAAAATTATATATTACAGAGCAATGGAACACATAGAATATAGCATAAATATAAACACAGAAAACGCATAAAACCAGAGAGACACAGATATACGTGGCTCACCCAGTTTGGGTTGCGTCCACCCCGAACAGCCAGTCCTTCCTTTTTATTATCTAGGAAAATGAAGAGACACAACCTACAGCAAATCCGCTGTAATATCCTCTGTTTTCTCTCACAGTCTCACTTCTCTATTTCTCGCTCAGAGAATACACATCTATTACACGGCCACAAATACAATGCCCTCATACAAAGAGAGGGGTTGCCTTCTAGGGCAAGAAACCCTAAACTAAACATAAGTTCTACTGTCATATCATCCACCTAATGAACGGCCCAGATTGACTAGAAATTACTATACTTTTACAAGGAAATTTTACATATGTTTTTAGCTTCGGGGGCACTGCCCCCAAAACCCCCGTCGGGGGACTGCTGGCCCCCAGACCCCTGAGTTGGGGGGGATCGGCCCCCCCGAACCCCTGCAGGGGGGAAAATTCCCCCCCGCACCCCCTGCATGGAGGGGTGTACAAAATTCCTAGGGTATACATCCAGTTGAAACAAAGACCTCTAAACAATCATGCTCCACACTCAACAACAACAACTATACTAACCATCAAAAGCAACCTAATCTAACAAAGTAAAGTGAATCTATGCAATAGAAATTAACTGATGAACTGAAGCAAAAACATATAAGTACACAGTAGGAGGTCCTGGGAAACTTGGGTTGGGCCCTAACCCAAGAGCTTCAGCCCTCTAGAAGAAATCAGTGCTGGCTCAAAAACTGTTTCATCTTCATTATCAAAAAATAGCAGTTACATCACATAAATTGCTCTCAAAAAGAACTCAAAAATAAGTTGAACAATGTGCTGCACAAAAGTGTGAAAATCTACTAAGAATTGGCTAACCTACTGAGGCTTGAAGCCTTCTTATTTATACAAATGGGGACTTCCAACAGTCCTCCTAAAATCAAGGAACTCGCCTTCCTAGAACTGAAGATAGGCAACAGTCCTACTTGACTTGCTCGGCTGCCCCTTGGAATCATCAATGTGGGCCTTTGTGCTCCGAGTTGCTGATGGAGGGTTCGAGGAAAGGGGTCATTAATGAAGGAGATACCCCACTACAAGTCCTCTTCCCTGTTTTCTCGAGTTTGGCTACCATTTGCTCATAAATTCCTTGTCTTTGTCCAAAATTGTCCAAAAACTCTGCATAAAATACTCATTAGACTACATGGCAAAGTGACTAACCCAATCCACTCTATTAGCATAAATATATTCAAAAACATGCAACAAAATAAGGAGAATGGTGTATTAAGTCGAAATAAGAGGCAGAATGAGCCCATATAATTACCCATTTCTGGGGCTCATCATCACCCCCCCGCTAAATGGGTTGCTCATCCTCTGAGCAACTAATCTAACTCTTCATCCTTAAGGGCTCTGACAGATTCCCTGACATCCCAAGCCTCTGATGTGATGTCTTCCTCCTTATAATGGAAACTTGCTTTCCTATCCACTTCCTCCCATTGTTTCTATTCTTCCTCTTCCTTGACTCCTTCCAGCAGTCCTAGCAGCAGTGGAGGACTGAATTTAAGACCAATCCAGTTGGCTTTCAAATTTTGCATTGAGTGCTTATACAGGGGAACTCTCCCATTACTTCCCTCATCCTATTTGGGGAGTGATACTCCTTGATCCCTAGGCTGTGGGGCAATGTATTCCACCTCCTCATGCAGGCATGGATACAATCATCCCCAAACAATCTCCCCATATCCTCGAAATGAGCAATAGATTGTGCTTGCTTGTCAACATAGTCAAGGAAAAATTGAGGATTAACTGCAAGGTGTTGGTGGGTGTAAATGAGAGCTAATGGGTCTGTTGGTTCTGCTCTAATCATCAGGAGCTCACTCAGCTCCTTTGTCATCATTTTCTGGATTTCCACTGCCCTTTTCTCTTCATGGCTCATCCAAGATGCCATAACCATCAGCTGCAAGTCTCCCAATGCAGTATTTGTATCCCACAAATTCATGTCAGTAAGTGCCATGTTGTGCAAGTAAAATTCTGCTAGCTTTGCTTTATCATCAGCTAAACTGTGATCACATAAATGCATAAACTTCCCATAACCCTGAAATGGTATTGTGCCCCTCTGGGCCAGTGTTTTAATCTGGAATTGGAGCCACTGATCTTTGAGGTGCAGTGCATATGATTTGGCTGGCTGCCTGCACTGTAATGCCTCCATTGCCCAGCTGGCCATGCAGGCTAACTGGGCTTCTTTTTCCTGTAGCTGCCTTTTCAAAATCAACACTTCAATTTCTGCCTGGGATTCTTTTTGTTGCTGCTATTTCATCAGTGTATCACTATCTGTCTGTGGTTCTTCTTCTTGTTACTGTCTCTCTGTTGCCTCACTATCTGTGTGGGGTCCCTCTTTCTGTTGTTGTCCTTTCAAAATTGATAGCTCATTTCCTCCTTGAGGTTCCCTTTCTTATAGCTGCTTTTTCAACAATTCAATTTCTTTCTGCAGTTGAACTCTTCTGATGCTTTCAGTATGCCTTACCATGCTCAATTCTCTGCTCATCTCTCTCAACTTGTTTTCCATGTGCCTTGTCTTCGACCCCTTTGGATTTTGCAATCTGCATCCAAGTGTGGGACCTGACTCATTCCTTTTCCAGTTCGAAGAAAAGAGGCACTGCAAATTTTTGTGGAATGATCTTCCCACCTTCTAGAATCTTGTAGTAGGAACCTAAGTTAGGCTGTGGTCTAGGCTCTGGTATCTCTTTTGCCTTAACTTCATCTTGGGACTGTTCTTCTGCCTTCTTTTCCAGTTTTTCAGTTTCTTTCAACTTAGCCAATGTCTCCTGTAGAGAGGTTTGTGCCTCCTGTAGGACTTCTTTAGAGTCCATTAATTTGATCATTTCCTTCCAGGTGGAGGTCTTAGGACTCCCTCTCTCGTAAGTGATGGAGATTTTGGAGGGAGATTCCTCCTTTGTTACAGTAGGTGCATCCTCAATGATAATGGGTTCTTTCGAAGGTGGTTGGGGCTTGCCCACTTTGATTCTGGTTCTCCTCCGAGCTTTCAAATACATAGATGTTTGTCTTTTTCTTTTCCCTTTTTGCTTAGCTGGAGTGTTAAGTGCAACAAGAACAATTGTTGCTTCTCTTGCTAGTGTCTAAGGAGACACTTCTTCTTGCTATTTTTCTTCTTCATCCTCTGCAGTTTTTCCTATGTCTGTTGTTTCTGATTTTGTTTCTGTTGTCTCTAGTGGTGTTTTCTCCTTTTCTTGCTAAGTTTCTGCCTTTCCTATGGCAGTCTTTTTCTGAGTTGTCTTGGGCTTCTTCTTCTCAACTTTTTTCCTCTTCCTCTTCTCTGCTTTTGATGTTGTTTTCTTCTCTGCTTTAGGTTCAACTATGGTTGTGTCATGTTTCTCCTCTTCTCTCTGTTTTTCCTCTTTTTCTTCTTCTAATTGAATATTTTGTGCTTCCTCATGGATTTCCTTCTCAAGTTCCTCTTTCTGCTCCTCCTCTTCACTGCCAGATGGACTAAGGTCATCAGTGAGAGTTTTTATGTCATCTTCTCTAGTCATGTTCCTGAAAATTTCCCAGGCTATAGGGATTGTGTATGTGTGGAGGGCATCCTCTACCAGTAATTTAATGAGCCCATGGTGGGCCAGTTGGTCTGGAACCCCTGCATTCAATTTGGTGCCACATTCTATCAAGGATTGGAGGAGGAAATATGGAAGACTGAGTTTTCTAAATGCAGGTAGGTCCATTCCATATCTTAATTCATGCAATAATATGAAATGAGAACCATAGACTATACTGTATCTTCCTTCACAGGAGATATATTTCATGATCTGGTAGCTGAACTCACCCCATGGATAAGGTATACTTGTCCTTTTGATCCCATTCTTATCCTCCACAAGATGTTCATCAGGCTAGAAAAAGGTCTTTTTAACAACCTATCCTAGTGGTTTTTCTTCTTTGCTCCAGGTGTGCCCAAGTGGAAGACCTGTAATTCTGCTGATGAACTCTGGTGTAAGTTCTATGGTTAGACCCCTGAAACTAACTGTAGCATGGGTTTTTGAGTGGGGTTTTAATGACAACAAAAATTCCTCTGTAACTTCATCATCAAACCCATGAAATTTCTCAAAGAAAGGCATCCAATTTGCCCTAGTAAAGAGGGCTACCACTTCTGGTTGTTCATGAAATTTGGTGGAGTTCAAAGGCTCCTTTCTCATAAAACCCCCTGTCATGATGTTTAGTGACTGCTGGAAGTTCTCAGGTGAGGAGGAAGGCAACAAATTTTTAACCAAAAACAGAGGAACAGCTGAGGTTTTTTCTGGAAACAGAGAGATTTTTTCATGTTTCTTCTTTTTAACAAATTTTAATTTTCCTGCCCTTCAAATTCTATTCTCAACCTTCCTTTACTTCTCAGGCTGTTGGAGGAAAACAATATTTTGACAAAATACAGAGTATATAAAACAGTGTTTTTTCTTTCTCACAAAATAAACAGACTTCCCAATGCAAATTCATTTTTTTTTACAGGCTTGATTTTCTATGGTTGCATCCCTTCTTTACACAATAGAATACCATGGAGGAGAAAGAGACAGAATTTCAGTGCAGAGAGTAAAAATGGAGAGACTGTATATATATTTCAAAACATAGGTAGACTTCTTGTTCTCACTTTTCCTCTCTTTTTAACTCAGTACTTCGCTTCAAATCCCACCACCTTCTATAGATATATAACATGCAGAGTGGGTTTCTGAGCCTACCTTTTTCGAGCTCGAATTTGGAAAAAAATTTGAATTTTCCCTCTGCAGAGCTGCTCTCTGGCCTTCCTGTAGAAAGGTTCATGTAGATTGTGTTTCCGCTCTTGTAGAGTGCGATAATGTAGAGCCCGATAAGCAGAAAGGTTTTGAAAACTAGCAGAGAGTGACTGTTTCGAGGTTCTACAAGCAGTAGGTAAGTTGTTGCAGCTAAGAACTCATCGATGCAAATGAAAACAAAAGGTGGTGGAGGCTTCTACTGCAGCATACTTAAGCTCATGGCATGATCTGCACTGACGAGGTGAGGTGGCAGGAAGGGTACGTTATCCCCATCCAGACCGTTGGTCCCTACTCCAGTGCCATTATGGTGTTTCATGTCACCTACCCACCATCACTTCCATCATTCCCGTTATACGCTGCCACCACTACTGGTTCTGAGTTTTTCTTCCCGAATTGACAGACCACATGTGCTAATTGCACCGTTTGAACGTTGTTTGAATTAGATGAGGCTTGGTTGAACTGGATGAGGGTGGCCAGTTAGTTGGCCACCAATTTCATTTAATCGCAACCATCTCAATGGTTCATGCAGTTTCTAAATAATATTCATGCAATAGAGGAATGGGTTTAGCCACTTACCTGTTAGTCGCTACCGTGCTCTGCATGCTCAGACTTTGGCACTTTGGTTTTTTTCAATTGCTGCTATTGTTGGTGCTCGTGGCCTTTGAATTGGTGGCTTGGCTACCTTATTCTGGTGATTTTCGATCAGGAACCACTCCTTGCACATTGCATGCATCTTGGTTGCACTGACCCTGCCTTTAGAGCTTGTTTTTTTAAAGGAATCAACTGTTACAGGAATCCTGCAGGATCCTGTAGCTACTTCTCCCTCTAAAATTTCTGGCTGATGCTTGAGCAGGTGTTAGCCTCCTATTGCAACAGGTGTTCATCTTTCATGATTGACATTTTTACATGCCAAATATGTCATACTTTGCATGCTGCAATGCTCCATATTTCCTGAAAAGAGGCCAAAGAAGAGGCCATGAAAGTGTGCCAATCTAAATGCCACTACTGTATCCCAATTTTGATGAGTTATCCATTTTTGAAGAAGTTTCTGTTAAGGGAAGTCCAAATAGCCTAATCTTGGCTTCCCTAGGTTTCAATTTCTTGTTTTAGAATATAGAGAGTCATTATCTATCCAAACAGTTCAATCTTGGCAGATTTATAGATAGGTAGAGAAACAAAGGAGCCCAACTGCTTAATCTGGGCCCTTGTAATCCATTTCATGTTTTCAGGTGTTATATCTTCACAGATCACAGTTATGATGCGGTTTTCCATTTGGAGGAGCTCAAGTGAGGCATGTCTAACTCCCCCTTCTTCTCATTTCCCAAATCATTCACTAACTTCCCTGAAGGGGTCAAGATCTGCTTGATACCTCTTACTTTCATCATTTTCCATATCATTTGCCTTGGTAAAGATCTGCTTTGCTCAAGGCATGTTCATACTTCCTCTATGAATCATTTTCCCCCATAAATAGCCTAATATTCACATACTTAGCGCTTTCTAATCACTTGGCATATTAACTACTAATTTTATTATGTAGCTCCCTATCTATCTCCCCTTCCCCTACTAAAAATATGTTAATAACTCCCCTACGTACATATTCCCACCCCTTGGCATTTTTTAGCCACATTTATCAAGTCTGGGGAAATATTGAGTCCATCTGGGACCTATATTTAACCCATCCGCGTTCATATTTTGTGATAAAGTGGGTTCGAATCACACCCATGCCGCATTAACCCATAAAAACCCACATTATTAAAGTTCCCCCCCCCCGCCATATGAAAACACACAAAAATTGCGCGCGGGCCCCGTCCCTAACCGTCCGCCGCCTTACTCGTGCCGCCGACCGTCAGATCTGGCGCGCCCAAGATCTACGGTGGGTGGGCCTTTTTGTGCCCCGATGTGCCGAGGGTTAATGCCCAGGAGATGGGCGATTTTCCCGTCGTACTCCCGCCACGCGTCACCCTCTCGGCTGTGGCAGAACCCCCTCCTCCGATACCGCATGTGCACAAAAGCGGTGCACCCGAAACCGAATACTGCCTTTCCTCCTCCTGTGTCAGCGCCACATCACGCTGATGTCATCATCCTGCGTCGGCCTCCTACCGCCGTGTCCTTGCCATGTCACCGCCACGTAACCTCCTCCACCGTACCTCCACGTCACCCGCCGTACTGCTGACGTCACCCTGCCACGTCACCCGCCGTATTGGGTCCCACCGCATGACGTCATGCTGACGTCACTGTCAGAAAGCGCGAGAGGCGCAAATCACAGCCTAGGAAGCTCGGAATCAAAATCTGAGGTAGTTTTTGATGCGCGAATAGGCCAAAATGGAAATCCCTTTCATGGCTCAGCCTCCAGCAGGCCCGAAAGGCGCAGAATGACATGAATTTCTTCGCACAGCATTCAAAAAGGGGCAAACACAGTTTTAAAAGCAAACAGAGGGCCGAACAGTAGCCATGAAAGGTCGATGCAACAATTTAAAGAGTATTAGAAGTGAGAAAGGTGCACATTCAGTGCCAAAGCATATCAAGGAAGCGGCAAAGAGTATTAGTCAAATGTTTTAAATGAAAACCTTTATTCCCAATGCAGGTGGACATTGAATGACCTCCAACAAAGTCAAAGAAAGTAGTAAAGGCCAATCAAGGCTCTCCCATCACAGTTAATGCTCCTCAGAACCACTGAAGAGCATGGATCAAAACCCAAAGCACAGTTATGGCTAAGTGATCAGCACAGAGCCATAAAGACAACACATTACACTCCTTTGGTACAGCTGCACCCAGCACAGCCCGAGGATATTTTCCCGCATTTATTTCAGACATGTGTTAGGTTAAAGACACTTATTAGAGTAGATCTGTCTGAGATCTTATCTTTATAGATATTTTACTTATAAAAACCACCCTAATTCACTGTTTAAAGGGTTGGTTGATTGTATAGCTCCAAGGGAGACTCGCTCTGTATACCTGATGTTTTACTTAATCAAAGACTGCTGAAAAGCTTGGAGGAATGACTGTGTGATGTGTATGAATGTTTTGAAGAATTGAATGTGGAATTCTTGTGCTGCAACATGACTCAATACGTATTTCTTACCTTTGTTTTCCATTGATGTATCATCCAAAATAATAGAAAGAATGAATAGTTTAGAATTGGTTTAATTGCCCTCTATGCTCAATTTCTGCTGTTTCTATATGTTTTCATCTGAATTAGAAATGAATATGAATTCCCTGTGGCTCGTATTTCCCCTAATTCACTCATGTTTGATAGTTATCTAGGAATTCTTCACTACTCCTAGATAGAGCTCATTCACCTTCCCTCTGCTAAGCTGAATGAGAGATTCTTAACTGCCTCTCATTCCTAGCCTTCACTCCATCCTTTAGCTTGAATGATTGTTTCATGTGCAGCTCGCTTGCTCCATATTCCCTCTTGTGACCAAGAAAACGCACCAGCAGTCCTACTCCTTGACTCCACACCCAATGGTTCTAAAACTTTCATGCTATCCCAACCTCTTTACTTGAAAGCATCATCCATCCCACCAAAACTAAAACAAAACCCCTTGTACCCAATAACTAGCCTAAAATCATCATCAACAAAGCTAAATCCTAAAGAGAGAGCCCTCTCTGACTGCTGGTGGGCTAGCACCTGTAGTCCAAAGATTGGTTTGTGCTTACCTCGGCCGTATCCCTCAAGGAGCTAAGGGACAACCCGAGTGATAACATAATGGCAACTCTACTGGGGAACATCCTCAGTTAAATCTCACAAATCAAGTTGGAAAGCTCCACTAGGGAAAAACAATGAATTTTCCAATTGTTGCAGATTCCTTAAAACTACAGATAAAGCCTGAATGTCAGCCAGGAAGCCTTTGAAACTGTTCTTGCCTTGCATTTACAGGAGTAAGCAAATGCTGCTTCAGTCAAACTTTGTGCTAGTTTTAAGTTATAGATAGCTATTCCAAAATTTGATCAGTTCCTTGCTAATTCTAAAAGAGCATTCACAGAAAATACCAAAACAAGTTCAGAATTTGGCTCCCAAAAGGAATTCACGGTATACAAGGTCAAATCCAGACCCAAACCCCCTAGCTATTTTTGAAAATCCCAAGGAACCTCAGGAAGCTAGAGCAAAGAGAAGATTTTGTTGACTTTAGCCTTGAAACAGTTCAGACAAGCTGTGTTCCGACCCCTGTCAAGGTTTTATTTCATTCAACCCCCGCTTCCCCTTGTTCATCATCTACCTCTCAAAGCACTCCTTCCACACCTCCATTTACTGCACATACTTCCCTGACTGCTGTTGTTACAGCTGTTCCAGCTGTTCCTATTGTTCCACTTATCCCAGTAAACATGGCTAATAGATATGCACCCCTGCAGTTACCTGCTAATCTAGGGGCTATGCCTCAGGATTATCAAACTAAAATCACATACTTTGATGGAACTGGCTCTTGCACAGCCCTTCAACATACAAAGAAGATGCAAGACTATTTTGAGAACTACGAGATAGATGATGATAGTGTCAGAATGAAGATTTTCGTCCAAAGTTTGAGAGGTGATGTTAGAACTTGGTTTAGAGCACTCACAGCCAATTCCATAGTAGACCCAGAAGCCTTATACCAGTCATTTATCAACAGATGGGAGAAAAAGAAAGACCCCTTGCACATATTATCTGAATATGACACCATCAAAAGAGGCCCTCAAGAATCTGTCTTGGACTATTGTGCAAGATTTAATAATATTTATAATGCAATACCACAGAACTTAAGACCTCCACCTGATCTTGCTTTGTATAAATTCCCTGATGGTTTTGACACTGACATGGCTTATCAGTTAAGGGAAAGAGCCCCTCAAACCCTTGCAGACATGCAAAATGTTGCTATTAGCGTAGAGGCAAATCTAATTGCCAAAAGAAACAGAGCTAGAACTGAGAGAAGCACCACCTTTAAAGAGGAACCCTCAGCCTTAGACCAAAAGCTGGATGCTGTTATCACTGGCATGCACAGGCTGGGAGACAGAGTAGAGAGTGTTGAGAGGAAATCATCATGGAAAGGACAAAAACCCAATACCATAAGGAACCCAAATTTCCGGAAAACTCAGAATACAAATATTGGTAGGTCTAGCCCAGACCATGATGTAAGGCCTCCTTTTCACGAAAATTACGCTGAAGCATCTACATATAGTGAACAGACGGAAGATACTCACATGAACTTGGTGGATTTGAAGGCTAAGCAACAAATTTTCCTAACTCAACAAGACCAAGATGAACATGACCTTAATCAATTTTATACTAAGTCTGGTGAGTCTTTTGATTTTAAACAAGGCTATGATACTGTTGTTTATGAAGTCCACAAACAATATAAGCTGAGGACAAGAACCATAGATGTGCCTAAAAAGGTTAAGGCAAATGATACCAAGCAGCCGAAGAAAATTAAAGAAAATGTTGCCTTCATGGAAACTGCTGGTAAAACAGTCCCTAATCCAAAGGATGTCACCATAGAGGACATAACAGAAATGCAATCTTCTAATGATCAGCCTCTGCCACCTTCTTCCTCGAAAGAGAATTTGAACAGCGTTCCAAAAAGCCCTCCTAAAACTGAAAAACTGCAAGCAATTACTTCCCTTAATGCTGACAAACAAGACCAAACTGCTGATACTCCAATAGAAAAAGGGAAGCCTGCCTCCCAAAATACTAAAACCCAATCTGAAAAATCGTTTGACTTAGAGGCAGAAATAGGTAAACTGAAGATTTCCATCCCCTTATCTGAACTTGCCAAACATGAAGTGTATAGGCAACAAATTCAAAGATCACTTCAAATGCCAGAGGTTAAGGATGATGTGAATGTTCTTGATGATCAGCCTGAACTGTTGTTCGGTCCTGAAGTTAACGGAAAATCAACTTATGGATCTGTTCTACCTTTTTATGTCAGTTTACACATACATGACAAAGTCCTGCACAATGCTATGTTTGACTCAGGTGCCTCACACAACCTTATGCCCAAAGCTGTAATGGAAAAACTCAACCTTGATGTCACAAGACCCTACAAAGATCTATTCTCCTTTGACTCAAGTCAAGTCAAGTGTTTAGGCCTTATCAAAGACTTGTGTGTCTCCTTAGTCCAATATCCCAACAAGACTATTCTCATGGATGTGGTGGTTGCTGACATTCCACCAAAGTATGGCATGCTATTATCAAGATCTTGGGGAGAAAAACTTCAAGGATCCCTCCAATTAGACCTCTCTTATGCCACTATATCTGTTTTTGGGCAACCAAAGAGACTATATAGAGAAACACTGATGAAGTATGTGGTAACTAGTGAGGATAAGCCCCAAAATTTTCCTATTCACTCAATCCATTCTGATATGGATTCTTTTATTCTATTTAATGATGAAACAAATACTCTCACTGATGACAAGCCCTTGGCTTTAGAACTAAACACACACACCGATGAAGAATTGGTTGCCCATACTGATGAAACTATCAAAACAATCAAGGCAACCAGCATACAAGAAAAACCTCCCCAAACAGAAATTTCAAATCTGCCCAATCCTAAAGTGATTGAAACTCTTGATACTAACCACAAGCAAGAAATCACATGGTATTTAGAGTTTGATGGCTCGGTTAACAAGTTAGGAGCAGGGGCAAGTGTTTGGATTCACAATACACATAACAATCATGCAGAAGTTCATGCCTACAGACTAAATTTCAAATGCACCAATAACATGGTAGAGTATAAGGCTCTCCTTTTAGGCCTTAAACTGCTCAAAGCTCTAGGAGCTGCAAAAGTGTCTATTCTAGGTGACTCTGATTTAATCATACAACAAATGAAAGGCAACTTTGTCCCCAATGACAATAGAATGAGGGCCTATAGGACTACTGGTACTAATATACTCAATGCATTCACTGAATCCAAGCTTGCCAAGATTTCAAGGGATCATAACATTCATGCACACAGCCTAGCCACTTTTGCTAGTACATGCAAGCTTCCCTTTGAGCCAAATCACCACTTTACTGCTGAGATAAAACATAGGCCTGCTATCCCAAATAATGTTAAAGATTGGCAAGTGTTTGAAAGTGATGCCCAGATTAACAACTTCCTCACTCTTGAGCATGAGTTTTAAAATATTAACATTGACATGGATGCTATGACGGATGAAAAACAGCAAACAAATGAAAATCAGTAGGCAGTAACCGCTGTAACAACCAAGCAAATCCTAAACCCAACTATTTTTGACAATGAAAACATAGAAGAGTTGAAACTGATGCATTTGGAGGATATAGTAGAAACAGAGGCCGAGATCGTTGATCTGAAAGACAACTTTCTCCCTGCTGGCCTCACTCCATTAGAAGATATGTTTGATGCAAATGATGTTCCCAAAAAGCCAAAAATACAGCCCCTAAACACTGCTATAGAAGAACACAACATTGGGACAGCAGACAAGCCCAAAATGATCAAAATATCTCAAACTTTACCACCCGATCAAAAACCCAAATATATTGATTTGTTCAAAGAATTCCAAGATGTATTTGCTTGGAGTTATGAGGACTTGAAGTCCTATGACACCTCAGTGATCCAACACACCATTCCCTTAAGACCAAACCAAAAGCCCTTCAAACAGAAACTTAGAAGAATCAATCCCGTACTCCTTCCCTTAATTGAAAAGGAAGTGAAAAGGATGTTTGAAGCAAGTATCATAGCACCCATCAGATTCTCTGAATGGGTATCCAATCTTGTTCCCACAAGAAAAAAGGCAGGTGAGATTAGGCTATGTGTAGACCTAAGAAATTTAAACCAAGCCTCCCTAAAAGACCACTACCCCTTGCCAAAAATGGACCACATCCTACAAAGAGTAGTGGGGTCATCTAGAATCTCTTTGCTAGATGGCTTTTCAGGTTTTAATCAAATACTGGTTCACCCGGATGACCAAGACAAGACGGCCTTTACCACACCGTGGGGAACATTTAAGTATGTGAAGATTCCTTTCGGACTTAAAAACGCTGGTGCTACCTTTCAAAGGGCAATGGATATTGCATTTTCCAAGGAAATGCATGATTTCCTAGTTGTCTACCTTGATGACTTAACCCCTTTCTCCAAATCCGATCAAGAGCACCTAAAACATTTGAGGCAAATATTCATAACATGTAGGAAATATGGCATCTCCTTGAACCCCAAGAAATCCCTCTTTGGCCTTGAAGAAGGCAAACTCCTTGGCCATATCATCTCAAAATACGGTATTAGAATAGATCCGGAAAGGATCCAAGCCATCCTCCAAATCCCATATCCAAGAAGCATAAAAGAATTGCAAGCATTCCTTGGAAAAACCAACTCCTTAAGAAGATTTATTCCAAACCTAGCTGAACTAATAAGACTGTTAAGCAACATGTTAAAAAAGGATGCTAAGGTAAAATGGTCTCTTGAGACCAAGCAAGCCTTTGAGAGTATCAAAACTGCCTTAACCCAAGCCCCTGTCCTCACCAGTCCGCAATTTGACAAAGATTTCATCATATTTTCATTTACATCTGAGCACACCATAGCTGTTGTCCTTTTGCAAAAGGATGATCAGGGAGCTGAAAAGCTAATTGCATTTTTTAGTCGAGCCTTAATAGATGCCCCTTTGAAATACCAAATCATGGAGAAGCAGGCCTATGCCCTTGCACTCAAAGATTTCCAAGTTTACATTTTGTATTCACATATGATTGCCGATGTCCCAAATGCTGTTGTAAAAGACATATTAACCCAAGAGGGGCTAGAAGGAAAAAGAGGCAAGTGGATTGCTAACATCCTTGAGTATGACATAGAAATTAAACCAACCAAGCTCATAAAGGGACAAGGTTTAGCCAAACTGATGTCCGAAACAAACTTTCAAGCCTTAGACATCAACCAACTGGACAATGAACAGGAGCTGGCGACTCCACAGATCAGTGAAACCTTTTTGCAATCCCCATGGTATGTTGATATATGCTTTGTATTGTTAAACCTATTTGCTCCCCCGGGATTGTCCAGAACCAAGAAAAGATTTTTAAAAATGAAGGCTTCAAAGTTTTGTGTCATAGATGGTGCATTATTTTGGAAATATCATGAGGGTATATTGCTTAATTTTTTAACCATGAATGAAACTAAAAATGTCATGAAAGAATTCCATGTAGGGGACTATGGAGGACATCTATATTGGAAGTCCACTGCTGATAAAATTTTAAGGGCTGGTTTCTATTGGCCCTCTCTATTTGCACATATAAAGAAATTTGCTATCTCATGTCATAAATGCCAAATCTTTGAGGGCAAAAGAAAGTTGTTACCCTTGCCCCTTAAACCCATCTCAACCGAGAAACCTTTTCAACAATGGGGTCTTGATTTCATTGGAGAGATCCACCCCTCTTCCTCAGGCCAGCACAAGTGGATTTTAACAACCACCGACTATTTCACTAAATGGATTGAAGCCATCCCATGCAGACAGGCCAATGACTCCATCATTATCCAGTTCCTTGAGTGAAATATCCTTTCTAGATTTGGCCGCCCTGAGAAGATCATCACTGACAACGCCGCTACTTTCAAATCCTAAAAGATGATCAGTTTTTGCCATAAATTTCACATTACCTTGGGCCACTCCACAGCCTATTACCCCCAAGGTAATGGCTTGGCCGAGTCATCTAACAAGAGCCTGATTAATATTATCAAGAAGGTCTTAGAAGAAAACACGAAGAACTGGCATAAAAAGCTCACAAATGCCCTATGGGCAGACAGACTTTCAACAAAAAAATCCATTGGGATGAGCCCTTATGAGCTGGTGTATGGCATGGAAGCCACGTTTCCATCCTCCTTGGGCACTCCTATCATGAAAATGTTGCAAGAGATCCAAGCAGAACCAAATGATATTCAAAGAAGAATCAATCAGACCATTCATCTTCAGCAAACCAGAGAGCAAGTTTATAACAGAGCTCAAATATTGCAAGAGAAACTCAAAAAGATGTTTGATAAAAGAGCTAAGGCTAAGGATTTCTACATTGGCAACAAAGTTCTAAGGTGGGACTCACGAAGAGAAGACAAGGGCAAAGATGCAAAATTTGATTTTTTATGGAAAGGGCCATTTGTTATTTCTGTTGTTCAGGGAAATAACACATATTTCCTCAAGTCTGTAGAGGGCAGCACTGTTGAAGAAGGCCCTGTTAATGGCCGAATGCTAAAACATTACCATGATCCCTATCAAGGGGTACAATGCAGCTCTGTACATATCTCTTTGTACATTAATATTTGTATATATTAGCACCTTGTTTTATTTTTTTTTAGCAGTTTGAGTGTTAGAGGAGCAGCAACAAAGTTTGCTAAGACACAGCCAATGCAAGTACTCCATTTTTAAGGCTCTATCTCTACAATAGTCTCAGAAAAACAGTAGGAGTAGCGCTGTCATATCACAGCAATTCATGATAAAAGGAAACTGGTTGCAGTTTGCAGTATCCAATCAAAAAGTATCAATAAGAGAGGAGCATTGTTTAGTTTCACATCAGCAACTGTTTCTAGACCAGAAGCTAAGGGAAATACATCAGTTTTGATCCATGTTTGGTTCTATTTCAAAGGCAATGCTCAAGCAATATGGTATATAAATAACCAGCATGCAGAAGAAAGCAGGCAGTGCTATGTATTTCACAATATTTCAATGAAGGAGATGGCTGCTCCTATTTTAGAGTTTCACATTTTTAGCAGCCAGCACAAGGAAATTCTTCAGTCCATAGCAACAATAGAAGATCAAGGCAGTCTAACCTACTGTTCTTGGCTTTTCGCAAGGAGAAGCCATCCCCAAGTGGAGTCACTATTAGCCTCCTATTGCAACAGGTGTTCATCTTTCATGATTGACATTTTTACATGCCAAATATGTCATACTTTGCATGTTGCAATGCTCCATATTTCCTGAAAAGAGGCCAAAGAAGAGGCCATGAAAGTGTGCTAGTCTAAATGCCACTACTGTATCCCAATTTTGATGAGTTATCCATTTTTGAAGAAGTTTCTGTTAAGGGAAGTCCAAACAGCCTAATCTTGGCTTCCCTAGGTTTCAATTTCTTGTTTTAGAATATAGAGAGTCATTATCTATCCAAATAGTTCAATCTTGGCTGATTTATAGATAGGTAGAGAAACAAAGGAGCCAAACTGCTTAATCTGGGCCCTTGGAAGAAATAAGTGTAGACTTAGATAGAGGGATAGAAAAAGGAGAAAAGGATAATCTAGGTCTGCAAGTCCAAGTGCACCTATGCAAAAAGAAGAAAAAATGCTAGGTATGTAGGCTGGGTAAGTAGTTTTGTGGTTGCAGAATCATGCTCTGTAATCCATTTCATGTTTTCAGGTGTTATATCTTCACAGATCACAGTTATGATGCGGTTTTCCATTTGGAGGAGCTCAAGTGAGGCATGTCTAACTCCCCCTTCTTCTCATTTCCCAAATCATTCACTAACTTCCCTGAAGGGGTCAAGATCTGCTTGATACCTCTTACTTTCATCATTTTCCATATCATTTGCCTTGGTAAAGATCTGCTTTGCTCAAGGCATGTTCATACTTCCTCTATGAATCATTTTCCCCCATAAATAGCCTAATATTCACATACTTAGCGCTTTCTGATCACTTGTCATATTAACTACTAATTTTACTATGTAGCTCCCTATCTATCTCCCCTTCCCCTACTAAAAATATGTTAATAACTCCCCTACGTACATATTCCCACCCGTTGGCATTTTTTAGCCACATTTATCAAGTCTGGGGAAATATTGAGTCTATCTGGGACCTATATTTAACCCATCCGCGTTCATATTTTGTGATAAAGTGGGTTTGAATCATACCCATGCCGCATTAACCCATAAAAACCCACATTATTAAAGTCCCCCCCCCCCCCCCCCCGCTATATGAAAACACACAAAAATTGCGCGCGGGGCCCGTCCCTAACCGTCTGCCGCCTTACTCGCGCCACCGACCGTCAGATCTGGCGCGCCCAAGATCTACGGTGAGTGGGCCTTTTTGTGCCCCGATGTGCCAAGGGTTAACGCCCGGGAGATGGGTGGTTTTCCCGTCGTACTCCCACCACGCGTCACCCTCTCGGCTGTGGCGGAGCCCCCTCCTCCGATACCGCCTGTGCACAAAAGCGGTGCGCCCGAAACCGGATACCGCCTTTCCTCCTCCTGCGTCAGCACCACGTCATGCTGACGTCATCATCCTGCGTCGGCCTCCTGCCGCTGTGTCCTTGCCATGTCACCGCCACGTAACCTCCTCCACCGTACCGCCACGTCACCTGTCGTACTACTGACGTCACCCACCGTACTGGGTCCCACCGCATGACGTCATGCTGACGTCACCATCAAAAAGCGTGAGAGGCACAAATCGCAACCTAGGAAGCCTGGAATCAAAATCTGAGGCAATTTTTGATGCGCGAATAGGCCAAAATGGAAATCCCTTTCGTGGCTCGGCCTCCAGTAGGCCCGAAAGGCGCAGAATGACATGAATATCTTTGCGCAGCATTCAGAAAGGGGCAAACACAATTTTAAAATCAAACAGAGGACCGAACAGTAGCCATGAAAGGTCAATGCAACAGTTTAAAGAGTATCATAAGTGATAAAGGCGCACATTCAGTGCCAAAGCATATCAAGGAAGTGGTAAAGAGTATCAGTCGAATGTTTTAAATGAAAACCTTTATTCCCAATGCAGGTGGACATTGAATGATCTCCAACAAAGTCAAAGAAAGCAGTAAAGGCCAATCAACGCTCTCCCATCATAGTTAATGCTCCTCAGAACCACTCAAGAGCATGGATCAAAACCCAAAGCACAATTATGGCTAAGTGATCAGCACAGAGCCATAAAGACAACACATTACACTCCTGTGGTACAGCTGCACCCAGCGCAGCCCGAGGATATTTCCCGCATTTATTTCAGACATGTGTTAGGTTAAAGACACTTATTATGGTAGATCTGTCTGAGATCTAATCTTTATAGATATTTTACTTATAAAAACCACCCTAATTCGTTGTTTAAAGGGTTGGTTGGTTGTATAGCTCCAAGGGAGACTCGCTCTGTATACCTGATGTTTTACTTAATCAAAGACTGCTGAAAAGCTTGGAAGAATGATTGTGTGTTGTGTATGAATGTTTTGAAGAATTGAATGTGGAATTCTTGTGCTGCAACATGACTCAATAAGTATTTCTTATTTTTGTTTTCCATTGATGTACCATCCAAAATAGCAGAAAGAATGAATAGTTTAGAATTGGTTTAATTGCCCTCTATGCTCAATTTCTATTGTTTCTATATGTTTTCATCTGAATTAGAAATGAATATGAATTCCCTGTGGCTCGTATTTCCCCTAATTCACTCATGTTTGATAGTTATCTAGGAATTCTTCACTGCTCCTAGATAGAGCTCATTCACCTTCCCTCTGCTAATCTGAATGAGAGATTCTTAGCTGCCTCTCATTCCTAGCCTTCACTCCATCCTTTAGCTTGAATGATTGTTTCATGTGCAGCTAGCTTGCTCCATATTCCCTCTTGTGACCAAGAAAACGCACCAGCAGTCCTACTCCTTGACTCCACGCCCAATGGTTCTAAAACTTTCATGCTATCCCAGCCTCTTTACTTGAAAGCATCATCCATCCCACCAAAACTAAAACAAAACCCCTTGTACCCAATAACTAGCCTAAAATCATCATCAACAAAGCTAAATCCTAAAGAGAGAGCCCTCTCTGACTGCTGGTGGGCTAGCACCTGCAGTCCAAAGATTGGTTTGTGGTTACCTTGGCCGTATCCCTTAAGGAGATAAGGGACAACCTAAGTGATAACAGTAAGGACTGAAGAGACAGTTGAGGAAGGTTCTGAAGTAAAGGAAAAGCAGCTGGAATGCATTAGGTAAGAAACAAGTGAAGAATGTTGTTGTTTTATTCATCATTTTTTTTTAAACAAAAGAAATAGAATTTCTATGTTTTCTGTGCCGGGAAGGAAAAGCGAGTGGAAATGTAGTGTTGCAGAGATGGAATGGAGAGTTAAGAGGATGAATGGTGGCAGGGAGGTCCACAGGCCTTCTGGACAAATCTCTAGCCCTTGGATTCTTTTCTGAACTTGATTTTGAGCTCTCTGTGGTTTCTACAGGAGCCTCCTGTAGAATGCACAGAGTTTCCTGTAGGATGCAAAATTTCCAGAACAAGTGAGACCAAGGCCTGGGAAAAGACAATGGCGATGGAGAAATGAGCTATCAAGGGTATATGCAGCCTGGCCATGTCCTTTTTTCTTCTGTGACCCTCCTGCAATCTGCAATGCATTCAAAAGAAGTTAGTTTTTTCTGTTTTTTTCTTTTTCCTTTGTTTTTTTTTTCTTTTCATCTTTTTTTTTTATGAGATAGCTGAGGCACCTCCAGGAGGTTTTCACCCTCACTGCCTGCCCTGGGCGCCTCCAAGAATTTTTCACCTAGGGATCTTTTATTCTCTTTTTCTGTTTTTTTTTTCTTTATGTTTTTCTTCTTTTTTTCCCTTTTTTTTTGCTTCTTTTTTTTCTTTTTTTCTTTTTTTATTTTTTTATTTTTTTTCATGGTGTTGGTGAAATGAAGGCAGAGACTTGCTCCACTGCCAACACTATTTTACTCAGATTCTCAATAAATTCCTGCTTGGAGAGGGGCTTCCTGTAGATCTTCAACCTATTCCCATTGACGAGCATGGGGATGGCTTCTTCATCGATGGTCAGATCAGGATTGAACCATTATCATTACATTTTTCTACTGTGTACGGTCCCAGCCATCTTGTCCTCAGTTTGCCCTTGAAATCTTTATATCTTGAATCATACAGCAGCGCCCAGTCTCCTTCCTGGAATTGTTTTTCTTTGAGGTGTCTATCATGTCATATTTTCCTTTGAAGTTGGACTACCTCTCAGTGGAGAAGGGCCTGCAATCTCTGTTCATCCAATCCATTTAGCTGAAGTAACCTTTTCTTTTGTGGATGGCTAAGCTCTAGGTTCAGCTGAGCTACCATCCATAATGTGTTATATTCAAATTATATTGACAGCAAAGGCTTCTTCCCATAGACTAGCTCATATGGTGTGAACCCTATGGTGGTTTTCCAAGTGGTGTTACAGGCCCAAGTGGCCTCAACCAATCGATCTGCCCAATCGTTTTTACTATTGCTCACTACCTTGGTCAAAATTCCTTCAAAGGCTCTGTTAGTGACTTCCACCCGTCCATTTGCTTGCAGATGATAAGGGGTGGAAGTTCTGTGCTTAATTTTGTGATGTGTGAGCAGGTCTTCAATCAGATTGGAGGTAAACTGACTCCCTTGATTTGTGACTAATTTTCTTGGATAGCCAAACTTGTAGAAGATATTTTTTCTCAAACTCAGCTACTTTTTCTTCTATTGCTACCTTAATCGCCTTTGTTTCTACCCATTTTGTTAGATAATCAGTACACACAATGATGTAAGATTTCTGTTTTGAAGGAGGGTTGATAGGACTCACAAAGTCCATGCCCCACTTCTCAAATGGATCGAAAGTCACTTGAGGTTGCAGGGGCATCTCATCCCTTGGAGTAGGTTTCCCCATCTTTTGACATCGGTCACATTGGCTAATATATCTTCTAACATCTTGATGAAGAGTGGGCCAATAGTAACCTGCTTGCAGAATTTTGAAGGCAGTCCTCTTTGCTGCAAAATGACCCCCACAGGGCCCATCATGACAAGTTAGGAGAATGTAAAAAACTTCCTCCTCTCTGACACATCACCTCAAAATCTGATCTGGGCCAAGTTTGAAGAGATTGCCCCCAATCCAGGTGAATGGGGCACTTTTCCTTACGATCTTGCTCTTTTCTTTTAAGGACAGGTGTGGCGGAAACTGTGCTGAAACCAAGTAATTTTCTACATCAGCAAACCATGGAGAGAGTACTGAGAGAGAAAATAGGTGTTCATCTGGCATTTGATCATCCACCATTCCTTCTTCACCTGCAGGCAGATCTAATCTAGACAAAATCAGCAACAACATTTTCCTTACCCGGCTTATCAGCAATGGTTAAATCAAATTGCTGCAATAAAAGCAACCATCTAATAATACAGGCATTGAAATCTAATTTATTCATCACATACCTAATTACAGCATGGTCAATGTGTACGAATGTTTGATAGCTGGTGATGTAGTGTCTAAACTTATTTAGGGAATGGACTACAGCTAGGAGCTCCTTTTCGGTTACAGTGTAGTTTAATTATGCCTTGGACAAGCTTTTACTTACAAAACATATGGCATAAGGCAGCTTCTCATCAACTTGCCCTAAGGCTACTCCTATTGCTTTGTTCGAGGCATCTATGTAAATGTGGAAAGGTAGGGCCCAGAATGGACCTCTCAAAATTGGGGCAGTTACCAGTTTACCTTTCAAGGTGTCCAGAGCCTCCTAACAGTTGTCAGTCCATATGAACTCAGCATCCTTTCCCAAAATACCAAACAATGGAGAGGCTATCTTACTAAAATCCTTAATGAATCTTCTATAATATCCTGCTAAGCCTAGGAAACTCCGAACATCTCTTACCTTTTGAGGAGGTGGGACCCTTTGGATGATGGCAATTTTGTTGGAATCCACCTGTAATCCTTGCTGAGAAATTGTATGACCTAGCACAGTCCCTTCAGTCATCAGGAATTCACATTTTTTAGGACTGAGGGACAGGTTCATTTCAATGCACTTGGCTAGAACTTTTAACAGGTTAGTCAAAGCTTCCTAGAAGTTAGAACCATAAGGGGTAAAGTCATCCATAGAGATTTCCACTGAATCATGAACCAGTTCAGAAAATATGCTCAGTACTGCTCTCTAGAAAGTGGCGGGAGCATTCCACAACCCAAAAGGAAGGACCCGGTATGCAAAAGTACCCCAAGGACAAGTGAAAGTGGTCTTATCTTGGTCTTGTGGGCTGATTTGGATCTAGTTGTACCCGCTAAACCCGTCTAGGAAGGAGAAGAACTTCTTCCCTACCGGGCCATCTAACACTTGATATATGAAAGGCAAAGGGAAATGATCCTTCTTGGTAGCCTTGTTTAGTTCCCAGTAATCGACACAGATTCTCCACTTCCCATTTTTCTTTGGAACTAGCACCAAAGGAGAGACCCATTCGCTATCAGAGATGGGATAGATGAATCTTGCATCCAGCAACTTTTACAGTTCTTCTTTGACAATGTCCTTAAGGGTTGGATTCATCCTCCTTTGAGGCTGTCTGACTGGTTTACAATCTTCTTTAATGTAAATTTGATGAGTATAGACTGAAGGGTGGACTCCCTTCATCTCCTTATAGCTCCAAGCAAAAGCATCCAAGTGGTTTTTCAATAAGTTACACAGTTCTTTCTCCTAAGAGGTGGATAGGGATGAGTTGATCTTCAAGGTTCTTTCTGGGCCGAATTACACATTCTTAACTCGGAGAGAGGTCGGATCAGCCACACAAAGATCAACTAAAGGATTGGCTTAGGTTTCTTCCACCAGCTCTTCTAATGGCAACACACTAGGGGGTGGATTCTAAATCAAGTTTTCAGTAAGATCATCCTTGGTTTGTGGACCCCCCGGGGTAGCTTCTACTGTACACAATGGTGTGGAATAGTCTTCATCCTCATATTCCTCCTCCAACCAAAGAGGTAAATCATGTTCTGACAGAGGTTGGGCAGGAAGATATAGGACTAGCTATTTGGACATATGCCCATTCTTGATTGTCATGTTCCCAGCTCAACAACTGATGTAGGCATCTACAGTAGCCAACCAAGGTCTTCCTAGGATGAGAGGATACCCAGTGAGCTTTGCCTTTGGTTGGAGAGCCAGGAAATCAGCAGGGTACTTCTAAGAATTGATAGAGACCATTACATCTTCCACAATCCCCTCAGAGGTCATGGTGGAGCGGTCTGCTAACTACAGTACTGTTGTGGTCTTTCTCAAGGATCCTTGAAGGTTGAGCTTGAGCATAGTGTTCTTGGTCATCACATTAATGGCATCCCCTAGATCAATCAGGGTATGGGGGATTACGGTGCCATTGATGTGGACATCGACTACAGGACTTCCAGGGTCTAGATATTTTGGATAGATTACCTACCCCAACATTAGGTCGAACAATTGTCCTATGACATTGATAGTTGGAGCATCTCTCCTGCGCCTGCCTAGGTGCCTGAAGCACTTCTCCTTGATCATCCTGTTGTATATAGGCGCATCTTTTATGGCTTGGAGAAGAGGTATCTTTACACATAACTATTACAATTCTCCCAGAAGTTCAGTTTCTTCTGGCGTCAGTTGTGTGGTTCCAATTAGTCTCTTAGGAAAGGGTGGAATGGCTTACGATTCATTTTCCTATTTTTCTTCCTCAACCTCCTTAGGAGGAGATTGGCTATCTGGGAGAACCTTCCCAGATCGTAGGTTAATCTCCTGAATCTCCACAGCATAGGTCGGGCATGATGTTTCTCCAGTATATACCTGTCGAGCTTGTCTGTTATTGGGGTTTGGGTTCCGTTGAGCAGGCATTTGGGGTTGCCTTGGTGGAGCAGGAGGCAATGGTTGTGGCTGAGCAGGTGGTGGAGGCAAAAGAGGAGGAGGAGAATTGTACTGGGGCCTCCACCCCTGATGAGGTGCATTCCACTGAGGCTGTGGCTGAGCATAAGAGTGAAACGAATGAGCAACTGGTGGAGCATGGTATTGAGATAGATACGACCAAAGAGGGGGTGTGAACCAGGAAGGATGAGCAGGGGGACCCCAAGAAGGCATGGAAGTTTGATTGGGGTTGTAATAGGTCTGGGATGTCCCTTGCATTCCCTGCTGGTAAGGTCTGGGTCCATGTGGCCTCCTTTGGTTCATGAAATAGATTGGTTCAGTGGCTCCTTCAGCCCCTTAATATGCAGCTTTAAGTTCGGGCAAGGAAGGGCATCGATTCGTAGGATGGTCTTCTTCACAGACTGAACACACTTCTATAGAGTTCAATGGACACTCATTCCTAGGATGCTTTTTAGTGTACCTGGGACAAAACATGGCCAATACCCTCTTGGCTTCCTCTTGTTTCATTTTGATATGTAAGGTATCCATTTGCATGGCGAGAGTCTACCTCGTTTCGCTTTTGAAATCTTCCAGCCGATTCTCAAGTTCACTTATAAGGGATGAACTGGATGAGGATGTATTGGCTAAAGGTTGACTTCCCCTACCTCTCTTTCTGGCTACCCTAGAATGGTTTCTAAACACAGTCTTTATGTCATCATAAGGTAGTTGGTAGATGTCTCCCCCAGCCAGCAAATGAAGGGTATCTAGAAGGTCTTTAGGGACTCCTCTGAGCAGGACCAACTTCAAAGATTCAGGGTCAAGTGTGCACCTAGCCCTTTTATAACTGAGTTGAAACCTCTCTTCATAGTCTTCTAAAGATTCATCACTTCCCATGGTCATTTGGAAGATTTCTTCTTTGATATCCTTTGACCTACAGTAGTCCCGGTATTTGTTGTTAAAGGCTTGCTACATCTGAGCCCAAGTTGTGATCCTGTTTCCAAGTAACCCCATGAACCAGCGCAATGCTGCATCCTTGAGGGTAGAAGGAAACAGTTTCAACTTTTGCTTATCTTCTGCATAGTCATAGGTTCAACAAAGAACAGCAAATTCAAACAAGAAGGTATCAGGATCTTCGGTAGTCAATCCATGGAAGTGAGGTAAGGCTGAAGGACTTATGTTTTTCATTTTTGTGTCCCCATTGGTCTCTCGGATAGGAAAGGCACCCTCTATTCTTTCCCCATTTCCTCTAATGTTTCTGTTTTCAGCCATAGTCTCAGGAGGAATGGTTTCTTACTCTTCTTCTGTTATAGGATCTTCGTATATCTCTGGAGGTTCACCTGTAGGTTCTTCTAGATCACTGCCACCAAAGAAGAGAGAAGGGTGACTTAGTGATGTGGTAGGGGTGTTGGGTAGGAATTTTCCTAAATTGTCTCTGTTTCTATGAGGCATGAAAGGAAATCTCTTTTTGGGTGATTTTTTTTTTTTTTTTTTTTTTTTTTTTTTTTTTTTTTCTGCTTGTACCTGCAAAACTGAAATGGATTGAACAACAAACTACAACTAACTAAAATGAATCTTTCTAAAATGAAATTGCAAAATTGAAATGAAAGCAGGAAATGACTAATCTACTCTTGCTGAAATGGTTTGCATAATTGAAATGAAAGCAGGAAATGACTAATCTACTCTTGCTAAAATGGAAATTACAGAATTGAAATGAAAGCAGGAAATGCCTAATCTAAGCTTGCTGAAATGAAATTGAAGAATGGAAATGAAAGCAGGAAATGTCTAATCTACTTTTGCAGAATTGAGATTGCCGAATTGAAATGAAACAACTACTCTACTTTTGCTGAAATAAACTACTTAGCAGAATGTTGCAGTAGAAAATAGAAGAAAAGCAGTAATCACAAAATACTCTGACGCTTCCCCAGCAAAGGCGCCGAAAAGATGGTGGGCTCCAGTATTGCATAATAATGCTACAACTCCTGGGGATTCCTTCTTTACTTTTATCAACCCGGTAGTTCGTAACAAACTTGGAAGTGACAATGTTGTATGCATAAGTACTAGCTCTTACTGCAGGTTGTCACTTGATCAGTAGGCGCAAGTTCGCTAGGAGCTTAAACCAACTTCTGTGAGTTCTTAGAAGAAGCTTTTAACTGTGATGGAAGAAATCTAACTCTACAGAGGCTATCCTATTTGTAGAAAGAGAATGAAAACTGAAATGGAACGCAAACCCTAGCAAGCCCTAGTTTGCCTACTAACCCTACTTTTGCAAGAAAAGACATGGAAACTAATGAAATGAGTGCCATTGACTATGGAAAAGGTAAATTTCATTTATTCAGGCTACTTCTAAAAAGAAATGAGAAGAAACCATCTTTTTGTACTTTTGAGTGTTTTTATGTCAAATTATTATGCTTGTGATTTATCTGGCTATGACTGTGTAGAGGTTTGGTGGAAAAGGAAGATGGAGTTTGTTGTTGAAAAGGTGGAGGAAGGTGTGGAGAGGTCCTGAGAAGCCTGTAGTACCCTTCTGAAGACTTCCATAGTGATCAGACTTTGAAAAATCACTCACAGGAAAATCTACAGGAGGTTCTACAAGAGGATCTACAAGAGGAGGCCGAAAGTTGTTTTTGGAGTTTTGAAAGTGGAAAAAAGATGGGAAAAAGGAAATGAAGGCTATATGAAGGTGTGGAGGTGTCTAGAACTTATCAAGGAAGATCAGGGATGAATGTGATGGTCAGATTTGTTCAGATGGAAAGAAAACAACTTTATGGAGAAAACGTAGAAATTAGGGCAGATTGACGAAATGATGCGATTGACTTGGGAAATCTATGAGAAGTGAGTTGGGGCTGGCTGTTGCATGGATGGATGGTGAACTGGAAGGTCCTGCAATAGATCTGCACAAAAACTGATCAAAGAAAGAACTACTATACCATGAAAACAGAGCTTTTCTAGCTTGACCTAATTTCTGACCTAAAAACAAAAAATGTTGAACAGTAACCTATGAACAGAAAATCATGTGGAGAGAACTATGGTAAAAGAACAGAAAATTATCTAAGCAACCGAATCTGAATTAATCTATCAACCTTTCCAAATCAAGTTATCACACTAGCAGTTGCATTGGAAGAGCAAAAAATATGTTTTTGGTGGCAGCAGAAGTGCCTTGACCTCAAATCATAGTCCCAGGAAGGGAGAAAGGAGATCAGGGCCTGCTGTTGGCCTTTTTGAATCTTATCTTGTCACTACATAAACCTACTTGATCTACTGAAACAACAACAACTATACTAACCATCAAAAGCAACCTAATCTAACAAAGTAAAGTGAATCTAAGCAACAGAAATTAGCTGATGAACTGAAGCAAAAACATATAAGTACACAGTAGGAGGTGTTGGGCAACTTGGGTTGGGCCCTAACCCAAGAGCTTCATCCCTCTTGAAGAAATAAGTGCTGGCTCAAAAACTATTTCATCTTCATTATCAAAAAATAGCAGTTACATCACATAAACTGTTCTCAAAAAGAACTCAAAAATAAGCTGAACAATGTGCTGCAAAAAAGGGCAAAAATCTACTAAGAATAGGCTAACCTACTGAGGCTCAAAGCCTTCTTATTTATACAAATGGGGATTTGCAATAGTCCTCCTAAATCAAGGAACTCGGCTTCCTAGAACTGAAGATAAACAGTATTCCTACTTGACTTGCTCGGCGGCCCCTTGGAATCATCAATGTGGGCCTTTGTGCTCCGAGTTGCTGATGGAGGATTCGACAAAAGGGGTCATTAATGAATGAGACACCCCCCTACAAGTCCTCTTCCTTGTTTTCCTTGAGTTTGGCTGCCGTTTGCTCATAAATTCCTTGTCTAGAGCCCGGACACCCATTAGAAAATTTCCTCAATCATACATGTTATCCTCTGCTCGTGCAGGATCCCAACCTGCCATGTGGAAAGAGTGACACATGTCTCCCCCATGAACATCTCCCCAGGTGTAATCTCAGTGATGAATGATATGCCACCCCTGCAGAATATCACCTCATCTCCCAACCCGTGGTTGTCAACTCGTGCACCAACCCTGCTCCTCCACTATAGAATATCTATCATGCCCCTGAGGCACTAAATCTCATAGTGTCATTTCAGGAAAATCCCACAAGTCTTGGTATCCACACTATGGGCTTGGATTGAACACAACAAGGATCCCCTCAAACTTCATGTAGTGCCAACAAGTGGAAGATGTGTGGGTTTCGATGAGTATGATCAAGAACCCATGTAGATGCTCCTGACTATAGGTTTTAACCCCGTACAAAAATTACCTGCATACGTATTCTAAAAAAACAAAAAATAAACAATGCGAGAGCATAACACATATACACAGAGATTTTCCCCTAGATCCCAAAACCAGAACTAACAACTTGATTTTTCATTATATTCCTTTCAATGTTACAATACATATTTATACATGTCGAAGCATCCAATACCATGGACCAAAAACTATTGCGTCCAAAACCATGGACCAAAAACAATCGCATCCAAAACCATGTGCGAAAACCATGCACAAAACCATAGGCGGGTCCACCCAACTTAATATAGGCTCCAAAAAAAAAATCTAACCCATAGATGGGAGCTACCCACCCCCCCCCTTCTAACCCCCCGGTTAACTACGTGGGCTAGTCATGGAAAGAATATAACACAACCCAACATTCTCCCACTTGTTGTTTTCTTTCCAAAAGAGGCCATAGGAAAGCTTAGTCATTTATCTAGCCCCGCAATGCCCATTGTTTCTCTACACCAAGAGAACTTCTAAGAGCTCACATATTTTGTCAATGCCTCTGCAATATTCTTCAAAGTGTCCACCTTTACCAGCAACACCTTTTTGTCTTCTATCATATCCCTCACAAAGTGATACTGAACATCAATTTGTTTTGCCTTTGAATGATAAGCATGGTTCTTTGCCAAGAAAATTGCACTTTGGTTGTCATAGTCTACCCTTATAACTCCCTGTACTAACCCCATACTTGAGCACTATCTATGCAACCAAACTGCTTCCTTGCTTGCATGAGTGGCTGCCATGTATTCTGCCTCTGTAGTTGATAGTGCCACTAAGATTATTTCTTACTCATCCAACTAACTGCACCTCCAAATAGGTTAAACACATACCCACTTGTAGATCTTCTCTGATCCAGATTTCCAGCCCACTCTGCATCAACAAAGCCACGAATATCCAAAACTCTGTCCAATCTTGGTCTTCCTTAGTAGCACAAACCATAATCACTAGTGCCACGCCAATACCTGAAGACCCACTTCATTGTTGTTCAATGCTCCTTCCCTGGTTTTGACATAAACCCGCTCAATACTCCCACTACAATGTTTGGTCTAGTACAAACCATCGCATACATTAGACTATTGACTACACTTGCATATGGAACATGTGACATGTCCTCTTCCTCTTCCTATGTCTTGGGACACTGTTCGGCAAATAATTTTACACCTACATGAATAGGAACCTTCACCGGTTTACCATCCTGCATATTAAACCTCTGCAATATTGTCTCGACATACATACTCTGTTTAACCAGAGCTGCCTCTTTGCCCGATCTCTTTTAATTTCCATGCCCAAAATATAGTTTGCAGCACCAAGATCTTTCATGTCAAATTTGGAGGACAATTGGGTCTTCAAATCCTAGATAGTTTCTTTGTCATTTACAACTAGCAACATATCATCCACATACAAGACCAGATAGATAACACGGTCACCAATTAATTTAAAATACACACAGTGATCTGCTTTGCTTCTTGTGAAGCCAAGTCCCCATATAAATGTATCAAATTTGTGATACCACATTCTTGGTCACTGTTTTAACCCATACAGATGCTTCTTTAACTTGCATACTAGTTCTTTCTTACTCTTCACCGCAAAGCCTTCAGGTTGCTTCATGTAGATCTCCTCTTCCAAATCCCCGTGAAGAAATTTTTCCTTCACATCCATCTGTTCTACCTCAAAATCAAAAGCAATAGCAATAGATAACAATAATCTAATAGAAGCTACCTTGGCAACAGGAGAAAAAATATCAGCAAAATCAATTCCCGACACCTGGGAATAACCTTTTGCTACCAACCGAGCTTTTTATTTCTCCACCTATCCTTTTGAATTTGTCTTCTTCTTGAACATCCATTTGCTGCCAATGGATTTCCTTCTAGCTAGCAACTCCACCAGATCCCAAACCTCGTTTTTTGCAAAGATGCCATTTCATTAATCATGGCCTCTTTCTAGAGTATGTCATCCTCTGAATCTACTGCTTCCTTCACAATTTTGCGATCATCATCAGTAATAGATAAAGCAAAATTTTAACAGAAAGCAGATGCACTATATATTTCTAGTTGTCTTCTTTCTCGAACTGATCTTCTCACACCCGGAGTTTGTGGCTCTTCATCTTTTGATTCCTCTTTTGTTGTAGAGTCTGATTCTTCCTCCTTAAGATCAAACTCTATCTTCTCAGGTTCCTTTGGTTGGACTTCATGTTTAATAACATATTTCACCTCTCTCAACACCACATCTCAACTGTACACAACCTTCCTTGTTACTGGGTTCCACAGCTTATAACCCTTTAAACCATCCTTATACCCAATAAAGATGCACTTTTCATATTTACTATCCAACTTGGTTCTTTTCTTCTTTGGAACATGTACATATGCATCACATCCAAATACCCTCAGATGTGAAAGAGAGGGTTTCTTACCAGCCCATACGTATTGTGGAGTCTTATCCTCCAATGATGATGAAGGTGATCTGTCGACCAGGTAACATGTTGTCTCCACCGCCTTTGCCCATAATTCATGTCCTAACCCGACACCACTGAGCATGCTTCTTTCCCTTTCCATCAACATCTTGTTAATTCTTTCTGCAACTCCATTTTTCTCTGGTGTGTATGGAGTAGTCTTCTGCCATGCTATATGACACTTCTTACAGAATTCTTCAAATTCCTTGCTTCAAAACTCTCCACCGTTATCTAACATTAGCACCTTTATCCTTTTCTCTGTCTGGTTTTCCACCAGAACCTTAAATTCTTTAAACCTGTCAAAGACTTCAAATTTATTCTTAAGGAAATATATCCAAGTATTCCTTGAGAAGTCATCTATAAATGATACATAGTACATAGACTTACCGAGTGATGGAACCTTCATAGGTCCAAACACATCACTATGCACAAGCTCTAATATCTATTTTTCCCTGTTACTACCAGAGGGGAAAGTCACCCGATTTTGCTTCCCATATACACAATTTTCACAGAAATCAAAATCTAGAGAGCTATTACTCATACCTTTACCATGAAGTATTCAAAGGCCCTTCTCTCCAATATGTCCAAGCCTTTGATGCCCCAATATGGTCTTCTCTCCAAAGACCACTAGATTTTCTGCTCCACTTTCAGGAACCACAGAACTGTTGCACCCATCAACAGCAGTGCTACCTTGCAGCTTCTACAGAGTTCCTATCCAAACTCCCCGCATCAATACCAGTGCTCCCCAAACCATCTTGCAAGTATCCTTCTCGAACACTATTTTTACACCTACATCATCTAGCTTGCTTATGGAAATCAGATTTCTAGCCAATGCAGGAATATGCAAAACTCCCAAAAGTGTTCTAACCCTTCCACCTTGCAACTTCAACTTTACTTTTCCGCGACCAATGATTCCAGCCTTCCTGTCATCCCCCAAGAAGGCATCACCACCATCATATTTCTCATACTCGCAGAACCACTCTCTATGCGGAGTGAAGTGAAAGGATGCACCTGAGTCAATCAACCATGCCTCATGATCTACATGTGTACTTGAAGAAGCCAAGTACACATCCCCACCTTCATCTGAGGTGGTTTTCACCTCTGCAGAAGGAGCATCATCAGATCCCTTTCCTTTGTCAAGAGCTTTAGATTTACAGTCCCTTCTATAGTGCCTTTCCTTTCTGCATTTCCAGCACACCACCTTTACAGGTTTTCCTAGATATTTAGATCTCCCACTCGATGACTTATTTTGTTTTTGTTCTAGGACCGTCCTCATATAGACAAGGCATCACCATTATGGCTCTCCATATTTTTCCGTCTCATCTCCTCCATCAGCAAGGATGAGACTATTTCATCAAACTGCAAGGCAGTTGCATTGCTACCTATTGCAATAACCAAACTATCCCACGAATCTGGTAGAGAACACAACAAACTGATGCACTTATCTTCATCTGAAATTTTAATATCAACAAATAATAACTGACTTACCACAGTATTAAATGCATTCAGATGCTCTGTCACCGAGTCTCCATCTTTAATCCTCAGGTTATACAGCTTTTTCCATAGGAACAGTTTATTCACTAGAGACTTAGATTGGTACAAAGTCCCTAATTTGTCCCACAAAGCCTTAGCCGTAGCTTCCCCTGATACATTCAGTAATACTAAATTTGACACACACAATCGTATTGTGCCCTTTTCCTTCCGATCCAACTTCTTCCATTCTTCATCGGACACTCATGTTGGTTTAGTACCGCGATCTACTGCGATCCATTGATCCTTGTACACCAACAAATCCTCCATCTTGAGTTTCCACAACTCAAAACTCTGACCATTAAATTTCTCAATCTCTATCTTTCCACTACTCGCCATATTCTTTCACCACCAAAATCAATCTCGCAGGTCTCCCACTAAACAGGGTCTACCATAGGCCTGATCGAAACCCCTCAGCAACAGAGGCATCCCCTTGAAGCCAAAACAGCTCTGATACCAAATGTAGGTTTTAACCTCGTATAGAAATTACCTGCATATGAATTCTAAAAAATAGAAAATAAACAATGTGAGAGCATAACACATAAAACATATATACACAGAGATTTTCCCCTGGATCCCAAAACCGGGACTACCAGCTTGATTTTTCATTATATTCCTTTAAATGTTACAATACATATTTATACATATCGAAGCATCCAATTCCATGGACCGAAAACCATCGCATCCAAAACCATGGACCGAAAACCATCGCATCCAAAACCATGTGCCAAAACCATGCACAAAACCATAGGTGGATCCGCCCAACGTAATATAGGGTCCAAAGAAAAAAATTCAGAGGCACTGCCCTGGACCCCGTAGAGGGGGGCTACCTGCCCCCCTCAAACCCCCCTGTAACCCCCCCACTACTCAATCGACACAACGAAGGGGGGGCTCCGCCCCCCCTCTAACCCCCCGGTTAACTGCATGGGCTAGTCATGGAAAGAATATAACACAACCCAACACTGACCCGTCCTGTGACCAATTCACTCTCACAACCTGGGTATGTCCACCCCAATGACATGCCTATCATCCTCATCAAGGAACATCCCTTCTAGTTGGTGGGCTCCAGTATTGCAGCAATATTGCTACAACTCCTGGGGATTCCTTCTTTACTTTTATCAACCCAGTAGTTCGTAACAAATTTGGAAGCAACGATGTTGTATGCACAAGTACTAGCTCTTACTGTAGGATGTCACTTGATCAGCTGGCGCAAGTTTTCTAGGAGCTTAAGCCAAATTCTATGAGTTCTCATAAGAAGCTTACTGTGATGGAAGAAAGCTAACTCTACAGAGGCTATCCTATTTGCAGAAAGAGAATGAAAACTGAAATGGAACGCAAACCCTAGTTTACCTACTAACCCTACTTTTGCAAAAAAATAGATGGAAACTAATGAAATGAGTGCCATTGACTATGGAAAAGGTAAATTGCATTTATTCAGGCTACTTCTGAAAAGAAATGAGAAGAAATCATCTTTTTGTACTTTTGAGTGTTTTTATGTGAAATTATTATGCTTGTGATTTATCTGGCTATGACTGTGTAGAGGTTTGGTGGCAAAGGAAGATGGAGTTGGTTGTTGAAAAGGTGGAGGAAGGTGTGGAGAGGTCCTAAGAAGCCCCTAGTACCCTTCTGAAGACATCCATAGTGATCGGACTTCGAAAAATCACTCACAGGAAATTCTACATGAGGCTACAGGGGATCTACAGGAGGTTCTACAGGAGGATCTATAGAAGGAGGCCACAAGCTATTTTTGGAGTTTTGAAAGTGGAAAAATGATGCGAAAAGGGAAATGAAGTCTAGATGAAGGTGCGGAGGTGTCTAGAAATTATCAAGGAAGATCAAGGATGAATGTGATGGTCAGATTTGTTCGGATGGCAATAAAACAACTTTATGGAGAAAACGCAGAAATTAGGGAAGATTGGAGAAATGATGCGATTGACTTGGGAAATCTATGAGAAGTGAGCTGGGGCTAGCTGTTGCATGGATGGATGGTGAACTAGAAGGTCCTGCAATAGATCTACACAAAAACTGATCAAACAAAAAACTACTATACCATGAAAACAAAGTTTTTTCTCGCTTGACCTAATTTCTGACCTAAAAACAGAAAATGTTGAACAGTAACCTATGAACAGAAAAGAATGTGGAGAAAACTATGGTAAAAGAACAGAAAATGATCTAAGCAACCGAATCTAAATTAATCTATCAACCTTTCCAAATCAAGTTATCACACTAGCAGTTGCATTGGAAGAGCAAAAACTGTGTTTTTGGTGGCAGCAGAAGTGCTTTGACCTCAAATCATAGTCCTAGGAAGGGAGAAAGGAGATCAGGGAATATTGTTTGCCTTTTTGAATCTTATCTTGTCACTACATTAACCTACTTGATCAACTGAAACAACAACAACTATACTAACCATCAAAAGCAACCTAATCTAACAAAGTAAAGTGAATCTATGCAACAAAAATTAACTGATGAATTGAAGCAAAAACATATAAGTACATAGTAGGAGGTGCTGGGAAACTTGGGTCGGACCCTAACCCAAGAGCTTCAGCCCTCTGGAAGAAATCAATGCTGGCTCAAAAACTGTTTCGTCTTCATTATCAAAAAATAGCAGTTACATCACATAAATTGTTCTCAAAAAGAACTCGAAAATAAGCTGAACAATGTGCTGCACAAAAGTGTGAAAATCTACTAAGAATTGGCTAACCTACTGAGGCTCGAAGCCTTCTTATTTATACAAATGGGGACTTCCATCAATCTTCCTAAAATCAAGGAACTCGGCTTCCTAGAACTGAAGATAAACATCAGTCCTACTTGACTTGCTCGGTTGCCTCTTGGAATCATCAATGTGGGCCTTTGTGCTCTAAGTTGCTGATGGAGGATTGGAGGAAATGGGTCATTAATGAAGGAGACACCCCCCCTACAAGTCCTCTTCCCTGTTTTCCTTGTGTTTGACTGCTATTTGCTCATAAATTCCTTGTCTTTGTCCAAAATTGTCCAAAAAATCTGCATAAAACACTCATTAGACTACATGGAAAAGTGACTAACCCAGTTCACTCTATTAGCATAAATATATTCAAAAACATGCAACGAACTAATGAGAATGGTGGATTAAGTCGAAACAAGAGGCAGAATGAGCCCATATAATTACCCATTTCTAAGGCTCATCACAAGTAGCACTCCCTCTGTCTACAATGAAACCTCACACACTACTGCATATAACCATGTATCCTCGTGTCTCTTGGCATACAACTACACCCAATCACACATCTCTATGCACCATCAGACCTAGCTACATGCTGCTACATCATCTCAGATCAACTAGTGTCCTTCCTATATCGATGTGTCTGTCACTCTATGAAGGAATGCATTAATATGTGAATTACTCCTCCTACACCACGATGCAACCCTGCACACCACTTCACACCTTCATGCTCCTCCGTATATTGTTGTGCACCGTTGCATACCCCTATACACCCCTAGATATCAAGGTCTAAGACTGAGTCCATAGGCATCCTCCTGCATCCTGTCAGGGTTACCATCTCTACTACCACTCTACTAGTAAGCCCTCCACGATGTGAGCTATATCTCCTCATCTTCCCAAATAGACCTAAGCGGCCTAACTCTTTCCATGCTAATGTGAATAACACTACTGAGCCTATCCTTAATAGCTATGGTGTCCAATATACTAGTGAGAGAGCACCATCTCCATACGATACTATGTCCGGTGGCCTATCGATGCCACCTCCTCCTATCAACTCCATCCAAAGTAGGCTAATCATCCTACAATCCCATGTATGCCCAACGTGCCATGACAACTCATGAAATATGCCTGCTCCACTATTAATTGATCATGTCACTAGTGTTGTCAGGAACTCTACAGGGGATATGAAACAATGTGTGTGCCCAACCACTGAGTCTATCATGCAACTACTACCATCACCTACTGACTCCATGATGTGAAAGAGAATCCCACCTAGATCCCAAAAACAATGTGGCTCTCTAGCCCCTCTGGTAATCCATAGCCTTTGTTGAACTGTGGCCATCCCCAATTTTGTGAGCATGGGAGTCACTAAGGAATTTTACCCAATTTTAGTAATATTAATTAAAAAGGGGAAAATATTATTAGAGAAAGGTGGCTAGTATTACTTTATCGGAGAATAGATGCAAATTATTATTTTATTGAATGGTGGCAAAAGTGACTTAGTATAAAATGGCCTCCACCAATAAAATAATATTAAATATATATATACATATATATATATATATATATATATATATATATAGGAATGAGGAGAAATTATAAAAGGTGGATGGACTCATTTTGTGGATTATCTTCTACATTTACAAACAAACACTCACTTGTACGCTTTGTTGTTTAGCAAGTCTACCAGTTGTTTAGCCACGAATCTCTCATGTGGAAGATTTAACCTCTACTTCGGGGGCCATCCGTGCCCACCCTAGGGAAGTTGTTCTATAGGATATTTCAAGAAGTCAGGGGCAGCAACACACATCAGTCACCATCACAGAGAAAGGGAAGTGTGTATTTCTGGGCAGCCAGAAAAAAATGTGGAGGGAACTGAAGATTAGCAGGGGACTCATTGCTTGTCGGGAGGTCTAGGAGCTGAGGAGGCAGCACAAAGCAGGCATTTTCACTGGAGTTTGCAGCTAGCAGAGCCAGCTACCAGCAATTCGCAATTCTAAGTAGAGGGACAGTGCAGAGGCCACCCAACAAAAATTCGTGGTATTTGGGGAGCAGCTGATCTTGGCTAAGAGTCATCTAGGTAGTGAGGATTTGGATAGCAGGGGTAAATCCAGCATTTTGGAGAAGTTTGCAGATGGATTTGCAAGCAGTTTGTAGCAGGTCAAATTTGGCAGCCATAGCTAGGGTGAGGCTCCAAGGGGTCGAAAATTAGAAGTCAAAACCAATGAAATTCCCTTCTGGGTTTTACTAGGTTTTGGCCAAGGAGTCCTGGGTTAAAAGGACACAATTTTCTGGGTAGTTTTAGTGCATTTTCCATCTAGTCAAAGTTCAGTAGTGTCGTAGTTTTTAGGGAAATGCAGTGCAGATTGGTGCAGTAGTTGGGTAGACTTCGGCTTAACCATTTTCCTACCTAGGTTTGGTCCTGCTTGTCCATTGAGACAAGCCCAGGTGCACCATTACACTATATATTGTATTTGGTTTTCAAAATTATAATAAAATGGCTCAAAAGTTCTTCATTTACAGTTTTTGTATGGGGGCTGTCATACGGAAAGAGTCGTTAGTGCGGACACAACCGACCTCCCTAGAAGCCTAAGACTTTCTAGTGACAAACAAGACAAATAAGAGCAATCCTTCACTAAATATGCCTTTACAATATGAGAAATCAAGTGTTTAGATCCTACCTGTAACCCAACGCTGTTGTAGTAGTCCAGCTTCGTTGATCCGGATGAGCTCCTCCTTCCCTTTGAAACCTGCATTCACTAACAATCAAACGATTAAATAGCACCTGAATATCACATAAAATAAAACATATTTAACATATAGACCAAGGAGTATATGAAACAACTCATAAATAACAAATTGTTGAGAAGAATGGACTAATTTGTATTAAAAGGTAACAAAAGGAACCATTACAACCTGAGCCTTGGTGTTGTGCAGGTCCTTCCCAGCGTCCACAAGGGTTCTCCTTTACTCTGATCAGCTCACCCACTTCCAAATGAAACAAGCAAAGATGGTAATCTCTCCTCACAAGCTTCTACAAGGAAGTCCTAATTCCAGCAGCATCTACCCTTAGGAATGTTCAGCTTTCAACCTCCCCTCCCTTTGGCCCAATGCCTGTATTTATAGTGCTCTAGAGGAAGTTATTCAGGTCCACCATCAATGGGATAAGCCCCTCTTTGGATGGGATAGCTCCCCTCTTGATGGGATAAGTTCCTCTTTGGTAGGGATACATGAACCATCTGGAGGCGCTTCATACACGTCAAAAAGCTTCTAGAATGCTCTAGAAATGACCACAAGTAACTTTTTGAGAGTGAAACTTGCGCCTTTTGACCTTTACAGGAGTACGCACCCATTGCTTTACATACAGAGCGTACAAGTATGCAGGTATTGTGAACTTGGGTTGCGTACACGCAGGTAAGGCTAAGAGAAACTCCGTACCAGAGATAATTGACTTTAAATGACTTTTCTCTCTTTCTTGAAGTTTGCGATGAAGAGCAGAGGCATGAGACTTGCCAAGGAGGATAGTATGACAGTGGATGGAGCCATACTAACTGAAAATAGTCATGGTGACATTTTTTAGTGTAACAGATTGCCCCCTAAAGTGCGAAGCCTGTAGTAGGTTAGGGTTTTTATATGATCTAGGAAGGGTGAAGTACTTTATCATTTCAAGGAGTATCTTGCGGAGAGCCCGGTCAGAACCTGCAAATATTCAACAAAAAATACATATATAAGATGATATCATCGCTGAGGTAGGCATTCCCATACTCAGATTAACAACTTTAACTAACAATCTAACTACTGCTCTGATACAAGAATGATTTTGCAGTACATCACAATCATAGACTTTTGTAGACACAGTATGGACGCAGCCATCTGTTTATGATTAGTCTACTATATAATGAATACAAAACTCCTCGCAGCCTGGATGGTGGAAACTAGATCCAGGGTCTTCATCTCTACTTCCTGAATTGGTACGATTCTATCCATGCGAATAAATGAGTTGATGTCGAACATGGTAGAAACCACTTGATTACCAGTCAATGATGTAAACTGTTAACAAGTATGAGAGAGACCACCAGTGATGTCAATGGTTCTCAAAGTACCCAGTACAATCCATGAAATGTGAATAAATGGGTTGATGTCGAACACGTCACGGAATCCTTTGATCGAAAGTCAATGATGTAAACTGTCATCAAAGGCGAGAAACCTGCCGTTGATGCATGCAGACTTCAAGGCACTGACGATTTCTAAGTCATCTTTCTAGATAATGTGCTGATGTCGATAGAAAGCGACCCGTTGCAGGCAAGCCCACAACACGAAATCATTGTTCAAGTTGAAGAAATGTTGCTGTAAGGACTGACTCAGGGATGGTCAAATGGATGACAAGTATTTTGCATATGAATGGTTTATTTGCAGAGACCTCTTGAACACATAACGACACGACAGATGGCTTGGTGACGATTGACCCAAAGTTAATACCCAGAAACGGTTGAAGACTTTCAAAGTGGTTTTATCAGCTTTAAGGCAAAGGATTTCCCAACCCAGGTGAATGAAACGTGTCGTGTTCAAGAGCGGTGATAAGGTTCTTCTGTAACAAAGAATAACAAATAGGTTCATTCTTCTCTCTTTTCCCCCACCATTTCTGGCAAGTACCTCTTTATTTTTTACAAGCTTGAGGAGGATAACATATGCTTGATTATAAGCTCATCCTTCGGATGAGTCCAACTTAGTTTAGATTCGGACCCTAAGAAGGAGTGGTCCGTTCCTGTTTGTAATCGAACAGGTCCTTTACTGTGAAATTTTAACGAGTCCAGTATAGGAGAAACTCGGTGTTTTTCAATTTTAGAGAGTCTGAAAAAACTAAAGAAGACTCCAAGGTGAACTTTTTCGTAAATTTGTGTCTCCCAAGCCCGAAAAAGTATAAAATAATACCTGAGAGAACCGCTTGATCTTGCGACCAAGGAGTACTTTCATGATTAATGCCTTTGACCTGAAAAGTAAAAAGCGATCAGAGGCATGTCGTTTTATTTCCAGTATCGAATTTGAAACGACAAAAATCCGGCAATCTTTTCTTGTTTTTACGGTCAGAAAAGGGCTATAAGAGACCGTCTTTTAATTCCATTTTAACGAGTGTAAAAGAAACGCTCGGCAATCTTTTCATGTTTTAGGAGTCAGAAAAGGGCTTAAAAGATGACTCTGATGTCTTGGTTCGTGAAAAATGATGATTTTACCCTAAAGTCCTTTTGTCCTGCACAAAAACAACACATTACTCATACCTGTTTAAGATGGCTAAAAAATACATTGAAAAATATCTTTTCATGGTGAAAAATAAACAAACTTAGCATTCATTTATCCAAAAAACCTATAAAAAGACTTTTTACCATGTCATTTTTACCATTTTACTGTTGAGGGTGAGAAAAGGGCTTTTGACAAGAAACTTCCCGTGGACTTTGCGGAGAATCCGACCGTTGGAATCGAGCGCCGTCTCTTTCAGGTATTTCACAACATCCTCCTCTTCAATTTCATCCGTTTAGAATTCCATTTTAAGTTTTAGTTTGATTTTTTGGAGGGTTTGGGGTTTTAGGGTCCGCTTTTCGGGGGACGCAGGTGCCCCATGGGTGACCTGCGTACTCCGACATTTTCATATATGGGAAAATGGTCGGAGTACGCAGCCCACCTTCAGAACAGCTGCGTACCCACGCTCTGTTTTCCGAACGCGGGGTGCGTACTCCGCGCAAAGCGGATTTTCAAAACCCAAACTCAAAACCTAACCATCAAAATTTAATTTAATGAATTCTAATCAATGTTTTTTGGTGCGTAGATTGCCCACCATGCTAGATTGGCGTGAAAGAGAACACGAAGATGTCGATTTGGCCGCAATAGGTCATCAACCTTCCATTGATGCTTTAAAGGCATGCGGTCTCTACAAGTACTGGGCCATACCTGGCATGAGGGCCCAGGTGCCATTCTTAGAGTGGCTGGTTGAAAGGTGGAATATTCAAGATCAATGTTTTTACATCGGAGAACACCAGCTCGAGATAGAGCCCTCCGACATATATTTTCTCACTGGCTTGCCTAACAGGGGCGAGCAACTGTCTCTATTCCGGACTAGGCCTGGTGGCCAATCCCTTGCTAGTCTCCGGCTAGAGTGGTGCAACAATCAAAACCAGGAGAAGGGGATAGAAATCAAATACATATCCCGACCTGAACTTATGGTAATTGCCTTTACAGTTACCAGACTTTGCGGTGCTGCCTCTTTGCACATAGCCACTGGTTCCCAAATACGGATGGCTATAGATTTCTTCCGAGGCACCATTTTCAACTGGTGCGATGCTGTGTTGGCCAATATGAAGGGCCAACTGACTAGGGCAAAGAACGGACAATTGAAGACCTTTGGATATGGGCCTTTAGTTTTGAGCTTTGCCTTAGAGAGAGTTCCAATGCTGATCCCCTAGCATCTTACTGTTCCAGTTGGGCCTCCTCGGGAGCCTAAGTTGACGCGGTGGGTTTTAGTAATGGCACGGCATCCTGATGAGGGAGCGGGAGTTGTCTGATTTCCTGTGGGTTACTTTCACTGGTTGGAGGACCAGGTCTTTGCGATTCAGGATTTTCCTTATGTCGGAGTAGATTTTCGCAATGATCCGGACATGGTTCTTCCACAGGGAGAACAATGGGACGACAGAGGTACTTCATTTTTCACAAGTTTTTAAATTATCTATTTTTTTTTTTTATATATCGTCTCAAAACTGACAGCAAAAAATTTTCAAAATGCAGATGTAGGCCCACGGCGTCCGGCCAATCTCCGGGCTTTTGAGAGAAGAGTACCAGTTGCACCAGCACCAGCCCCACAGGATGCGGCCGCAGAGACCTTAGCCGAGCTAGAATAGGACCTAGAGCGTCTCACGGCGGACATACCAGAGACGACTATAGACGATATTCCTATCCGATTTCAGCGCTATGTGGTCGCAGTCCCAGGACCTTTCAGGAGGTTCCTGTGTAGGGTAGCGCGGGCAGTGGTCTCATATAGAGAGCACCACCAGTGATTGGCTAGTCACTTTTTGTAGACACATGTGACATTTTTGGTTTTTTGTACTTATCATTTTTGTCAATCATAAGGTGTTTTTCAACCTATGATCGAAGACGATGTATATTTTTTGACACACTCCTATCTATATATATCATTATTACCGGCTTATTTTGTTAAAAATGTGTGATGAAATGTTTATAAATTTACATTTATGATTGTTACAAATGTCTATTTAACATTCGAGACGCCATTGCATCTGCTAATGTATTTAAAGACCTTGGAATATGCTGATATTCAATGTAATCAAATTCACGTTCCAAGAGATGCACCCTCAAAAACAATCTTAATAACACTGGATTTCTAATGGCATAGACTCTATTAAGCTCTAGTACAACGAGTTCAAAATCTAACCTCACTATCAAACTCCGAATCCCAAATGAAATATATTCAGATAATAATTCAATCACTGCACTGTATTCTGCAATGTTGTTTGTTGTTTGACCGAGGCTCACCCCATGCATAGAAACTAACTTGTCAGAGGGCGAATAGATAACCCAAGCTGCGGAAGAGATATTCTGTGTACTACGACAAGCACCATCAGCAAATCCAATGTACGTTTGGAGAGGCGTCGACATCTGCAATATCAATAGTAAAACCAAGATAAGCCAGAATAACGACGAAAAACACACTCTCTAAGCTAAGCACACTGTCTAAACTAACAAAACACACCAGCTAGAAAGAAAAATTAACCTAACTAACCTAACTGAATCTCCATACCCACCATTTAAGCATAATACTTCTTTAGGTAAAGTCCATTTCTGGGCTTACCCAAAGAGTCCCCATCAAAATATACCAGCTCATAGGCCCCTTTTGCTAGCTTTCGCTTGACAATGTAGGGCCCATGCCACATGGGAACAAATTTTCCAGCACCTAATTTATCGTTAGCTTGATCATATAATAGCACTAGGTCTCCTTCCGAAAAATTACGAGGGGTCACGTTACGATCATACTGAGATTTCATCCTTTTTGCGTGAGTCTCGATTGCCAAAGCAGCATCACGTCGAGTCTCATCTAATTTAGCTAAGTATAACAGACGCTTCTCCTCTTCAGAAGTAGCTGGGAGTAATTCAATAGCCATTTGAAGTGATGGGATTTCGCATTCAATGGGCAACACTGCTTCCAAACCATAAACTAGTTGGAAAGGAGTGAACCCTGTTGATGTTTTCACTGAGGTTCGGTATGCCCAAAGCGCTAAAAATAACATGTTGTGCCAATTCGACCGATGAATGCCAATGATTCGTCGGATCATGATAACTAGAACTTTGTTGATGGACTCAACCAAACCGTTTTCTTGGGGATAATAAGGAGTAGAACTATCATGACGCAAACCAAGCTGGCTTGTAAGTTCTGTCATCATAATGTTTCGAAAATGGCGCCCATGGTCAGTGATTATCACTTGTGGGACACCAAACCTAGCAATAATATGATTGAATACGAAAATCGCAGCTGTCTTGCCATCTGCCTCGAATGTAGGCATTGCCTCGGCCCACTTAGTAAAATAATCAACCGCAAGGATGATATACGCATGCCCCCTGGCCGAGTGAGGGTTACATGTAATAAAATCGATACCCCATTTAGTAAAAGGACCAACGACAATTATAGGGTGGAGAGGAGCAGGTGGTGCGCGCATCTTGCGATCAAACACTTGACAGTTGTGGCATTTTCGGACCGCAATGATACAATCTTTAAACATGGACGGCCAAAAATAGCCAGCACGCAACACCTTCTGAGCTGTGGCATACCCAGACATATGACCGCCACATGCTCCAGAATGACAATCATTCAGAACCCTTTCTGCCTCTTCATGAGTTAAGCAACGATGAAAAACCAAGTCCGCCCCACAACGATAAAGAGTATCTCCAATAATTTTGTACTGTTGGGACTGGAATCGAATTTTCCGACGTTCCAACTTTGAAGCTTCGGGCCGAAAGGATTGGGTTTGGAGATAGACGATTATATCCCCATACCACGGATCTAAAGTGCTGATGAGAAACAGAGATTCATCCGCAGTGGGTTCTTCTGCCACAGTTTCCGTGTCAGCACGTGGGAAGTCACACATCAATTCCACAAAAACTAAAGATTTCTTAGACTTAGATTTTTCAAACTCTAAGTCGAACTCTTGCAAGATAACAATCCATTTAGAGTACTTGCCCCCTAGAAATTGTTTAGTCAAAATATAAATCATAGGGTTGCAATCCGAAATGACTGTAGTTTTACGGAGAAGAATGTAATGACGAAAACGTTGGACAGCCTGAACAGCTGCCAGGGCCAATTTCTCCATATGCGAATATTTTAGCTCAGTGGGATTTAACGTCCTACTAAGATAATATATCACATGTTCCATTCCGAATTCATCTTCCTGAACTAAGACCATTCCAATGGTGGAGTGGGAGGCGGCGAGATACAAAAAGTAGTCCTGGTTGTAGTTGGGAGGATGCAGCAACGGTGCATGGGTCAACGCGTGCTTAAGTGCATCAAAATATTTCTGAGCTATCTCATCCCAAGAGAATTGAGCATTTTGTTTCAACAACCGGGTGAAACCCTTTGTAACCTCGGCGTAGTTAGGAATGAATCGACGTAAAAAGTTTGCTTTCCCCTGCAAACTTTGGAGTTGGCGCAAACTCGAAGGAGGAGGCAATTTGATGATAGCTTCGACCTTTGAGGGATCGACGCGGATGCCGGCTTTTGAAACGACAAATCCTAGCAATCATCCCACTTCTATGCAGAAGACACATTTGTGTGGGTTCAAACGAATTCGATAATGCCGACACCTCATAAAAATAGCGCGTAAGTGAACAAGGTGATCAGCTCGATGTAAAGAATGAGCAGGCAAATCATCGAGATACGGTTGCACAATGTGCTTGATGTCGTGAAACGCGTAAGACATTGCCCGTTGGAAAGTGGCTCCGGCGTTCTTAAGTCCAAAAGGTAATTTGCAGTAAACAAATGTCCCCCAGGGACAAATGAAAGCCGTTTTTGGTTGGTCGGCAGGTAGAATATTGATTTGGTTGTAACCGGAAAAACCGTCCATAAAGGAAAATATTTCACTGCCGGCACAATCATCAATTATTTGATCGATATAGGGCGTAGGATAGTTGTCTTTTGGACAAGCATGATTTATATCCCTATAGTCGATGCATATTCTTATTGTTCCTTGTTTTTTGTTAATCGGAACAATATTCAATACCCAATCCGTTAACGGGATCGGATAAATGAAACCTGCTTTCAACAGCTTCTCGACTTCTGCTTTAATCGCAGCCGCTTTCCTAGGGTGTATCTGACGCAGACGTTGCCGAACGGGTTTAGCGTCCGGGTAGGTCTTGATTTCATGAACAACAATGGAGGGATCAATTCCTGGCATTTCCTCATAGGACCAGGCAAACACGTCGCGAAATTCTTGAAATAGGACCTTGTATGTTTGAATTTCGTCATCTGTACACGAGGCACCTATATGAATGTTCTCAATAATTCCGGTTTTGACTGAAATGTCAATGGCAATAGTTTGGGAAATGTTTCCCAAATTCAACTCTGAATCAGGATGTTTCATGGGATTCTGAGCGTCCTTGACATATTTAGCTATAAAAATTGATGAAAAATCATTTTCAAAGTCATCACCCTCAGGTAAAAACGAAGATCTTTGATGAAGATCTTCCCATGGTAGATCGTCTACACTTAGGATTTCGCGAAGTTGTTCGTCAGATGACACAACTTCAGGAAACGTTATCCGTTCTGAGGTTGATGTGAAAAGTGATTCCTCACGGACCACATTCATTTGGTCGATTTGGGTTGAACACGAGTCGGTAAAAGACTGCACAGCTTCATAAGCAATTTCATATGGACTCAAAGGCATGGCATCACCGAATGAGTCTATCTCAGATTCAGATGGGACAATCCAAGGATCATCGTAAATAATAGTGTCTGAAGTAATCATATGAATGAAAGCAAATGAAGGGTCTGCGTTGATTGGAGGGAAAGGAAAAGTTCCCAGTAAATCAGAATCTTTAACTAATCCTACACCAACATCCTTGTAAGGGATAGTCGTTTTACCGACATGCTGGATACTCTCTGAAGAGGCTGGGTCGGATGAAAAGTAAGCCAGCTGGTCTATCGTCACGATTTTACCATTGTATGGAAACTTTATAACTCTGAAGACCGATGACACGACCACTGTCATAGCGTAAGACCAACTGCGACCCAAAAGAAGGTTGTAGTCTAGAGGGGCATCAACCACCTCCACATCCAGACTAACGGTTTTTCCTTCAACCCCTATAGGCAAATCCTGTAGAATGCCAAACGGATGGAATCCACGGCCATCAAAGGCCTTAAGAATCGTCGGGGATTGGTTCAGTGAAGGAGAACCAAGCGATCTCCAACACTGAATCGACATAATACACGTAGAAGCTCCTTCATCAATTACAGTCCGATGAATTGGCCTGTTTTTTACTATCACTGGGATCTGGAAAGCCATCTGATGAGGGAGACGCGGTGTACTATTTTCTAGATCAAAGATTATCAGATTCAGGTCCTGAATATCAACAGCTCCTATAGCCGACAAGAGTAATTTTCGTTGTGCTGGGCATGATTGCAGCACTTCCAAAGCCGACATTGCTGAGGGTGAAACAGCTAAATCCTCAGCAATGTTATAATTCTGAGCTGCTCTCGCATGTGGATTGAAAGCAGACTTTCGAAGTATACCCTTAGCGGGCAGTTTGATTACCAAGTCCGGGTTAGGTTTCTCGATCTGTAGTGGATCGGAACCGGGAGCTGAGGTTGATGGATTAGAATGAGAAGATTCTGCTTCTTTGCCATCAACAGGACTCTTACTACCATAATCTTGCGATCGAGTCGCAATCCGTTCATGAGACATCATCAATATGGGTTCTTCACTGGCACTCGAGGAAGAACCTATCATTTTACTCTCCTGCTTTGGAAATGGATCTTTCAAAATAGCAGGAGTTGGGGAACCTTTAACGATTTTCACAACCTCTGCCCGATGAGGGCAATCTCTTGTGAAATGATCTTCTTCACAAATTAAACAAGGATAGCGAGGTTTGCACTTTTCGTCGTTAGATTCCGACTTTTCTTTTTTCTCCTTTGGAGCCTTGTTTGCTTTATCCTTCTTCTTGCCTTTCTTCTTACCACTATTTTTTGATTTAGCCGTAGATGACTCTACAGCGTGAATGTCGGCGGTAATTTCAGGAGAAGACCTTCCTGTCGGGGAGTCTGGTAAGGTTATTATTGGAGAAGAATTCTTTGAGGATTTCTTCTTACTTTTAGTATTCACCGTACCAATCATGCCATCAGCAGCATGAGATCCCGAAGGAGCAGCAGCGATTTGATTCGACTTAGGAAGATCTGGGATCTTCTCGTGCAACGTACCCGACTAAGTGTAAACTAAGTCAAGGTACTGGGCTTGAGCAATGACTTGCTCCTCAGTAACTACTTCGGCCTTAGCTACATCTTCAGTAATCTTCGGTAATAATGATTTTACAAACCATTCAGCTAAGATTTGGTCCAGGATAAAAACTTTCACTAAACGTCTTCGACGTCTCCATTCATGGATATGATCGGAAATATAAGTGGATGTCGATTGTTTTAATGAAGTTAATAACTCAGTACCATTATCGTATCTGACCGGCAACTGAAAATGAGTTAGGAACGAGGTAGCTAACTGACTGAAATTGTAAAAAGAGGCCCGTGGTAACTCAATGTACCACTTGGCCGCGAGACCAATGAGCGTACGCTGGAAAAGACGTAAGCGGATCGAATCATCCGAGATGGAATTTGAGGCACACCAGAGGTGGTAAGTCATCACATGATTTGACGGATCCTCTCCAGACTTACCTTCGAACTTGGGTATGTCACTGGGCAACTTATTTGGCATTGGCGGCCAAAACGGAAGATAATTGATTGGATCGTTCGTTAGGCGCGTCAAGTCGGGTAAATCCAAAGTTGTGATAAACGGTAATTGTCGGTTAGGATCTCTAAAACTCTGGGTCACAATACCAGTTCCAGGAGGAGGATATCCAGGATAACTAGGAATAGGAATCGCGTTCGGGATATTGTATCCTCCTGGAAAACCAGGATTAACCGGACCGTACTGGGGTTGTTGAGGTTGTTGATAAGTGTACCCAGGATACGGTTGATACTGGTAAACCGGTTGTTGGACAGCAGGACCGAATTGGTACTGTCCCTGGTACTATTGATAGGTAAATTGAGGTTGACTTGTTACAACAGTACTTAAACCAGGCTGCCCTACAGGCATCTGGACCGTGGTTTGAATCGTTGATCCGGACAACGGTAAAGATGTCTGAGGAGTGGTTGCAGAGACAGTAGAAACCGGAGCTGTCGATACTCTAGAAGTAAGTGCGGTAGATGTTGCGGTAGTTGCAGCAGTCGTTTGAGATGGAGTACTAGGTGCAATTGGCGGCTGAGTAACTACCGAAGTTACAGAAGTTTGAATATTTGACTGGACAGGTTGCGGTTGCTGGGGTGAACCAGAAACTACGGGTTGTCCAGTGTGAGGTAACAACTGTATACTTGGCTGCAACACCTGTTGACCTTGTGATGGATCCCACACTATCATTCCGGGGTATTGACCCGTAACAGGTTGAGGATACTGAGATCCGTAACCAGGTTGAGGGTAAGATTGATAATTGACAGGTACATTTCCTATATTTTGAACATAATCTTGACCTTGAGGTGGTAGATAACCTTGACTCGAGTATTGACCTTGAGGTTGATAACCTTGAGGTAAATACTGATACTCGGGTTGACCTTGACCTTGAGGTTGATACCCTTGAGGTAAATACTGATACTGAGGTTGACCTTGGGGTACATATTGAGGCTGGGGTTGACCTTGAGGAATGTATTGTACTATGGGTACATACTGTCCTTGAGGTTGCCCCCCAGACACAATTTGTGTACCTTGAGGTTGTCGCCCAGGCGTTAATTGAGGCTACCCACCAGGCGGTAATTGGCCACCTTGAGGTGGAGAACCGGGAACTGAACCTGACATCATGTAAATGTCCCCTACGCCCAACGGTTTATTACCATTGTTTCCAGCTAATAACCCATGTTCAATGGGTTGAGGAGATGCTCCCGCAAAAGTACCAGAAAGTCACTGATACCCGGAGGGAACAGAAGGACCGCTGTACAAGTAAGATTCAGGAGATTGAGTGAACACGGACGACTGACCAGACATATTTACAGGATTATAAATACCTCCAGGTGGAAAAGGAGTTCGAGGTGGAGAAAAACTTATCCCTGAGTTGTCTAAATAATTGGTTAACGAAAGGTACCAAGTAGTACTTCTAGGAGGACTGTAAAAGATAGATTCACGCTCTCTTAGATCAATAGTAGATTGATCTTCACGGATAGATACGCATAATTCTTCCTCTGGAGCAAGTTCTTCAATAGCTATCAAACCAGCAGGAAGATTTTCGGTGATGAATCTTTCTACCCTAGGTGAATCAGGTGCACTAGAAGTTGGAGTAACAGGTTCAGATACTTCAGGTTCTTTGCCTATATCACTAGTAGATGAAAAACTACCAGCAAGCTCAGAAACTGCAACAGCTTCGGGATTATAACCTGTTTCTAGACTTTGGTAAACCGGATGGACTACCAAGGACGATTCTCCTTCTTCAGGTGAACCTACTTTACTGCCACTAGGAGTTACAAGGACCTTTAAACCTTCGTAATGACTCAGAACCTCTTCGGGAGGTTGGCCTCGAAGTCTACGAGACCTCCTCAACAAATCGGCCACGGTGACAACTTCAGGAGACTTGCCCCGAGATCCAGGGGACTGTCTCGGTAATTCAGCCACAGTTAAAGACTTTTAACTACTGCACACGCAAACAAAGTAAAATCTCAAAGCAAACCACCTAAAGTCTCTAAAGAACCAAACAAATTTGAATCACACGCCTAAAGAATCTAGGGCGTCAAACCAAGCACAAACAGTAGCCTTCCGAACCAAAAACGCTAGTTGGAGATGAAACCCAACATTGCCGGATTCAGTGCAGAAGTGGCGGGTGGAACAGTTACCCCGGCAACCTGCTTAATGAATAGACCAGCACAAGTTCCTCCACTTTAACCGTCTCGAGTGAAGTGAACCCCTCGGAAAATCCAAGTGAGTCTAGCCGACGTCTACTCCAGGTACAGTGGGATCTTCCCTCCACCGTCACCTCGGTAGAATCCTAAAGATAATGGTCACTAAGGTTACCAACAGCAACAAATGCACCTGGGGAAATAGTCTACACTCCGACAGCACGCAAGGGCAGAGTATCAAGCTCAATCCCCTTGCCGGCTCCTTGACAATAATCCAAGGTTTACCGACAAGTGACCCTTGGCTCCTCGACAATGGTTAATCCGAGGTTTACCGTTTGTAATACGTGCGTGTCTAGCGTCGTTCCCAACGAGGGAGGATTGATCCCCTCACTGGTTCGGACACGAGCTCGTGCTTCTCCTTTAAGAGGAGCTTTCCCAGAGTACAAATGAAACAATTGGATTTATTCTATCACAAGATAAGCTACTTGTTTGGTTTTGTTGTCTTGGAGAGTTAATTACTCTCCTACTCCAAGACACTAGCCTGATCTATATTGGTGTTTCAGAGCCCTAGTAAATAAAAGTTACTAAGTTGATTTTATTTTAAGCGTTAATTTTATGGTTTTTCTTAAAGACAAAAGGGTAGTGGAGATGAAACTGTTGGTGTGTAGACTCGACTCGCAACCACTACAAAGATGCACCTAAGATGATTTACACTACTTTTCTTTTTCAATGAATCTCCTAGCTAAGAGAGTTGGAAAATGCAAATTTTATAGAAAACAACTTTCTTGGCAAAGACAATCAAAGAAACAATCTCTTTATCTTTTCAAAACATACAACTCATGACCACTAATTACTTCACGAAATTTCCTTTTTCTCCCAAAAGACTACAAATGCTACCAAAGCAAACTTTTTCCAAAAGAATTTTTTGTGTTTTTTCTATATTAATAAAGCATGTAAAACTATTTATCAAATCAAATTTAACAAATCTAAGACAATCAAATCAAATTCACTCAAAAGCAAATTAAAAGGAAATTTACCTAAAAGCAAAAAATAATGAGGACAAAAGCCTACAAGGATAATTCCCGGATGTTTTACTCAGTCAAAATGCAACTAAGGATCAGTTCATGCAGAATCATAAACTAATCAAAAAAACAAAATCGAAATCTTTTTGTTCTTTTTTCTCAAGAATGAAATTCAAGGCTTTAACAAACAAACTTTTCGAGATTCGCAAAGAGAAGACACAAAGGTAGGTCTCTCAAAAGGGTGACTTCTATGACAGGCCCGACTCCTAAGAGGATTGATCAAAACCAAGGAGATCCAAAGTTTGACAACCTCTAACGCCAAAGTCACTACAGGACCAGTTAAAAATCAAAACCTAAGGCAAAATCCCTATGAATTCCACCAAAACCCTCGACACTAACGGGACAAGTTCAGGTGAAGATCTCTGATAGTAAACCAATGGATCTGGGCAGTAAAAACAAATTAAAAACAAAATCTAAAGAGCAGAAAGAGGGAAAATGAAATTTTCTCAAATTTGACAGGGGTACGCAGGTGATCTGTTGACACAGGCGCGGGTACGCCCTGTGCACAAAGACGCAGTGCGTACAAGTACACACTGTGCCTAACTCAGAGGCTGCGTACTGCTGGCAAAGCTAAGAAAAATAAAAATCTAATTTGACTCTAAGCTAACCCACCCAAATACACAGTTAAACAGCCAAAAATCAGAAAACAAGCGATTTTTCTCAGACCAAAATATCAAATCAAAAAGAACTCAAACACATTCATGGATTCCCTAGCGGAGTCGCCATTTTGTCATATGGAAAGAGTCGTTAGTGCGGACACAACCGACCTCCCTAGAAGCCTAAGACTTTCTAGTGACAAACAAGACAAATAAGAGCAATCCTTCACTAAATATGCCTTTACAATATGAGAAATCAAGTGTTTAGATCCTACCTGTAACCCAACGTTGTTGTAGTAGTCCAGCTTCGTTGATCCGGATGAGCTCCTCCTTCCCTTCGAAACCTGCATTCACTAACAATCAAACGATTAAATAGCACCTGAATATCACATAAAATAAAACATATTTAACATATAGACCAAGGAGTATATGAAACAACTCATAAATAACAAATTGTTGAGAAGAATGGACTAATTTGTATTAAAAGGTAACAAAAGGAACCATTACAACCTGAGCCTTGGTGTTGTGCAGGTCCTTCCCAGGGTCCACAAGAGTTCTCCTTTACTCTGATCAGCTCACCCACTTCCAAATGAAACAAACAAAGATGGTAATCTCTCCTCACAAGCTTCTACAAGGAAGTCCTAATTCCAGCAGCATCTACCCTTAGGAATGTTCAGCTTTCAACCTCCCCTCCCTTTGGCCCAACGCCTGTATTTATAGTGCTCTAGAGGAAGTTATTCAGGTCCACCATCAATGGGATAAGCCCCTCTTTGGATGGGATAGCTCCCCTCTTGATGGGATAAGTTCCTCTTTGGTAGGGATACATGAACCATCTGGAGGCGCTTCATACACGTCAAACAAGCTTCTAGAATGCTCTAGAAATGACCACAAGTAACTTTTTGAGAGTGAAACTTGCGCCTTTTGACCTTTACAGGAGTACGCACCCATTGCTTTACATACAGAGCGTACAAGTACGCAGGTATTGTGAACTTGGGTTGCGTACACGCAGGTAAGGCTAAGAGAAACTGCGTACCAGAGATAATTGACTTTAAATGACTTTTCTCTCTTTCTTGAAGTTTGACATGAAGAGCAAAGGCATGAGACTTGCCAAGGAGGATAGTATGACAGTGGATGGAGCCATACTAACTGCAAATAGTCATGGTGACGTTTTTTAGTGTAACAGGGGCTTGATGAATATTTCGTTTTTGTATTTTGTTGCATAGGATAATTGCTATTATCACTTGTATTTCCTATTTAGGAACATTATAGTGGTATCAGAGCACGATCTTTTCTAGTTATGGGGAGCTAACAATATCATGGAGGTTTTGGTCATGCATGCATAGTGACTTGTTAATTTATGGGCACTCCAATGACATGGAAAGAGAAGAGTGAAAAAGGGATCATGGAGGAGTTGATGAGGCAGAACCAACAGTTGAGGAGACAAAACCAACAGGTCCTAGAGAGGATGCAACAAATGGTGGGGATGTTGAGTCATACCTAACAGAGAAGCCATGTGCATGCACGCACAACCTAGCAGTACAACAACCATACATATCGCCAACTTGGTTGTCCTACCATGCCTCATTTTCTGGATGAGCCAAAGGAGAAGCATGGGTCAAGGACAAGATCATCCTGTAGAGGAGGGATGTTAGAGGGTGATACTAGGGGGGGTTTTTGCTCGTGGAGACTGGGCTTTAGATGTCAGGAGCCTGAGGAGGAGGTTAACCATGAGGACATGCAGGATGGTGAGGGGAACATTGATATACCCAGTGTGGCGCAAGAGTCACCATTGTTGGATACATCTTTGATAGCACAGGTTGACACCTTGGTGGAGATAGTAGAGCTCCTGGATCTCCCGACAAGCAATGATTCCCTTGCTGATCTTCAGTTCCCTCTGCGTGTTTTTTGGTTGCCCAGAAATATGCACTTCCCTCTCTCTGTGCACAAAGACGCAGTGCGTACAAGTACACACTGTGCCTAACTCAGAGGCTGCGTACTGCTGGTAAAGCTAAGAAAAATAAAAATCTAATTTGACTCTAAGCTAACCCACCCAAATACACAGTTAAACAGCCAAAAATCAGAAAACAAGCGATTTTTCTCAGACCAAAATATCAAATCAAAAAGAACTCAAACACATTCATGGATTCCCTAGCGGAGTCGCCATTTTGTCATATGGAAAGAGTCGTTAGTGCGGACACAACCGACCTCCCTAGAAGCCTAAGACTTTCTAGTGACAAACAAGACAAATAAGAGCAATCCTTCACTAAATATGCCTTTACAATATGAGAAATCAAGTGTTTAGATCCTACCTGTAACCCAACGTTGTTGTAGTAGTCCAGCTTCGTTGATCCGGATGAGCTCCTCCTTCCCTTCGAAACCTGCATTCACTAACAATCAAACGATTAAATAGCACCTGAATATCACATAAAATAAAACATATTTAACATATAGACCAAGGAGTATATGAAACAACTCATAAATAACAAATTGTTGAGAAGAATGGACTAATTTGTATTAAAAGGTAACAAAAGGAACCATTACAACCTGAGCCTTGGTGTTGTGCAGGTCCTTCCCAGGGTCCACAAGAGTTCTCCTTTACTCTGATCAGCTCACCCACTTCCAAATGAAACAAACAAAGATGGTAATCTCTCCTCACAAGCTTCTACAAGGAAGTCCTAATTCCAGCAGCATCTACCCTTAGGAATGTTCAGCTTTCAACCTCCCCTCCCTTTGGCCCAACGCCTGTATTTATAGTGCTCTAGAGGAAGTTATTCAGGTCCACCATCAATGGGATAAGCCCCTCTTTGGATGGGATAGCTCCCCTCTTGATGGGATAAGTTCCTCTTTGGTAGGGATACATGAACCATCTGGAGGCGCTTCATACACGTCAAACAAGCTTCTAGAATGCTCTAGAAATGACCACAAGTAACTTTTTGAGAGTGAAACTTGCGCCTTTTGACCTTTACAGGAGTACGCACCCATTGCTTTACATACAGAGCGTACAAGTACGCAGGTATTGTGAACTTGGGTTGCGTACACGCAGGTAAGGCTAAGAGAAACTGCGTACCAGAGATAATTGACTTTAAATGACTTTTCTCTCTTTCTTGAAGTTTGACATGAAGAGCAAAGGCATGAGACTTGCCAAGGAGGATAGTATGACAGTGGATGGAGCCATACTAACTGCAAATAGTCATGGTGACGTTTTTTAGTGTAACAGGGGCTTGATGAATATTTCGTTTTTGTATTTTGTTGCATAGGATAATTGCTATTATCACTTGTATTTCCTATTTAGGAACATTATAGTGGTATCAGAGCACGATCTTTTCTAGTTATGGGGAGCTAACAATATCATGGAGGTTTTGGTCATGCATGCATAGTGACTTGTTAATTTATGGGCACTCCAATGACATGGAAAGAGAAGAGTGAAAAAGGGATCATGGAGGAGTTGATGAGGCAGAACCAACAGTTGAGGAGACAAAACCAACAGGTCCTAGAGAGGATGCAACAAATGGTGGGGATGTTGAGTCATACCTAACAGAGAAGCCATGTGCATGCACGCACAACCTAGCAGTACAACAACCATACATATCGCCAACTTGGTTGTCCTACCATGCCTCATTTTCTGGATGAGCCAAAGGAGAAGCATGGGTCAAGGACAAGATCATCCTGTAGAGGAGGGATGTTAGAGGGTGATACTAGGGGGGGTTTTTGCTCGTGGAGACTGGGCTTTAGATGTCAGGAGCCTGAGGAGGAGGTTAACCATGAGGACATGCAGGATGGTGAGGGGAACATTGATATACCCAGTGTGGCGCAAGAGTCACCATTGTTGGATACATCTTTGATAGCACAGGTTGACACCTTGGTGGAGATAGTAGAGCTCCTGGATCTCCCGACAAGCAATGATTCCCTTGCTGATCTTCAGTTCCCTCTGCGTGTTTTTTGGTTGCCCAGAAATATGCACTTCCCTCTCTCTGCGCTGGTGACTGATGTGTGTTGTTGCCCCTGACTCCCTGAAATCTCCTATAGAACAGCCTCCCTAGGGCGGGCACGGATGGTCCCCCAAAGTAGAGGTTGAATCTCCCATGTGAGAGATTTGTGGCTAAACAATCAGTAGAATTGCTAAATAGCAAAGCATACAAGTGAGTGTTTGTTTGCAAATGTAGAAGATAATCCACAAAATGAGTCCATCCTCCTTTTATAATTTCTCCTCATTCCTCTAGACTTCTTCTTTTTTAATATTATTTTATTGGTGGGGGCCATTTTCTACTAAGTCACTTTTGCCACCATTTAATAAAATAATAATTTGTCTTTATTCTCCTATAAAGTAATACTAACCACCTTCTCCAATAATATTTGCCCATTTTTAATTAATATTACTAAAATTGGGTAAAATTCCTTAGTGACTCCCATGGTCACAAAATTGGGGACATTACATTCTTTTTTCTCCTCTGATTTGTGTATGTTATATTTCTCATTTGTGGATAAAAATAGAATATCTCTTATATTATCATCGTATTCATATTCTTCTTCTTTATAAAAATCATTATTCTCTTTGGAATAGAAATTTTACTTTTTAGAAGATTTTCCTTTGAAGATTATTTTTCTAGGTTCTTCTTCATCATAATTATCTTCCTTGTAAAGACACTTAGTAAAAAAAATGTCATATATTAACACGGTTAAAACATATGAGAGGTAACTTACCTTCGAATTTGGATTTTCTCTTTAGTTTTGTGACTAGTTCAATCATTTCGATATCAAATTCATCAATGGAGCAGTCATCAGACTTGTATTTTCCTTACTTCTTAGATGCTTTACATGTTTCTTCCTTATGTGATGGGTTTCTCTTCCTCATTTTGTATTTAGTGAAAATTATGTGAAGCTCATCCATACTCACATTCTCCAAATCCCTTAATTCTTCTATGGCAGAGATCTTGGTGTCAAAACATGGACGAAGAGAACTCAAAATTTTTTGGACAACTATTGTTTCTTTAAATTCTTCACCAAATCCTTTGAGAGAATTAACCACTTCATATACTGAAAGAAAATAAGCAGCCAAATCTTCTTCACCATTCACTTTCCGGCTTTCAAATTGTCTCTCGAAAGTTTTAATCTTTTCCCTCTTTACTTTGTCACTTTCTTCATAGTTGCTTACAGGCTTGTCCCACATCTCTTTATTTTATTCGCACTACATAACTATGAATATGAAAAGCCACTTAAAATGGATTTCATATCTTTTTCATTGGAGACATAATCCTTTCTCCCATATTAATCATTTGGAGGAGAACATGGGACCTTATATCCATTGGTAATAGATTGTCAAACTTCAACACTAAGAGATCTCATTCTTATCTTCCAAAATAAAATAAAAAATTGTTCCATAAAAGAAAATAGTTTTGATTAATGTTTCTTGACTAGCCATAGCCTCCCTATAAGATCTTCTTCCAATTGTTAGATCGTTCTCGAAGAAGATTGCTTTGATATCAATTTTTGGAAATGCTAAGAGGGGGGGTTAAGAATTGTTTAATTACTTTTGACAAATTTTCACCTAGTTAATATTTAAACTAAATTCACATCACATAATCAATCATCCACAATGTATGAACACAAAGATTAAAGTGTAAATAAAAATTTGAAGAAGAAATACTTGAAAGCAATTTTTATTTTATTATAATATTTTGTGAGGACACCAATACTCAATAAGTACCAACTCATAGTAATTGCAAGCTCCAAACTAATCCTTTAATACACTAGATCTTGGACTTGAAATCAGGCCTAAACATGGCCTTTAAGACATGACAACTTGGCCTTCAAATAAGGCCTTAAATGGACCTTCAAATAGCATAACTCAACCCTGAAAATCAACCTTCAAACAATAGAAATCATCCCCTGAAACTTGGCCCTAAAATAGTATTACTCATCCCTAAACCTGATACTTCACAAGGACAGAACTTAGCCTTATGACAAGCCTAAAAACCAGGCTCTATAGGGAAAAAAATTGGCCCTTAAGATAAGCCTTCTCCTCACGAGAACTCAACCTACATGGCCTCCAAAGATACCAATACTTGTCCCTAAAAAAATAGTCCTCGAACAAACCAAAAACCCATCCCAAGAACAATGCCAAACAACCTTCAAAAGATAGTCCAAAACCCTTCCATAGAAAGTTGCTTCAACTTTATTTTGCTTCACTTCTTATTTTTTCATCAGGAAGTAACTTCAGACTTGCTCCTTGCATATCCTAAACATGGAGTTGAATGCTTAAGCTGAGTGGTTATAAATTCTCCTTCCCATACCCATTTATAGTGTGATTGGATTCTAGGTTAGGGTCAACTTGTCCATTGACTAGATTGACTCATTAAATTGTCAGAATGTATAGTGAATATTCAAAAAATAATTTCTCCTCAACCGTAAGAAGTTATAAGGTGTTCTATATCTAGCTAGAAAGGCCTTGAAATAAGATTTTCAACCATATATCCTATGCTCCCACTTGAGTTACATAATTGGAGTAAATATGCCTTCAAACATAGGATATCAAATGGGGCCTACTTGTATTTTGGTTGGGTCATCTTGAAAAAATATTTTATATATTTTCATTCCTATGGAATTAGAGAGAGTTCCATATACTGTTGGAAATTTCTTGAAATATAATATTTGAATATGTAATTTCCTCTTTAATATGGATAGCCCTTGACACAAATAATAATTGTTTTCAAAAAAAAAATATTTGTTGCATATATTATTTTCATTGATGACAATGAGTTATGTTATATTTCAAAAAGAATGTCTAAGATAGAAACAACATTAGTCATGGGTTAAAGGAAGCAATATGGTAGTTGGATATCTTGCATACCCTCTTCAAGTGAAGTCAAAGGAAGCTTGAATATTATTGAGTTTTTGATAACGTTATGATGCCCTAATGATCCTATAACTATCATTGTTTTGTAATACTCATCAATACCTTTCCAATCCAAGCATATATCACTCTGAAAAACTCCTCCCATATGAGAATTTATGAACAATTGAAAATTAACATGTTTGAAGGCCCAAAACTATAGGGAAAAAACCACAAATATTAGTATGTTAACTAGTGCACAATTATCGGATGCATATGTGGTTGATTAGTCTCATAAATGGTGGATCTTGATAGGAATTGTATGTTAACTTTGTTAGAAAGTATTCACCTATCTTAGTTCACACAAAAAATATAGGCAAAGATGCACACTCATTAACAAGAGAAATAGCCAATTCAGGTATGACACATGGCAACACCGACTAGTTGATGATGTCACCTCCCTTTTCAAACTCGGCAAGATTGACATGTGGCAATACTTTGTTGGATGTTGTAGCCTCTCTGATGATGTATCATAGTGACATGGCATCAGCAAATACCACCATGTGGCAAGAAGATTTGAGGTATTTTTATTGGCCAAAAATTCAAATATGGATGACACGTGACACCCCTCATGGACTTCCACATGGTATGATGATGTCATGTTGATGTCATCATATGAATGGCCATGGACCCCGAGGGACTGGGTCACATGGCATGGTTGTATGGACTAAAGGAGCAAACACTAAAGGTCACATAGTAAACCAAATTTGAATTTGTATTATACTTAGGTTCTATGGTTGGTTCTCTAAGTTGTGGATTTGCGTGTATAAACATGACCGTGGTGCCAAAGACACCAATCACCATAAACATGTGATATGATTCCTAATCTAATGTTATATCTGGAGGTGATAACAGTGCATCTTGGGGTGAAAATTGGGAACTTTTTGACCCTCCAAGAGTGTCTGGTATGTGTGGTCAAATTCTCGGTCGCTTTTATAGAGAAGCAGCCAATTAGAAGTCTTATGCCCACAAGAGTTAAGCACGGTGGTTAACACCATGATTGGTGGTCAGCTGAGGTAGTCTACAACATTATTAGTGTTTACCTTCTTGTACTTGATATTCAAAAGGAACTGTTGCAGGTATGTGGACCACTTCTGATGGTGATCATTCTCCAACTTCCCTTGTGTCTATATGAAATGCAAGGGCCGATGGTCTGTGTGTATGATCATTTCCTTCCCCAAAATATGCTCTGTGTGGATGATAGTTTCCTTCCCCAAAATGAAATGCTTCCATTGTCGAGAGTCCTGCATAATGGAATACATCTCTTTGTCATAAGTGGGATACTTCTAGACTGTGTCTGAAAGTGTCTCACTGTGGTATGCCACTGGATGCCCCTGCCGAGTAAGGACTGCCTCAATAGCATAATCAGAGGCATATGTCTCGATCTCAAATGGTTCTTGCAATTCTGGTAATGTGAGCAATGGTGCAGAGCAGAGGCAATGTTACAACTCTACGAATGCCTTCTGTTGAGATTCAGACCAAAAGAATTTTCCTTTCGCTCCTCCCTTGGTGACTTGACTAAAGGGCCAAGTGATATGAGAGAACCCCAACACAAACCCACGGTAGAAATTTACAAGACCCAAAAAGTTGTGGAGCTCTGTTAAATTGGTTGGGGCTGGCCAATCTTGAATGACTTGGATCTTGGTTGGATCCACATGCACCCCTTGTTCATCAGTAATATATCCCACATACTGAACTTGGGTCATGCCAAAAGTGTATTTATCCAAATTGGCACACATATAGTGTTGCTATAGTGTTTGGAGAACTTGACGGATGTGGTGGAGGTGCTCTTCCCAGCTTTGGTTGAAGATCGGGATGTCATCCAAGTATACCACTACAAATGAGTTGGTGAATGGACGCAAGTTGTCATTCATCAACCTCCAGAAGGTTGTAGCAGCATCTGTCAACCCGAAAGGCATAACCAACCATTAGAAAAGGCCCTCCTTGACATTGAAAACAATCTTCCACACATCAAAGGGCTCGATTGGTACATGGTGATATCACGACTTCAAGTCGATCTTGTTGAAATATTTTATCCCCTTGAGTTGGTCTAGAAGCTCATCAATTTATGGGATCAGGTACTTATTCCATACAATCATCTTGTTCAGCGCTCAATAGTCAATAAAGAGTCTCCAAGTCCCATCATCCTTCTGTACCAACATAATTGGGCTCCCACAGGGCGATGAACTCGGCCGGATGTGACCTTTCTACAACAGCTTCTAAATTTGTCTCTTGATTTCATCATTCTCCATAGCAGAACACTGATAGATTGGTCCATTGGGAAACGACGAACCTGGGGTTAGATCGATGGAGTGCTTGACCTGAAAGTGCAGAGGCACCCCTGCAGGGGACATGAAGATATCCTCGTACTCCTCCATGACCTTTTCCATCTGTTGTTGTCTTATGGAGGGGCCCTGTCTGAAGTTCATGGCCAGCATCTTCTTCCTTCCCTGAGGGCGTATCATCAAGAAAGAAAAAATTCCCAGTTTTGGAAATAAGCTTACTGCATTACTTTGCAGTAACCAAAGAGATGGAGGTAGGCAATGCTACCTCCTGTATCCTGTACAACTTATTTCCCAAGGTAACAATAACAGCGCGAGGCTTTGACTCAGACATAGCATGTCGCTTCCACAAGTATGGCTTGTCTAATAATACATCACAAACATCAAGACAAGCAATGTCACATAATACCTCATCTATGAAGAGCTTGATGTTGTATGGAAGGTGTTATGAAACCAGCTCAAGAAAAGATAGAAGAGATAGATCAATGCCTTAGAATTCAGCCTCTTCGAGGGGGCAACCTCCTTTACATTACATAAATGAACAATTCTTGGATGATTCAAATGACAAAACCTCCTTTCTATATATAGGAGTCTAAGGAGTCACAATATAATCCAGTCGACCCAACAATAATAATATAAAGCCACAAAAATAACAATAGAGGGATTCTATGGGGCACAATAATAACAATATGGGGGCAATAGGGGCACAACAATATTAATAGGGGTTTAACTGCAATAGTAATGGGGTAATCACTAGTATTATAGGGACCCAACATGCCCCTCTCCTTCAAAAAAGTGTTGTCCTCAACGCTTGAGTAGTTCTGGATACTTCTGCATAAAATTCTCATCCTCCCATGTGGAATCTTCAGTGGATAAGTTCTTCCACTTGATAAGATACTCTAAAATTGATCGATTTCGTAGCTGTCGAGTTCTTGTTTCTGTGACTGCTTCCGATTCCAATATAAATTTTCCTTCCTCGTCAAGTTCTAGAAATATTGTTTGAACTAGGAGCTTGTCACCTATAACCTTCTTTAAACATGAAACATGGAAAACTGGGTGCAATAGAGAAGCTGCAGGAAGCTCCAATTTGTATGCCATAGTACCAATCTTTTGCAACACCTTGTACGGACCATAATACTTTGGTGATAATTTATTATCCTTCTTAGCTTGCTTGAGGGACATTTGCTTATATGGTTGTAGCCATAGGAATACCCAATCACCTACATCAAAACTTCTTTCACTGCGATGTTGATCTGCCTGTTGTTTCATTCTATTCTGTGCCAACACGAGGTTATCCTTTAAGAGTTGGAGGACTTGTTGTTGATGTTCGATGTGATGTTCCACTGCCTGAACCTTAGAATTTTCTCTTAAATATGATGTGATGGATGGTGGTTGATACCCATAAAGTGCCATAAATGGGGTCATTTTTGTTTCTGTATGGAAGGAAGTGTTATACCACCATTCAGCCAGAGGCAACCATTTGACCCATTGTGTCTATTTATCAGATACAAAGCAACGAAGATATCCTTCCAAACATTTGTTTACTATCTCAGTTTGCCCATCAGATTGAGGATGATAAGATGAGCTATGAGCTAACTGAGTACCAAGACAAGAAATTAATTCTGTCCAAAAGTTTCAGTGAAAATGGGATCCCTGTCACTCACAATAATCTTTGGGTTTCCATGTAGCTTTTGAATTGTTTCCATAAATGCAGTAGAAACTGTAATGGCTTTAAATGGATGTGATAATGCACAAAAGTGTGCATACTTGGTAATTATGTCAACTACCACCATGATGACACTCTTTCCCTCAGACTTGGGTAAACCTGTGATAAAATCCATTGAAACCTCCTCCCAACGTTTGCTTGGAATGGATAAAGGTTGTAATAGACCCGGTGTCTTAATTTTTCAAATTTATTTTGTTGGCAAACCAAACATTCCGCCACAAACTTTTGAATATCTGATTTAAGGCCATCCCAAAAAAATTCTTTCTTAACCCTGTGGTAGGTTTTCAAAAATCCTGAGTGCCCTCCTAAGGGAGAAGTGTGCAATTCCATAAGAATCTTTTGTTTTAGCTGGGAATTCTTACAGAGGTATAAGCGATCTTTGTACCATAATGAATCATTTTTCCAGCTAAATGTATCAGACGTACTGGAATCTTGTTGTAACTTTCGAATAAGTGCCCACACTTCTTCGTCATTCTTCCATTCCTCCCTTGCTTCGTTTATCCAATCTGGTTGGATAATAGAAATGGTGCACAACAATGCTTCCACATCCTCATCCTTTCTTGAGAGTGCATCTGCCACCACATTTTGCTTCCCTTTTTTGTAGATGATTTCAAAGTCATAACCCAACATCTTTGTGACCCACTTTTGTTGCTCTTCAGAGGATAATATTTGTTCTAAAAAGTATTTAAGGCTATCATGATCCGTTTTTACCTTGAAGTGTCTTCCCATTAGGTAGGGTCGCCATTTCTTAAGTGCATGGAGTATTGCCAACATTTCCTTCTCATAAATAGCTTTGCTTAAAAACTTTCCCTTGATTGGACGACTTTCAAAAGAAATGGGTCTTTCATCTTGCATTAGAACAGCACCAATTCCATTTCCTGAAGCATCACATTCCACAATAAAGGTTTTTGTGAAGTCCGGTGTAGCTAAGACCGGTGCTTGGCACATTGCCTCTTTAAGATGTTCAAAGGCCTTTGTTTCTTCCAGAGTCCATGAAAATGCATCTTTCTTCAATAATGTTGTTAGAGGTGCTGTTATTCTCCCATAATTCTTAACAAACTTGCAATAATACCCTGTCAACCCGAGAAATCCTCGCAGATGCTTTATGGATGTGGGGATTTTCCATTCCTTAATGGCTTTAATTTTGCTAGGGTCTACCTTAACTCCTTCATGAGATACAATATGACCAAAATATTCCACCTCCTGGACTCCAAAGAAACATTTGGATCTTTTTGCATATAATTGTTTCTCCTCCAATAGTTGTAGCACCCTGTCAACATGTTCAACATGATCCTTCCAAGACTTGCTGTAGATTAGTATATCATCAAAAAATACTAACACAAGTTTTCTAACGAATGGTTTGAAAATTGAATTCATCAAACCTTGAAATGTTGAAGGTGCATTGGTAAGGCCAAAAGGCATGACCAAAAATTCATAATGACCCTCATGAGTTCTAAATGTTGTTTTCGGAATGTCTTCAGTCTTCATTCTAATTTGATGGTATCCTGAACGAAGATCCAACTTGGTGAAGTAAATTGATCCATGCAATTCATCCAGTAATTCATCAATGATAGGAATGGGGAACTTATCTTTAATAGTGAGCTTGTTGAGCTCCCTATAATCCGGACACATGTGCCATGATCCATCCTTCTTGTGCACCAATACTATTGGAGCAGAGAAAGAACTTTGACTCGGTTGAATTATACCAGCCTCTAGCATTTCTGCAACCATATGTTCAATTTCACTCTTTTGGACATAGGGATATCTGTACGGCCTGATGTTTGGAGGAACACTTCCTGGAATCAGATGAATAGCATGATCATGATCACGCATAGGTGGGAGACCTTTGGGAGTCTCAAATACCTTGGAATGATTGTCCAAGAATTTTTGGAGATCTGGAGAAATAGATGATTCCGATGTGGAAACATCTAGCGAGCATAATTGTGCAATTTCACCTCTTTGCTCCTTTTTTAGAAGCTTTGTCATACCATTAGAGCTGATTATCTTTCCTGGTTTCTCTGCAATACCCCTTAATTCAACTTCCTTTCCTTCTATAGAAAATTTGATGAAAAGTTCTTGAAAATTAAAAGCTATTGTACCCAAGGATTGTAGCCATTGGACTCCTAGTACAACATCAGCACCTCCCATTGGAATGGAAAGCATTGGGCTAGTCAATACATATTCTCCCATGGATAGCTTGATATTATGGCACTTTCAAAAGCAATTTATTGTTCCTCCATTTGCAATCATCACTTGACACTCTAGTGCTGGATATAAGAAGCAATTCAATTATTTTGCTACCTTACAATCAATAAAATTGTGGGTGCTTCCTGAATCAATCAACACTATTACCTTTTTCTTCCTGATTTGTCCTTCTATCTTGATGGTTTGAGGAGTGGTAATTCCTGCCAATGCATTACAAGATATGGTCGGATTTATTTGTTCTTCATCTAGGCTTTGTTCCTGGAGTATATCCTCTTCTTTTGACCTTTCTTTCTCCTTTTCTTCTTCCTCTTCACAATCTATGTAGAATAATTTCTTCTCAGCACACTTATGACCTTTAGTGTATTTGCTATCACAACTGTAACAAAGCCCTTTTGCTCTTTTTTCTTCCAATTGTTGTGGTGTCAACCTTATAGGTTGTGGAAGACTAGGGGCAACAACACTTCCGTCTTTATAGTTGTGAGTGGTATGCTTCCTGGTTGCCATAATTTTGCTTTCCATTTTTCTTGCTAACCTGAATGCCTTCTCTAATTAATCAGGTTCCCAAAGGCGAACATCATGTTGGATATTATCCTTTAAAGACCCTATGAACACATCAATCCTATGCTCCTCTAGAATATCTTTTACCCTTATGTTCAATTTTTGGAACTCCTCAATGTACTCCATTATTGAACCCTTTTGTTTGAGACTTATCAATTGGCTAAAAAAAGTGTTGCTTTTTGTATCCTCATAATGTGCTACCAATTCTTCCGTAAAAATTGCCCAAGTGATAAATTTTTTACGAGAGCAAAGCCATTGATACCATACAAACTGATTTGGTTCCAAATATAAAGTTGCCATACGTACCTTTTGTGTGTTTTTCACATTATTGAGATCGAAGAATTGCTCCATCTGTAATATCCATGTGGCGGGATCCTTGCCATCAAACTTCCTCATATCGATTTTTGGAATATGGTGAGTCTTCGATCCAACATTAGTGTCTATGGAATCATGATTAACATTTCTTTTGTTCTCATCATGAGTTTCCTTTACTACCTTTTCACCATTAGTAAGTATTTCTTGTAGAAAATTTGTCAAATCTGTCTTCAAATCTGCCATGCCTATCTTCAAATTTGTGTTCAAATCTATCTTCAAATTGTCCATCTTAGCTTCCATGCCATTCATCTTAGCTTCCACGCCATTTATCTTAGCTTCTGTTAACTTTTGTGAGCGTGACATTTGTTGCACTTGTTCTTGTAATTTTGATATATCATGTAGCATTTCTTCCTCTTCTTCATGTGTCATGCTAGAGATTTCAGGTTCCTTACTAGGTGTTTGCATTTTCTTTCCTTGAGGCATCAGTTACTGATAATAATGCTCTACTATGCCCTTTGAATTCCTTCAAAATAAACTTTCAAACCAAGCTTAAGCAAAAATTAAAAAAAATCTACACACCTTTTTTCACTTTGTAGGAGCTCGATATTTCCTCTGATGTATCTATGTACTTTCCAATCATCTAGTTCTGAACTTGTGATTTGTAGTAGCTCTCTGTGTCCTCTTTCCAATGCCACAAGTCTGACCCAAATTGCATTCTCCAAGGAAGAGTTATGTGAAATATCCCACAGTGACTTGATTATAGACTAGTTCAGTAGAGCGAACTTGTACGACGTGCCACGAGTCACTGTTTCAACCTTTGGATCTGAAAAATTCATTCAAGAAACTACATTCCGTTCTCTTTCTGTACCTTCTTACGAAATTTCAATCCTATCCCCAGAGAGAAAGTTATGATGATTTTCCCCAGGTCACCTGTTTGGAATGTAATTCAGGAGTCTGCAAAAAGACCAAGTTCCTCAGATCATATCTCTGCAAATATAGCGCAAAAAGCTCTGAAATTCGGACCCGAGGTTCAGAGTGATTTCTTCTCAATTGGGTTTTTTTTTCAACTTCTGAAACGTCACAGAAAAAAAGTTATAGCGAAAATTCCACGATGACCTGTTTGGAGCAGCGAAACCCTAGAATCCAAAGCTCTGATACCAAATGTTATGAAACCAGCTCAAGAAAAGATAGAAGAGATAGATCAACGCCTTAGAATTCAGCCTCTTTGAGGGGGCAACCTCATTTACATTACATAAATCAACAATTTTTAGATGATTCAAATGACAAAACCTCCTTTCTATATATAGGAGTCTAAGGAGTCACAATATAATCCAGCCGACCTAACAATAATAATATAAAGCCACAAAAATAACAATAGAGGGATTCTATGGGGCAAAATATAGCAATATGGGGGCAATAGGGGCACAACAATATTAATAGGGGTTTAACTGCAATAGTAATGGGGTAATCAATAGTATTATAGGGACCCAATAGAAGGCAACATTGTTGGTTGACACAAAGATCTCATCCTTGGTGAAGCCACCCAATGGTGTACGGTTGTGGGTGTGTTGTGGTCGGTAAGCCAATCCGCTTCACAAACTCTACTGAAATGAGGTTCTTTTGGCTCCCACTGTCAAAAATGAATTGTAGCAGGGAACCCTCTACCCACATCTGGGAGTGGAAGAGGCGCTCCTCCTCCTCTTGATCTTCAGGATCCTCCTTCTATATCTTTTTGGTGAAAACGGTGGCATTGGGCTCTACATCGATAATATGATTCTATTTTTCATTCCCCTTGTCGGGTTTTGACTCAGATTCGGAACATGCATCTGATTCAGAAGCCTTCAACTCGGTCACCAATGACTACTTGACCCGATACTCACTTGTGTTGTGAGTGGAGCCCTTATAGAACTCACACCACTTTCCCATGTCTTTCTTCGGCTTCATGGTGTTGCTCTTTTCTTGCAGCTTTGGCAAGTTGTCTAAGGATGCCCTGCCTTGGCTTTGTCATGTGTTCTGTGGTTCAGGGCACCTGTCCCTTGCTTTGGATTCACAGATCCAAAGTCTCGCTTAATCTGTTTAATATTTTGCTTGATCTTGACAATGTATCGATACGTCATGCCGAGAGAGGAGATGTCAAGGAACTCCATCTAATCCTGGATGTACTTGAGCACCAAATTTTTCTCAAAATCCCTGATACCCAACTTCGTGCGAAGGGTATAAAAAGCATTGGTAAACTCTGGCATGTCTTAGTCCCTTCCCTGCTGCAGCATGGTCCACTTTATGTATTTATCCTCATAGCTCCGGACAGGGTAGTGCTACTTCTTGATGGCGTCTTGGAACGAATTCCAAGTGCGTGCAACTAAAAACAATGAGGGCGTACTTGCATCCTTATGCTCACAGTAGGTTTCCTACCAATCCTTGACGTGGGCGGCGGAATTGAGAAGAGCAAAAGTAATCTTTTCCCGGCTAGAAAAATCATGAACAGAAAAATATCCTTCTAGCATATTTAACCATTTATCTACAGCATTTTCATCTATTTTTCCCTCAAATATGGGAATTTCAGAGTTTACTTGTGCCTTAAAAGGACTGGTTCCTCCAGAGTGTCTTATGGATGTGGATGTGACACCGGTGGGCAACCGTTGAAGGATCTGGGAAAATTTATCCATCATTGTGTTCCTTTGTTTCTCGAGGGCCTCCTCAAGCAATATTTTGATAGGATCTCCTGCTCCCTCGTCTTTATTTTCTTCCCCCATGGGCGTCCGTCGGGGTTTGCGAGGTTGATCTTGCAAAGGTTCAACTAGATCGAGCCCTAACTCCTTATACCCCGACCTCGTTAGGGACATGTAAAGAAGGATCAAGAAAGAACAGACCACTCTGATACCACTGATATGAATTTAAACAAGAATGCAACAAATTACAGGTATAACTATAAATATAGAGAGCAGCAAAAATAACACTTCATTTCATTAATATTGAATACTGAAATATGCTTACAAACAGAATGGAAATAAGACTAGCTTAGGCAATGGTAGCTTATCTCTTAGAAGAGATGTTGCGGCTACATGCCTCTAAATTGTGTTACAATGAGGCTTGAAGGCCTATTTATCATTGAGAAACAATGGAAAACCCCAAACACCTAAAAAATTAACCCTATGAGATGAAATGCCAAACTATGGACCCCGTTGGGGTAAATTGGTACATCAATTTCTTGAGGTCTTAACTTTGGCATACAATCTCCATTTGACGCACTCAATATCTCATTAGGAAGATCTACCCGAGGACTACAAATACTAACAAAGAATATTGAGTTGAAAACTCATATTCATTGCGTTAATTTTTGTGATAAATGTCCTTGAAGGATTTTCCAAAAAATGTTGTTTAGGGCCTCAAAAAGGCTTCGGAAGTTCAAGACCCAAAAAACTGCCAAAAATAGTAAACTGTGCTACAATTAAAGAAACTAAAAAACTAAAAGAAACAATGGTGGGGGTCAAAGTAGAATAGGAAGTTCACCACCAACATCTACCTACATCATTCCTCCCCCCTTAGGAAGCAATGGTCCCCATTGTGTTCAGTTCCTCCATTAGATAACTTCTGTTGAACTTGGTCCCTGGTGAGCCACTTGCCCTAGTGAAGGAGTTGGCCCAATTTGACAGCTCGATATGGTTAGATCCTTTGTTTTTAGGTGTTCTTGATCTGTGCGTCCATGATTCAATCAATTATGGCTTCTTCCATGCAATCTGGGTTTAACTCTGTTGGTGTGAGTTGTTCTACAGTGTCGGTTATGTCCAACAATGGTGGAAAGTAGGGCTGAAGGCGGTCCACATTGACCACTAGGTGTAGACCAGGGAATGTTGGAATACTGAGCTCAAAGGAATTTTCCGCTACTGCCTTGGTGATGGTGTATGGCCCATGTCAGAGCGGGCGAAGCTTGCAGTGGGGCCCAGCGAGGTGCTCCTTCTGCAAATGTAGCCAAAATTTGTCGCCTAACTGGAACTTGTGTGGCACCCGATGTTGATCATGTCGTTGTTTGTACTTAGCATTAGATTTGTCCAATATGTCATGGACCTATTGGTGAATCCGCTGAATGTGCTCAATGAAGGTGTTTGCCTTGTCGGCTTTGGACTGGACATGAGCCGAATCTGCCTTAGTAGCTGCAAATAGTATGGCCACATCAATGGGACATAGTGTTTGGAATCCCAAGCCCAATGGAAAAGGGTTATGGCCAGTTGAGCTGTGGAGAGGCTGGTTATAGTTGTGTTGGAAATAGGGGAGTCTCTCATCCCATGTGCGTGGATGATTTGAGTTGTACATGCGCAGAATGGGTACGATCATCCTTTTGATGACCTTTGTCTAGCCATCAATTTGAAGATGGAAAGTTCTGGACTTAGTGAGCTTGGTGTCCAGCATCGACCAAAGACTGGACCAAAATGTACTAAGGAACCTATTGTCCTGATCTGAGATAATAAACTGTGGGATCCAAAAGTGTACCCACACTTGTTCAAAGAAGAGTTTAGCAGTGGATTCTACTGTGATATTCTTCTTGCAGGCCGCCATAATGGCCATCTTCGAGAATCTGTCGACGACCACAAAAACATAGTCATTTCCATGCTTAGTAGAAGGAAGGCCTGACATGTAATCCATGGAGATGGATTCCCAAGGTCGACTAGATATAGGTAGCAAAGTATAGAGGCCTTGCTTCTTGATGGTTGGTTTGGAAATGGCACATGCAGTGCAGGGTCTGATGTACTTCCTGACATCTTGTTCAAGATTCGGCCAATATAAATACTTTTGCAATATTTCTATTGTTTTATCGACCCTGAAATGCCCAACGAATCGAATGTAGTGTGCTTCCCAAGTCATCTTGGCACGCTCGCTTGAAAGAACACAAAGGTGTCCCAGGTGGCATAACAGTGTGTTATGGAGGTGAAAATCTGGAACTTGTTGACCCTCCAAGAGCATCTGGTATGTGTGGTTGAATTCTGAGTCGCTTTTGTAGAGAAGTAGCCAATCAGAAGTCACGTTCCCAAGAGTTGAGCATGGTGGTTAACTCCATGATTAGCGACCGGCGGAGGCAGTGTGCAACATTATTGGTTTTGCCCTTCTTGTACTTGATATTCAAATGGAACTGTTACAGGTATGTGGACTACTTCTGATGGCAATCATTCTACAACTTCCCTTGCGTCTGTATGAACTGCATGTGCCAGTGGTCTATGTTGATGATTGTTTCCTTCCCCAAAATGTAATGCTTCCATTGTCGGTAGGCCTGCACAATGGAATACATCTACTTTTCATAAGTGGGATACTTCCAGACTGTGTCTAAAAGTGTCTCATTGTGATATGTCGATGGATGCCCCTGTTGAGTAAGGACTACCCCAATAGCGTAATTAAAGGCATCTGTCTTGATCTCAAATGTTTGTTGCAAGTCTAATAATGTGAGCACTAGTGCAGATCAAATTTGATGTTTCAACTCTATGAATGCTTTCTGTTGTGATTCATACCAAAATAAGTTTGCTTTCGCTCCTCCCTGGTGACTTGACTCAAGGGCCAATTGCTATGAGAGAACCCCAACACAACCCTGCGATAGAAATTGGTAAGACCTAGAAAGCTATGGAGCTCTGTAAAAGTGGTTGGGATTGGCCAATCTCGAATGACTTGGATCTTGGCTGGATCCACATGCACCCCTCATTCATCAATAATGTATCCCATTTACTAAACGTGGGTCATGCCAAAAGTTCATTTCTCCAAATTGGCACACAGCTTGTGTGATCGTAGTGTTTGGAGAACCTATTGGATGTGGTGGAGGTTCTCTTCCAAGCCCTAGCTGAAGATCAGGATGTCATCTAAGTATACCACTATGAATGAGTTGGTGAATGGCCACAAGATGTCATCCATCAGCCTCATGATGGTTATAGGACCATTCATCAAGCAAAAAGGCATAACCAGCCACTCGAAAAGGCCATCCTTGGCTTTGAAAGCAGTCTTCCACACATCAGAGGGCTCGATTGGTAACTAGTGATATATAGACTTCAATTAGATCTTGCTGAAGTATTTACCCCCTGAGTTGGTCCAGAAGGTCATCAATCCGTGGGATCGGGTACCTATTATGGACAGTGATCTTGTTCAGCACTCGATAGTCAATACAAAGTCTCCAAGTCCCATCCTTCTTCTGTACCAACACGATCGGGCTCCCATAAGGTGATGAACTCGGCCGGATGTGACATTTCTACAGCAGCTCCTGAATCTGCCTCTTAATTTCATTGTTCTCCATAACAAAGCACTGATAGATTGGCCCATTAAGCAATAGCACACCTAGGGTTAGATCAATGGAGTGCTTGACCTGACAGTGCAGAGGCACCCCTGTGGAGGAGGTGAAGATTTCCTTGTACTCCTCCACGACCTTGTCTATGTGTTTTTGTTGTGTGGAGGGGCCCTATATGGAGGTCGTGGCCACCGTCTTCTTCTTTCCCTCAGGGCGTATCATCAAGAAAACAAATTTCCTAGTTTTGGAAATGAGCTTACTACATTGTTTTGTAGTAACCAAAGACATGGCGGTAGGTGGTGCTACCTCCAGTATCCTGTACAACTTATTTCCCAAGGTAACATTAACAGCACGTGGCCTTGACTCATGCACATCATGTCATTTCCACAAGTACGGTTGGCCTAATAATACAACAAAAACATCAAGAGGAGCAATGTCACATAATACCTCATCTGTGAAGTGCGTGATGTTGTATGTCGATAAGCCAAGCCGCTTCATGACCTCTACTACAATGAGGTTCTTTTGGCTCCCACTGTCCATAATGAACTGTAGTGGGGAACCCTTTACCCACATCTGGGAGTGGAAGAGGCGCTCCTCCTCTTCTGGATCTTCGGGTTCCTCCTTCTAGATCTTCATTTTGGCAATGGTGGCATTGGGCTCCGCATCGATAATCTACTTCCCTTTTTCATTCCCCTTGTCGGGTTCTAAATTGGAGTCGGAACATGCATCTGATTCAGAAGCCTTCAACTCAACCACCAATGACTGCTTGGCCTAACACTCACTTGTCTTGTGAGTGGAGCTCTTATGGAACTCACACAATTTTCTTATGTCCTTCTTTGGCTTCACAGTGTTTTTCTTTTCTTGCGGCTTTGGCAGGTTGTCGTAGGACACCACGCCTTGGCTTTGTCCTTTGTTCTATGGTTTGGGGGAACCTTTCCCTTGCTTCAAATTTGTAGATCTAAAGTCTCGCTTTTTCTGTTTAAGCTTTTGCTCGACCTTCACAACGTATCAATATGTTGTGCCAAGCAAGGAGATGTCCAGGAACTCCATCTCATCCTAAATGTACTGGTATAGGCAGTCGTGGTACTTGAGTACCAAATTTTTCTCAAAATCCTTGATACCCAACTTCGTGTGAAGGGTATGAAAACATTGGTAAACTTTGGCACGTCTTACTCCCTTCCCTATTGCAGCGTAGTCCATTTTATGTATTTATCCTCATAGCTCCTGATAGGGTAGTATTGCTTGGTGGTTGGATGAGGCAGTCTGTAACATTATTGGTGTTTCCCTTCTTATACTTGATATTCAAATGAAATTGTTGCAGTTATGTGGACCAATTCTGATGGTGATCATTCTGCAACTTCCCTTGCGTCTGTATGAACTGCAAGGGCCAATGGTCTGTGTGGATGATCGTTTCCTTCCCCAAAATGTAATGCTTCCATTATCGACAAGCCTGCACAATGGAATGCATCTCTTTGTGAGGGATACTTTTGGATTGTTTCTGAAAGTGTCTCACTGTGATATGCCACTGGATTCCCCTATCGAGTAAGGAATTTTCCAATATCATAGTTAGAGGCATCTATCTCGATCTCAAATGGTTGTTGCAAGTCTGGTAATGTGAGCATTGGTGTAGAACATAGGCGATGTTTCAACTCTGTGAATGCCTTCTGTTGACATTCAGACCAAAAGAATTTTTATTTCTCTCCTCCCTTAGTGACTTAACTCAAGGGAAAAGTGATATGAGTGTTATAGACATTTTTGTGCCTCACAGCATGGAGCATGAAATGTCGATAATTACAGGGATCCAAAGTCCCTAAACATGTTGTTCTTACCCCTAGAGGAACAAGGTCAGCAAACCACAGCACTTCCCATCAGTTCTCCACCTGAAAACACTCAAAAACAGGCTATTTTTGGATCATGTCAGCTGCTCCACTGAGCATCTGCGCTGAATGTCAACTGCTCCTCCTTGTACCTGAGCTGAAAGTCAAAACTAATGAAGGCTACCTGCGCTGGGCGAGATTGGCCAAGTGGCACAGTCATTCTGCAAGGTGTCAACTGCCCAGGAAGCTTCCAAACTGACACTTGGTTCAAGGGATTCGCCCTATGATGAGTAAGAAGGTCTTGATCTCCAAGTGGAAGCAAGATTCTCCAAGTGGACTCAAGAACTGAAGATTAACTAAAGTGGGAGAGGACACTAGTCAGCTTTATGCCAGCCTCAAGCTGACTCATCCTTTCTCCAAATCTCCTATATATAGAGCTCTTCTATGAGGTCTAAGGAGGCTGGAATTTTGTGCAAAGTAAGGAAGTGCTGTTGGTTTACAGTTAGAGCCATTGGGTGATTGCTTTTATAGAGGGGACGAGGAGATTTCTTGCTGCTGGGGAGGTGCTGCTGGATTGGAGCCATTTATGGTTGTAACCTTCTCAGAACCTTTTTCTTCTATCAATAAAGCTTTGATGTTCTCCTATATACTTGTATTGCAATGATGTATTGTTTTTATCTGTATATTTGATTCATCCTAATCCATGCATCAGTTATGAGTACATGTTTCTTGTAGTTTCCCTCTCTTGTTTTTGCAGGATCTTTGTGTAGCTGGGCCGGCAAAGGGAGCAAGGAGCTGGGAACAAGAGGCAAAGATAGAAGACAGGATCGACAAAAGCGAAAGACATCGGTTGGTCAATCCTTAATCTTAAAACCAGATAAATAACCGCCCCTAGCTTGCACTCCAGAAGGTTTGCATGCCCCCAGGTATAGGGTAGGATTTCGAGGCTGCCCCTCCTCTCCCCCACCTCTGCTTTTCTTTGGGTGTTCACAGCTACTTGTCATCTTGCTAATCTAATGTTAACGATACTAGTCTTCTCGTTATTCTAAGGGGTCTTACGCGGTACTCAGTCTTCCCGTCGGCCCACCTTTTAACGAACAGCTATTTGTGACAAGAGAAGAACACTACTCAAAGACAAAACATTGGTATTATTGAGGGAGGCTTGCCTCTTTCTTATTATCCGAAGAGGGTTCTATTTGCTGCCGCAAATCAATCTCTTTCTTCGGCGATGTCTATCATTGGGTTACTCAAAGATGGTTACCCTTTGTCACAACAATAGAATCTCTTTCTTTGGAGGCTGCCCCTACTTATCCTTCAAAACATTTGTTTTAATGGGTGAGGCTTGCTTTTCTCCAAAGATGGTTACTGCTTGTCGCAATAAGGGAATTCCTACTTGGGCAGTGCCCACCTCTTTAGACAAAGGTGAATGACTCTTTTGCCAAACACATAACTTTAACAAAAGAATACTATTCCAGAACAACCCCTCTTCCATCCACGGACGGGGTACGGACTAGTCATATTCTTCTGCGGAAATTCTACCTTATACCCAGGGTTTCTTCTGCCCGAAGCAGACCAGGGTGCATGCCCCCTGAGTTCCAGTCTTTCTTTCCGAATCACTCGCACTCATCGGGAAGGAGGACTGGGGGCGGAGGCTGGAATTTTGTGCAAAGCAAGGAAGTGTTGTTGGTTTACAGTTAGAGTTATTGGGTGATTGCTTTTATAGAGGTGAAGAGGAGATTTCTTGCTGCTGGGGAGGTGCTGCTGGATTGGAGCCATTGATGGTTGTAACCTTCTCAGAACCTTTTACTTCTATCAATAAAGCTTTTGATGTTCTCCTATATACTTGTATTGCAATGATGTATTGTTTTTATCTGTATATTTGATCCATTCTAATCCATGCATCAGTTATGAGTACATGTTTCTTGTAGTTTCCCTCTCTTGTTTTTGCAGGATCTTTGTGTAGCTAGGCCGGCAAAGGGAGCAAGGAGCTGGGAACAAGAGGCAAAGATAGAAGACAGGATCGACAAAAGCGAAGGATATCGGTTGGTCAATCTTTTCTTCCTTCTCTGTACTTTCATAAAGGAAAATATCAAAGCTTTACCTTCAGTTGTTGCTAAGGAACTATCACCCTTAGAGTAGGGATAGGGTCATTCCGAGTCGGATACTTTTCCCCACAACAATGAGAAAACCCCAAAACGAACCTACGGTAGAAATTGGCAAGCCCCAGAAAGATGTGAAGCTCTGTCAGAGTGGTTGGGGCTGGCCAATCCCGAATGACTTGGATCTTGGATGGATCCACATGCACCCCTCGTTCATCAATAATGTATCCCAGATAGTGAACCTGGGTCATGCCAAAAGTGCATTTCTCCAAATTGGCCCATAGCTTGTGTTGTCGTTGTGTTTGGAGAACCTGCCAGCTGTGGTGGAGGTGCTCTTCCCAGCTCTAGCTAAAGATGAGGATGTTATCCAAGTATACCACTACAAATGAGTTGGTGAATGGACACAAGATGTCATCCATCATCCTCATGAAGGTTGCAGGAGCATTCGTCAACTCGAAAGGCATAACCAGTCATTCAAAAAGGCCCTCCTTGGTTTTGAAGGCAATCTTCCACACATTGGAGGGCTCGATTGGTACCTAGTGATATCTGAACTTCAATTTGATCTTGCTAAAATATTTTTCCCCCTTGAGTTTTTCTAGAAGGTCATCAATCTATGGGATCGGGTACCTATTTTGGACAGTGATCTTGTTCAATGCCTGATAGTCAATACATAGTCTCCAAGTCCTATCCTTCTTCTGCACCAACACGGTCGGGATCCCACAGGGCGATGAACTTTCCCTGATGTGACCTTTCTGCAGCAGCATCTGGATCTACCTCTTGATTTCGTTATTCTCAAGAATAGAGTGCCAATAGATTGGTCCATTGGGCAGTGACACACGTTGTCCATCTGTTGTTGTCATGTGAAGGGGCCCTGTCTAGAGGTCGTGGCCACCGTCTTCTTCTTTCCCTGAGGGCGTATCATCAAGAAAACAAATTCCCCAGTTTTGGAAATGAGCTTTGCATTATTTTGTAGTAACCAAAGAGATGGCAGTAAGCAGTTCTACTTTCGGTATCCTGTACAACTTATTTCCCAAGGTAATAAATTAAGCATGAGGCCTTGACTAATACATAGCATGTCGCTTCCACAAGTATGGTTGGCCTAATAATACATCGCAAACATCAAGAGGATCAATGTCACATAATACCTCATCCATGAAGGGCTTGATACTGTATGGAAGGCGGCACTATTGGGTGATGTGAAGATCTCGTCCTTCGTGAAGCCACCTGATGGTGTATGGTTGTGGGTGTGCTGTGGTCGGTAAGCCCAACTGCTTCACAACCTCCGCTGAAATGAGGTTCTTTTGGCTCTCGTTGTTGATAATGAACTATAGCGGGAAACCCTTTACCCACATCTGCGCATGGAAGAGGCACTCCTCCTCCTCTAGATCTTCTAGTTCCTCCTTATGGATCTTCATGGTGGAAACAGTGACATTGGGCTCCGCATTAATAATCTACTTCCCTTTTTCATTCCCCTTGTCAGATTCTCACTCAGAGTCAAAACATGCATCTGATTCAGAAGCCTTCATCTCGGCCACCAGTGACTACTTGGCTCGACACTCACTTTTGTTGTGAGTGGAGCTCTTATGGAACTCACACAATTTTCCTGTGTCCTTCTTCGGCTTCGTAGTGTTGTTATTTTCTTGTGGCTTTGGCAGGTTTTCCTAGGCCACCCCACCTTGTCTTTTTCTTTGTTCTGCGGTTTGGGGGGATCTTTCCCTTGCTTTGGATTCACAGATCCAAAGTCTCACTTTTTCTGTTTAAGCTTTTTCTCGATCTTGACCACGTACGGATACGTTGTACCGAGCGAGAAGATGTCCAAGAACTCCATCTCATACTGGATGTACCCATCTCATCCTGGATGTACCCATGTAGAATCCTTGATACCCAAATTCATGTGAAGGGTATGAAAAAATTGGTAAACTTCGGCACATCTTAGTCCCTTCCCTGCCGCAATGTTGTCCACTTTATTTATTTATCCTCATAGCTCCTGACAGGGTAGTACTTCTCCTTGATGGTGTCCTAGAATGAATTCCAAGTGGGTGTGGCTGAAAACAGTGAGGTCGTACTTTCATCCTTCTGCTCAGACTAGGTTTCCCACCAATCCTTGACATGGGGGGCGGCTTTGAGAAGAGAAAAGGTAATATTTCCCGGCTGGAAAAATCATGAACTGAAAAATATCCTTCTAGCATATTTAACCATTTATCTATGGCATTTGCATCTATTTGGCCCTCAAATATGGGAATGTCAAAGTATACTTGTACCTTAAAAGGAGTGGCACCTCCAGAGTGGCTGTTGGATATGGATACGCCGCCGGTGGGAAACCGTTGAAGGATTTGGGAAAATTTACCCATCATTGTGTTCCTTTGTTTCTTGAGGGCATCCTTAAGCAATATTTTGATTGGATCTCCTTCTCCCTCATCTTTTTTTTCTTCCCCCATGGGCGGCCGTCGGGATTTGCGAGGACGATCTTGCAAAGGTTAAACTAGATCAACCCCTAACTCCTTATAGCCCAACCTTTTTGGGGACATGCAAAGAAGGATCGAGAAAGAACAGACCACTCTGATACCACTGATCCAAATTTAAACATGAATGCAAAAAATTACATATATAACCATAAATATAGAGATGTAGCATAAATAACACTTCATTTCATTAATAGCATATACTAAAATATGCTTACAAACAAAATGGAAATAAGACTAGCTCGGGCAACGGTAGCTTATCTATAAGAAGAGATGTGGCGGATACATGCCTCTAAATTATGTTACAATGAGGCTTGAAGGCCTATTTGTCATTGAGAAACAATGGAAAACCCCAAACATCCAAAAACCTGGCCCTAGGAGATGAAATGCCAAACTATGGGCCTCGTTGGGGTAAATTGGTACATCAACTTCCCAGAGTTGTAACTTTTGCATATGATCTCCATTTGACATACATGATACCTCGTTAGAAAGATCTCCCTGAGGACTACAACTGCTAAGAATGAATACTAGATTGAAAGTTCACATTAGCCGCAGTGATTTTCCAAAAAATTGTCGTTTAGGGCCTCAAAACGGCTCCTGAAGTTCAGGACCCAAAAAACTACCAAAAATAGTAAAATGTGCTACAATTAAAAACAACTTAAAAATTGAAAAAAACAATGGTGGGGGTCCAAGTGGAATAGGCAGGTGTCCACCAATATCTAATTGGATCATTCCTACCCCCTTAGGAATCAATGGTCCCCATTACGTTGAGTTCCTCCATGAGATGAGGAAACTTCTATTGAACTTGGTCCCTCGTGAGCCACTTGCCCTGATGAAGGAGTTGGTATCCTTTAACAACTCGATATAGTGGGATCCTTTGCTGTCAGGTGTTCTTAATCAGTGTGTCTGTTGTCACTCACTACTTAATGTGTTTTTAGCTGTGAAAAGGGTGAAAAAGAGAAATAACATTTGAAGCCATCTCCCAAGCCACAGATTCTCTCAAAGCTAAATCGTACTCTCTCCATTAGATAGTGCTTGAAATAATCTTTCCAAGGGTAGGTGGAAGTCCAAAAATGGACTTCTATATCAGAAGTTAAAGCATATGGAAGAAACCCTTTAAAAGCCAAAAAACAAAGAGAAAATGACTAAGCGTAAGGCTCATCGCAAATCGCAATCGAGGCTTTTCTGAAGTAGCAGCAACAAAAGATAGTGAAATCTGTGATCGGTCAATCACCGATATCGCAAATCACAAATCGAAGGTCCATGGCCCAGAGCATATCGGAGATCGGCAATCACAACAACATAGATATCGCAAATCGAAAATCGGTGGGTCCAACAAACCACTCTTATGAAGTTGTGGGAGGAATGTGTTGACGGTGTTAAAATGTTGGAAGGGCTGAAAACAATTTTACAAAGGCTTCTAGCTAAAAAACAAGCACAGGCGCGCCTTTTCTCTCTCCTCCAAGGGGCCACGTGGCAGAATACTATTGGTCCTGATAAAGCCACATGGTGTATAACATCATCATGATGTGGCATTATGAAGGACACATGGCATGCAGATTAGGCATTTTTAGGGGTCATAAGGGGCCAAATCAGGGTGACATATGTCACCACTCAGAAGGTGACACGCAGTGAAGTATAACATCATCTCACAAATCGACGATCAGAGGTCCCGGCTCATCGCATATCACAATCGTAAGAGTTAGAAGGGTGCAACTAGAGGCATGGATTGGAACAGTCTCAAGTACCAATCTTCGATGCAGAGGTTAGATGTGGTCACATAAGGTGTTGAAGATCTAAGGGCTTAACGTAAAGGCGATCGATGATAACAAGTTTCAGAAGGATGCACCAAAGGACATTGAAATGAAGACGTCGATAAGAAACCTTCGATATTTGGCTGAGCCCCAGGTCACAGCTCGTGGTCCTAACATGAAGAAACACTAAAAGAGTCTGAAACAAAGGGAGCCAAAGTAGATCGAGACTCATTGTTCTGTAATGTCTCTTAGCATAAAGTTCCCAATACAGCGATGACCCAATAGCATGGTACAAATCTTTGAAGGCAAATGGGTCGGCAGCTGAAGTATTTAATGAAGACATGCTGCAACAGAAAATCGGTATGGGGGGACGCAAGATGATCAATGACTCAGCAGGGAGCTCTACTCAGTCGTAAATGCAAAGGACTGTCTCAGCAAACTCTGTTGTTGCTCTGTGATAAGCAAACCCAGTCGATCGCTACCAACTACGGAGAGTGGAAAAGTCGGGTCGTTAAGGCAAAATCGATAGGAATTGGCCGAGCAGCAGGAAAGGCACATCATGGCAAAGACATGGCTTGATCAAAGGCATTTACAGGAACAACATAGGGAAAATTCCTCCATCATCTTTCCGTTTTCCTTTTCTTTTCATTATTGTGTAATTTTTGTTTGTTTTCGAGAAAGGAATCAAATCCTTGGAAATCATTTTTGGTAGTAGAGTTATCGCAAGCCTAGGCAGCTAGTCAATATGACAGTTGGCCCTGTGCTGAGATATTTTGTAAATGTCAATTCAAAGCCCCCCTTCTTTGTATAAATAAGGGGGAGAAACACTTACTAAGGGTTCTAGAATTCTGCACCCGAGGGGTCCAAATTATTTGGTTCCATTCTAGTTCTAAATGCTTATTCATGAGGGACATGAATGATACACATGTTGAATGTAATCGACCACAGATTGGGACTCGAGGATTAATGAAACTATTATGTTGATTCCTATCAGAGTGACGCACAGTATGTTTTTCCCTCTGTAATCTCATTCCATATATGTTTTTCTGTCTCTAAAATAGTGTGATGAATCTATCGGTTTTCTCCCTTGTTCTTGATTGTATATTTGTTACCAAGTAGCAACAGTACCTGTGTTAGTTACGAATTTACTTAAGTATCTGTAATGTGCACATATTTTCTTAAGCTTTTGGATACAAATGTGCCCATGAGTATATGGCCTGAAACCCAGACTAGTGCCCCCACTATTTTCGCTCTTTCATCTCCTCCCTCTTCCAGATTTCTGTTGGAACATTGTGCCTTAGGATTCTACATTGTAATCAGCCCTACACACCGATGTTCCTCCTCCCTTTCCTCCTTTTCACTTTACTGCAATGTCAATATTAAGCTACTTGTTGTTGTGTGTCGGCCACTGGAACTAGGCTTTTCTCCGTAAGGTTGGCCTGATTTACCCCTTGAACATTTGGACCCATGTATTGGCTTGAGTTCACCTTCATGAAGGCTAATTGAACCAAGCCCCTTTCTATTCTCTTTTTTAAAACATCATGACAATTAGAGTGCACTGAAAACTCCTCTTGAAACTCTTCCATGCACTCCTCTCTTTAAGATGTCCTAGGTACTGATCTACAATCAACCCAGAGGTTGTCTCTAGGAAGATTTCTATGTCTCTCAAAGCACTTGTGCTACGAGTGCCATTTAAAGCGACAATATCTTTTTGGCGTTGTTTCCGAGGAACGTATTGAAGGATTTTTTTCCCTGGGATACGACAAATTTTTACATTCCCTCTTATAGGTGAGCAAGGGAAGTGTGGGTTGAATATCTCTCACCTTTACGACTCCATTTTTTAAATTCTATGGTAAACATCATGGAAACTCCATTGTCCATATCTCTATTTGATCATCCTGGCTTTCAAGCAACCTCATACTCACTCTATTGCTAAAGCAGTAGAAAACTTTCCATACCTTTGAACCTGAAATCACTCACCTAGGAAGTTTTTCCAAATGGCCATTCCTGCATTCTTGACCAACCGATTTGCCCCACTGAATCTTTCTTCTATCACTGGTTATCCCAATCATGTCCCTTCGTTTCATGAATGTAGTTCCTATTTGCCTAGATTCAGTGGAAGCACGGATAGAAGGTTGGACCAACACCTTAAGGATTTTCATGAATGCATGGAGCAGCAGGCTATTATTTTTGAATATGCTTAATGAAATTGTTCATGTACTCGTTAGAATAAGATTTTAGGGTTTGGCACAGAATAATACCTTGTAGTAGCATATCCTCCCTAAAATGTTTTCATAAAACATTCCATCTTTATTGCAAAAGATTATATCCACCGAATGATCTGTTTGAATATTGTTGCACACATTTTAGTGTTGAAAATATTCTCGAGGTTGATGACCCTGCTGAAGATGTTTGTGGAGCTCTAGTCCAAGAAAATGTCTACTTGCATCAAGAAGCATCACCCAATGAGAAAGAAAGAGAAGAAGGAAACATCATCGAGCTGCAAATAAACCCGGAGAGGTCTTATTCAGCCAAATTTGATGTTTCTCCTTCCTATGATGAATATGAATCTAATGGAGAGTCAAGTGATGCAGAGCCACAACACTCCCAGTCATGGGAATTTGCACAAGAAGAGGAGGCCCACCAGGAGGTCAGCAAAGAGGATCTAGTTTGCAATGCACATCCTTCACTTGGAGGACAAGTTCAAGAAACTCCTCCAGTTTATGATCCATATTATTCATAGGAGAATGAGATGGTCGCTAATGTTCAAAGGGAGTCGTTTACCAGCAACTGGGAATCAGGCTTCCAGCAACAAATTTTACAAGAAGAGCCCAAAGTTGAAGGACCAAACAAGGTTTGCGATTGCCTGTTGTAGAAAGATTCCTACCAGGAATTCTCTATAGACCCTCCAGTCTATGACTCTTATAGCTTAGAAAATGAATATTTTATTGTATATTCCCAAGAGGGTTGGCTCGTTGACAAATGGGTAGCAAAATATCTGCAACGAGCTTTTCTTGAAAAATATAAGGATGAGGAGTTGAACAGTTTTTGTGGCTGCCCTAACTAAGAAGATATTGGTCAGTACATTGTTCATGAAAATAAGACAGCTGCAAACTTTCCTTGTCAATTCTATAACCCTCTATTTGATTGCATGACCACATTCTTAGGTCAGCAGCAGAGGTTATTTCTGGAGTATGCATCAAGTCCTTTGTCTGAAGATTTTTCATGGTGCATACTTATTTTAATTTTTAAATTTCAGCAACAAGGAGGCATAAGGTCCAGTACTCTAATGCTAGCCTGGCTCCATTGGAGGGTTGAACTCACTTAGGTGAATTGAGCCCTATACGTAGATATGAGTTGTATATAAATAAGCTCACTAGTTGAGCATTTACTTTCCAGTTGGTAAAATTTATTTTTCTGCATTTTAGTTTGATAAGGAAAGGACTCTCTGCGATTTAATTTTCACGGAGATTTTATGGTTATATAAGATTCATTATATTTTTTACTCCATTCCCATTGGTGAAGGCTACTAGTTTGCAGGTTCTCAGCACCTTTCCAGCAAGGCACTGTCCCCAGTTGGAGCCAATGTTTTCACTCACTGCTAAATTTGTTTTTAGCTGTGAAAAGGATGAAAAAGAGAAGTGAAGTTTGAATCCATATCCCAGGCCACAGAATCTCTCAAAGCTAAATTGTACCCTCTCCATTGGATATTTCTCGGAATAAGATTTCCAATGGTAGGTGGAAGTCCAAAAATGGACTTCTGGATTAGAAGTTAGAGCATATGGAAGATACCCTTTGAAAACCAGAAAACAAAGAGAAAATGACTAAGGGTAAGGCTCATTGCAAATCGTTATCAGGGATTTTCTGAAGCAGCAGTAGGGGAAGCCATTTAAATATGTGATTGATTAATTACCAATATTGCGAATCGTAAATATGAGGTCCATGGCCCAGAGCATCTCGAAGATCGACAATGGCAATAGCATAGATATTGCAAATCGTAGATCAGTGGGTCCAAGCATATCGGCGATGAGTGGGTCCAACATACCACTCATAAGAAGTTGTGGGAGGAATGCACCAATGGTGTTAAAATATTGGGAGGGCCGAAAACAATTTTACTAAGGTTTGTAGCAAAAAACCGAGGGCAAGCGGGCCTTTCTCTCTCCTCCACAAGGCCACATGGTAGAATACTACTGGTCTTGAAAAAGCCATGTGGCGTCTAACATCATCATGATGCAGCAGTATGAAGGACATGTGGCATGCATATTGGGCATTTTTAGGGGTCATAATGGGCCAAAATAGGGTGACACATGTCACCACTCACAAGGTGACACACAGCAAAGTATGACATCATCTCGCAAATCGACGACCGAAGGTCCCGGCTCATCGCATATCGCAATTGCAAGAGTTAGAAGGGTGCAACAAGAGGCATGGATTAGAAAATTCCCCATTACCGATCTTCAATGCAGGGGTTAGCTACGGTCACATAAGGTGCTGAAGATCCAAGGTCTTAACGTAAAGGTGATCAATGATCGCAAGTTTCATAAGGATGCAATAGAGGACATTGAAAGGAAGTCACTGATAAGAAACCTCTAATATTTGGATGAGCCCTAGGTCACATCTCGAGGTCCTAACATGAAGAAACACTGAAAGGGGATGAAACAAAGGGAGCCCAAGGATACCGAGACTCTCTGTTTTGTAATGTCTCTTAGCGTAAAGGTCCCGATATAGCGATGACCCGATAGCATGGTACAGAGCTTTGAACGCGGATGGGTTGGCAGCTGAAGTATTTAATAAGACATGGTGCAGCGGAAAATCAGTATGGGGGGACTCAGGAAGATCAATGGCTCAGCATGGAGCAATACTCAGTCATAAATGCAAAGGACTGCCTGGGCAAACTCTGTTATTTCTTTGTGACAAGAACTACAGAGAGTGGAGAAGTCGGATGGTTAAGGCGAAAGCAATAGGAATCGGCCGAGCAGCAGGAAAGGCACATCACGGCATATACATGGCTTGATCATAGGCCTTCATAGGAACAGTAAAGGGACACTTCCTCCGTCATCTTTTCGTTTTCCTTTTCTTTTCATTATTCTTTTATTTTTGTTTGTTTTCAAGAAAGGAATCAAATCCTTGGAAATCATTTTGGGTAGTAGAGCTATCGCATGCCTAGGAAGCTAGTCAATCTGACAGCTGGCCATATGCTAAGATATTTGTAAATGTGGATACAAACCCCCCTTCTCTGTATAAATAAGGGGGAAGAAACACTTAATAAGGGTTCTGGAATTCTACACCTGAGGGGTCCAAATTCTTTGGTTCCATTTTAGTTCTAAATGCTTGTTCATGAGGGACTTGAACGATACACATGCTGAATGTAATGGGCCGGGGATTAGGACTCGAGGATTAATGAAACTATTCTATTGATTCCTATCAAAGTGATGTGCAATATGTTTTATCCTCTGTAATCTCATTCCATATATGTTTTTTGTCTCTAAAATAGTGTGATTAAGCTTTCAGTTTTCTCCCTTGTTCATGATTGTATATTTGTTACCAAGTAGAAACAGTACCTATGTTAGTTACAGATTTACTTAAGCACCTGTAATTTATTTTATTAATCTTTTGGATACAAATGTGCCCATGAGTATATGGCCTAAAACCCAGACTAGTGCCCCCACTCTTGTCGCTATTTCATCTCCTCCCTCTTCCATATTTTTGTTGGAACATCGTGGCTTAGGATTATGCATTGTAATCATCCCTACACACCGATTTTCCTCCTCCCTTTCCTCCTCTTCACTTTACTACGACGTCAATATTAGGTTACCTACTTTTGAGTGTCGGCGACCAGAACCAGGCTTTTCTCTTTGAGGTTGGCCCAATTTACCCCCTAAACATTTGGACCCATGTATTGGCTTGATTTCACCTTCATGAAGGCCGATTGAACCAAGCCCCCTTTTATTCTCTTTTTTAAAACATCGTGATAATTGGAGTGCACCAAAAGCCCCTCTTGAAAATCTTACATGCACTCCTCTCTTTAAGATGTCCTAGGCACTAGTCTAAAATCAACCCAGAGGTTGTCTCTAGGAAGCTTTCTATGTATCTCAAAGCACTTGTGCTACGAGGGCCATTTAAGGCGAAAACAATGTCCATGATCTGATAAGTTGTGGCTTGTTCCATGCATTTTAGGTTTAACTATGTTGGTGTGAGTTGTTCTGCAATGTTGGATGTATCCAACAATGGTGGAAAGTAGGGTCGAAGGTGGTCCACATTGAACACTGGGTGCAGACCAAGGAATGGTGGAATATTGAGATCGAAGGTATTGTCCCCTAATTCCTTGGTGATGGTGTATGGCCCATATCGGAGCGAGCGAAGCTTGCGGTGCGGCCCAACAAGGCGCTCCTTCTGCAAATGTAGCCAAAAAATTTTGCCTACCTAAAACTTATGTGGCACCTGATGTTGATCATGTCAATGCTTGTACTTAGCATTGGCTCTATCTAATATGTCATGGACCTATTGGCGGATGTGCTGAATGTGCTCAATGAAGTTGTTTGCCTTGTCAGCTTTGCACTGGACATGAGCTGAATCTACCTGAGTAGCTACAAATGGTATGGCCATATCAATGGGACGTAGTGGCTGGAATCCCAAGCCCACCTGAAAATGGTTGTGGCAAGTCAAGTTGTGGAGAGCCCAATTATAGTTGTGCTGGACATAGGGGAGGCTCTCATCCCATGTGCGTGGATGCTTTGAGTTGTACATGCACAGAATGTGTATGATCATCCTATTGACAACATCTGTCTGGCCATTAGTTTGGGATGGAAAATTGTGGACTTAGTGAGCTTGGTGTCCAGCATCGTTCATAAATTGGACCAAAATGTACTGAGGAATATGTTGTCCCAATCTGCGATGATAGAATTTGGGATCCCAAAGTGTACCCACACTTGTTCAAAGAAGAGTTTAGCAGTGGCTCCTACTATGATATTCTTCTTGCATGCCACCATAATGGCCATCTTCGAGAATCTGTCAATGAACACAAAAACATAGTCATTGCCATGCTTAGTAGAAGGAAGGCCCAATATGTAACACATGGAGATGGATTCCCTAGGTCGACTAGGGGTCGGCAGTGGAGTATAGAGGCCTTGCTTCTTAATGGTCAGTTTGGCGATGGATCAGGCAGTGCAGGATCTGATGTACTTCCTGACATCCTATCAAAGATTTCGGCCAATAGAAATAGTTTTGCAGTACTGCCACTGTTTTCTCGACCTCGAAACGCTAAGTGACCTGATTATAGTGTGTTTCCCAAATCATCTTAGCACGCTCGCTTGAAGGAACACAAAGGTGTCCCAGGTGGCATAACAGTGCATCCTAGAAGTGAAAATATGGAACTTTCTGACCCTCCAAGAGCGTCTGGTATGTTTGGCCAAATTATGGGTTGCTTTTGTAGAGAAGTGTTCAATCAGAAGTCTCGTGCGCACAAGAGTTGAGCACGGTGGTTAATGCCATGATCAGTGGTCGGCTGAGGCATTCTGCAACATTATTGGTGTTGCCCTTCGTGTACTTGATATTCAAATGGAACTCTTGCAGGTATGTGGACCACTTCTGATGGCGATCATTCTGCAACTTCCCTTATGTTTGTATGAACTGCAGGGGTCAGTGGTCTGTGTGGATGACCATTTCCTTCGCCAAAATCTAATGCTTCCATTGTCAGTAGCCCTGCACAATGGAATACACCTCTTTGTCATAAGTGGGATACTTTCAGACTGTGTCTGAAAGTATCTCACTATGATATGCCACTAGATGCCCTTGTTGAGATTTAAATATTAATTAATTTTAATTATATTAAAATAATTTAATAAATATTTTATTATTAATATTCATTAAGTATATTAACTTTTAACATGTACGTATCTATTTCAAAACGGATGAAGAATAAACCAAAAGGTAATTAAACTAAAGTTAAAATCTCCCTCACATCGCATCGCCCTCATCGCATGTTTCTTTTTTGGTTCAAGTGTTGGTTTAAAAAATATGCGAGAAATATGTTTTGCGGTATGTAATTTCATCGCATCGTATGAAGGGTTAAGTTGGGTTGTAACAATTGAGGACCCCGATGCGATGGAGCGATTTCATTGAGATTCAAACACATGGTATTTTATTAAACTTTGGTTAATGCTTGAAGAGACATCGCATATCGGGTTTTTTCTTAAGATGTGCATTTTATTAGAATTGCGATGGTTGTGATATGCGATGAAATTTTTTGTTTTTTATTTGTATATATATATTTTATATTAAATTTTAATTTAATTAAATTAATTATATTTTATATAATAATTAATTTAAGATTTAATATTAAATATCAATGTTTTATTTTGGTTTTATTTTAATGAAATTAGTTATGAAATTATCTAAACTACAGCCACTCCGAAAATAAATAAAAAGAATAAAAATAGCATTTCTAACCCAGACTAGATAAATGATGAGAGTTCAAAGGAGTACCATTTTCAAACCAGTTGACCAAATGAGGTGAAACAAATGTCAATGGGAAGATTATAAAAAATCGATTCTAGCAAAGCAATCAAAACAAGAATGAAAAATTAACAAAATCGTAGGATAATCAACTTAATAAAAATCCTAAAAGGCGTTTAGCCAAAAATTTATAGAAATGGTCCCCATTATTTGAAGTGAACAAATCAATAATTGGGGGGAGGGGGGGTTGTGTTTTTACCACAACAAAAGTATACATCTATTGTGCTCAGTACTGTAGAATTCGAGGATATTACAACTTGGTTGATGAGTTGTGACGTAGTGTGGCTTCAAAGGCTACTTGCAAGATTGCCCTAATCAGGTGAAGGTGATGACCATGTTGACAAGTCAAACCAAAGGGAGATCTAGTACTGAGACATGGTACAAAAGGAATAAGTATGGATTTAATATTATTCTTCAGTCAAGCAAATTCCTTACAAAGCATATATTCTAGAATGGAATTTCAATACTTTGAGGACAAGCTTGGAGTGATTGAGCATGTCTTTCTTAGAAAGAGGGACCGGTGAAATTATGGCATCCAAGATAGTCATTCTCCCTGGGCCAGGTTGATTAAGATAAGAGAAAATGGTTTAGGGTGATAGCATAAGGGACAAACATTATCCCCATGTTATGTTTGACTAGAATTAGGGAAAGTGGTCTAGAAAAACAAAAACATTCTTCCTATGTCAAATATATTGACTATAATTAAGAAGAATGGTACTAGAGGCACATTATCACTAAGTTGAGTGGTTTCCTTTTAGCATCAAGCTCAGAACTCTCTCGATAGGGTTATTGAACTCATTTAGCGTCAACCCCATAGTTACTCAGCTAGAGTGTGGCCTTGTAGATTCACTTTGTATCAAAGATATTGACCGGAATGATGGTGAACAAAGACTAGTCAGTATACCATGTGTTAGATGGACCATAATTATGGTGAATAGTTGAAGCCAATGTTTTATCGCGTGTCAGGATTACCGACTATGATTATAGTGATGATGCACCATAGGTCATAGATACTGACCAAAATTACGGTAACTAGTTGATGCTATTGATTTATCATGTGTCAGAGTTACTGACCAGGTAAGAAAATGATGTTGATGTTGATGATGATTTGTTATAACCTTTTCTTAGAGAAATTTGTCAACAAGAGAACATCTGGATATTGATTATGAATACCTCCATAGCGAAGAGGGAGTGTTGAATTTTATAGCTATGGTCGGTCTTCATAAATAATGTTTTAGACCTTCTAATAGATGTTATGATAAACCTAAGACATATTCTTCATGTCTATTTGAAAAGGGGGGAAATTATATTTTTGAAAAATCAAATTTTATGTCTTCAAAATTTCAAGTCAACTAACCAGGAAAATCATGTTAGCCAATCCCAAAGGACACATCTATTCAGCCGCATCCACTCACTATAAATAGGTCATTCACTCTCCTCCATTGGGCAGAATCTAATATCACTTCTAAGGCTCAATTCAGATCATCTGAGGCACATTTTAGATCACTCTTCTTATGGTTATGTGAAGTTAATTCTTTGTGGAAGATCAAGCTCCTAGACATAATTATTCTCTGTAGAAGACCAGGTTCATGAGAAGACCTGATTTCAAAGGCATAAGGCATAATTCCTAAGGCAGAAAGAATAAGATGAATTCTTAGGTAGATAATTGGCCAAATTCTGAGTAGACCAGGTTGAGTTATTTGGATAGAAAATTGACTTGTCCAAATGGTAGTACGACTAGGTGTGACCAAGGGTTGTGTATGAAGTTATGTTATACTTGATGTATCTATGTTGAACTTAATGATTTCTTTAAGAAAAGGTTGTTTTGTTTTTTCACCATGTGGGTTTTCCAAGGGTAAAATATGATGTCTCTTGTTTGGTTGTCTCTTTATGATTCTATTGGATTTTTTTTAAGATATTATGTGTAATCATTTTATGATGAATGTGAATGAAATAAATATTAAATTAATAAATTATAACAAGTAATTATCAACTTAGAATATCCTTTAAAAATCAACAGACTTAGGCACCCATGTACAACCTCTCATAAGAAGAGAAAATGAGAAAAACATGTAGGAAATAGCGCCCCCCCCCCCCCCCCCAACCTCCCAAAAGAGAGTACATAAAAAAATAAAGATAGAAATAGAGAAAAAATGAGGAGGTGAAAGAAGGAGGATTCAATATGACCCCACAAGGACAACTTCCTTCACTCCAAGAATTATCCATAATTCAAGAATCCTTAGCGATGACAAGGAAATTTTGAAGATATTTGCTACATGTTCTTCAGTAGGTACATACTCTAGGATAAGAACACCATCTTGAGTAAGTTGGCGAATGAAGTGTGTATGGATCTCAATATATTTGGTCCTTTGATGTCCCGGAAGGTTTTTATAAATATGTATTGTACTCTGATTATCACACTAGAGAAGAGTAGGTGGATCCTATTGAATACCAAAGTCAAGAAATAAATGTAGTAGCCAAATAACTTCTTGACTTGTAAGAAATGCAACTCGATACTCAACTTTTCTTGTAGATAATGAATGCGTTGACTATTTCTTGCAGAACCAAACAATAGGAGTAGAACCAAGACAAAAAAAATATCAAGAGTTGGAATTTTGATCATCCACTGAGCCAACCAAGTCAGGATCTATGGAAACTAAAAGCTTAGGATAGCCAATAGTATACTAAATGCCAAAATTGGAAGTGCCTTGAATGTATCTCAGAATATGATTTGCTACTTTCTAGTGTCTCTGATGAGGATCTTGAGAGAATATAGAAACCCACTCTATTGCAAAAAAAATATCAGTTTGGGTGTGTTTCAAATAGAGTATACTATCATCCAATTGGAGATACAATGTAGGATCCACCCATGGTGAGGCGCAAATGGTGGTAAGAGTAACACCAAAATAAAAAGGAGTAGGTGCAGGCTTACAATTAGCCATGTCAAAACACTTGAGTAAATCAAAGGAATATTTTTGCTGGAATATGGAAACCCCTTTCTTTGAGTGTAATTGTAGGATCCAAATGACAATAGTGGAAACCAGAATAAAGAAAAAACTTATTTGTCTTCTCATATCAAGCTCGAGTGTAATTACCCATCTTGAGGTCCTCAAACCATAAATAAATTTCCACATAATTTCACAACATATTTGAATGAAAACATCATATCTAACAAGATAATATATTTGACAACAAAATATAAAAAAGCCATAGTAGAAATACATTTATAAATAAATTAACCAAATAACAAAAATAAGACTTGGTTATGGTGGCTTGGTTGTTGTGCTCCTTCTGGGACGACCAGACTGAATATGCCAGCCTACCAACTAGGAAAGCCTATCAAAATTCATAGCCCAGGAACCTCTAGAGGTTCCTTGGCCCTTTGAGCCCAAGTCCAAACCAATATTGAATATGTAAATACTAATTGGATTTGTTGTTTCCTTAAAATTAGAACCTAAGTTTTGAAATTATATCCAATATAACAGCTTTTATCCCTAGCTAGAGAAATTGAGAGTTAGAGTGGAATAATATAGTCCTCATAGAGAAGCTCCAGAAGTGAATGAATTATGGTATCAAGTGCTAGATTGGGTCTTATTACATACCATAACACAATAAGGATGTGATGTAATTTCATAGGCATCTCCATGATGCATATATATTCAATTGGACATCTAGTTGATTGATGTGACTTACCAGACATCATTATTTGATCTATGTTATGTACGTAGATAGGTTTGAACAACATTCTCATTGTGATAAACCTAACTTGAAAGGGTGGGGGGCACCGCATCAAGTGGTTTTAGTTGTTGCATTAGTTGAATGGAAATTTGATCCTTATATGTTATTTCCACATTATTGGCATTTTTTATTAACGCACTAGCTTGGGGCAACAATATCTTTATTTAGAACAAGTGTTGTAATAGAGATATGTAATAGTGAAGCACCTCTACTCTACCTTTCTTGCACATTACCTTTGAATTTTAGGAATTAGCAAGGAGTTGGCCACCAATGAAATATAAGGGCACATAATAGAAATAATAGGAAATTAGGGAGAAAACTATTAACTTTTGGGCAAAATGGTCTTGTGAGGAACCAATGCCATAAAAGCATTATATGGTGCAAGCTTCAAATTTTGAGTAAATTTGTGAATGTAACAATTGCATAGGAAATGCAAATTTGATGTAATATACTTTTCATTTTCATTCTTGTTTTAAAAAACCAAACGTAAATGTACATGTATATCTTATTTTTCCTACTTATTATAACATTTATTTGTTTTATTTTCCTATTTCATTTCACAAAAAATAATTACAACACATAATTACATCCCTAATGATTTTTTTTTGGGTAGGATGTTATAAGAAAACCTTAGATCCAAAAAAATAACTATCATGCCATTTAACAAGTAAAGGAAGTGTGCCCTTACTATAATTATGATATCCATGTTCCAATGAAGTTGACATGTCAATGCTTGGTTTCCAAGACATAGCAAGTAAAAAATCACATTGAAATTAAATTGAAGGATGCACAAAAAAATGAACCCAATGGCATAAAATCTAGATACAGGAGAAAAATAACATTATATCATTGCGCACATGTTTATTTTAGCATTCCTAAGGTAAACATGCCCTTTTTCAATGTCTCGGGTGTCATTTTTAGAAGTTCAACGCTTAAAATCAAAATTTGAAATTCATCCCATTGAATAAATCCATAGATATGTAAGTTTATTAAAACACACATGCACACACATTAGAAAAGAAAATTTCCAACCAATGTGGTATATGTTGGAAGGGATGCCTTACTTATTATGATGTTTAAATTCTAATGGAAATTATATATCGCCAATACAATGCTTGAATTCCATTATATGATGAATTGTAACTCACATCCAAATGCCATGCCATTTTGCCAAAAATGCAAAAATAATCACAGAGGCATAACAAAAAAAAGCAATAGAACAATATTACATCCACACAAACTCATTTATTCAGAAATTTTGATGGAGAACGCACCCTCCATAAATTTTTGGGGAAATTGTTTGCTAATATGGCCCCTAAAGTGAACTTTAGTGACGAAACCCATTGAATAAAGTGCTATATCCAAAACCCATGCAAAAAGACAATTGTCACAACATGTAGCCAATGGAGGAAGGGTGCCTCTAACATAATTCTGATTTCTGAAGTCAAATGGAACCAATGGCCCATCTATATGGTGCTTGATTTCTATCATATCACAAGTTACTACTCACATCCAACTACCATTCAAGGACACACGCAAAGACAAACCCGTGTGCATAAATACCACATGGAGTAGTAAAACAAAATTATGTCATATCACACACATGTGCTTTAGCATTTTTGGGATCAATGCAACCTCCAGCGATGCCCAAGACAATGGTTGGTGATCTCAACCCCTAAAGCAAAATTTTGCGATGCATTCTCTTGAATGAAACCCTAGATTTAAAAGGCATCTAAGAAAATAATTACTAGGAAATTTAACTAGAGGAGGAAGGGAGCCCTTAGCATAAATATGACATAAAAAAATTCAACAGAATTGGCAAATTAGTAACCTAACACCGATTTTTCCATATATTGTGAATTACAACTTGGATCCCAAAGTAATTCAAAGACATATTAAAAATGGTCATAGAACGTTAAAAACTAAATGGAGTAGTAGAACCAAATTCTATCAACTAGCATATGCATGCTTTCACAATCTAAGAACCAATACACCATTTAGGAAACAATGTGAAAGGTTGATCCTCTATAGATAACTTTTGCAATGCATTCCACTGAATGAAAAGCTAGATTCAAGGAAATCATCCAAGAAAACTACTATCAAACCATGTGATTAGTGGAAGAGGGGTGCCCCTAGCATAATTATGATGTCCAAATTCTAGTAGAACTAATGGATTATTTACCCAAACACTCAATTTTGATTTTATTGTGCGTTTCAAGTGGTCCAAAAATTATTTCAAGATACAAAACCCAACCAAAAGAGTGATATTTCATTTAATATCTTACACATGTTTGGCATTTTAGTGTCCATCACATGCTTCATTGGTGTTTAGGGCAGAGATTACAAAAATTGACCCTTAAATCCCTATATCCAAATTTAATTCTCTCATTACACAATCACTATTTCTATATATATATATGTATATATAATTGATTTATTTACATAAAATTATAAAAAAAAAAACATTTTCTTTTGATAAATATATTTATATTCTTTATGAAAAATATATATGTTTTAAACTTCTAAACCATTACCAAAATATACTCTTTATAAATTCAACATATCACAAATAAAAATTAAAACTAAATTAAAAAAATGACATTTCTCTTTACCATCTAAACTACATCCAATTAAAACCCAAAAAAACAAATAAAAAAACTAATAGTATTCCTTTACATATCGACATAAATCTAAACATTATAATACTCATTAAACCTTTTTTCATCTTATATAAATTTACATGCATAAGAATCCTTAAAAGCTATGGTATTATAAATCCTCTCAAGCTTAGGACACACAAAGCTGTGAATGGAAATACATAAATAATATCGAAAATAACTGAACCCGAATTAAATAAACCATCTTAATTATGAACTAATATAAATATTTACTAATGTGAGTTAATTTTGTATTACAAAAATGGATTATTAATATTTCATTAAAAAAATCCATGAATTGATATGTGCGTTTATATTTTATAATGGATCTTCAAATCCAAATTAAATTTATAGTTTTAAAATTTTTATTGCATTTATCAAATAGTGGTATATTTTGTTATGTATATAGCTATATTTCTTTTAGAGTGAGGGTTTTAAAATATTTATATTTTTAATAATAAATATTTAAAATTTAATAATTACTAAATTATTTATTATTATTATTAAATTTATTATTATTATTATGAAAAGTGGAGAGGTAAGAAAAAATTTTAAACTTGATTTTAATATATATTTACATTTTATTTTATAGTCAAATTTAAATTAGATTTATAATTATAAAAAAAAATTATTTATTACATAGTGGTATATTTTGTTATATATATTAAAATATATTTTTTTTAATAAAAAGTAATAAGTAAATGATTAAAATTTAATAAATATTGAATATTTTTCATTATGATAAAAAATTAGAGATGAGATGTCCATAGGGTTTTGGATAGATAGTGATCAGTTTAAGCACTCTTTGATGTGTCGTCATTTCTTCAATTCCATGTCTAGATTGGTGTGATATATTGGACATGATGAAGATATAGTCCCACCAAACTTACAAAAAACAAAAAAAATGAGAGAGGAAATTAAATTTTAAAACTGATTTTAATATTTATTTTTATGATTATTTTATTTTTTCTTTTATAAATTTAAATATTTCTAATTATGACTAACTTTCAATTACTTTTCAATAATAAAAATATATAAACATGTATGATATTCATACTTGGAATATTGATCACTGAATCTCATTAAGAGGTAGGTTATTTATTAGAAGTTTTGGAGGGTTTTTGGGCATCTTTTCTGATAAAAATTGCCAGAATACCGTAGAGATTGGCTAAAATGACAAGTTTGGATTGTGGGGATTGGCTAAAATGACAAGTTTGAATTGTCCCCACAATCCAAACGTTCATGGATTTTTTTTAGGTGCTGACTTTATATATACAGTTAAAAGTCTAGCTTGTGAATGTGTTATTATAGATTATGAAATCAATTTGGTGCTAAAAATAATTATAGGAAAACGATAACTATTATGAATACTATTGTTCATGATTATGGTAAGTTTTCACCACAAGAAAAATAAACCCGGCTGAACATTCTTACTCTCTTCCCAAACCCATTTCTGTCGGGAATAAGATATTATCTCATCCATGTATACATACCCTTTTTTCTACATAATTTAAATATATATTTTTGTGCACATTGAAATTTTTTTTAAGTATTTTGTACCATTAAAAAAATTAAAATAACATATTTTGGAAAAAAAATAGCGATAAAAATAATTTGTTAAGCATAAAGATTGAATTTGCTGTCGATCACCCCTAATTTAAATTCACATCTCTCGCTTATCGTTGACGAATGGCAGCTTGCGCCTCAATGAGCGGCCACTCTATCTAGTTAGGTGTTACAAAGTTACAATAATGTTCTAAGTTGGTCGCCTTTAACCCTGAATAGACCAGTGTTGTTATCTACCATGGAAGGTATTTCCAAATTTTGAAGATATAAAATAAATTAATAGAGTAGATAACATTGCTGCATATTCAATGTTGAGTGGAGTGTGCTTCAAATCACAACAAACGATATTGGTCCTTCCTTATATATATGAATCAGGACAGATCTAAGGTTATCATGGGTGTGGTCAAATATTTTGAATAAATCATGTCATAGATCATGGCCGCCTTGTATATTTTTTAAAACAAAATGGACACACCAACTTACTTTTTCAACATAGTTTCACTTTAATTATTTGATTTGCAATCCATAAATCGATGTGCAGTCGGCTCCCCTCATGCAGTTCCGTTCATTAATTGTGCGATGGCAGTCTGCCATTGCTAAATTTATATATGAATTATGACATGTAATATGTAACGTGTGAATTGATAAATTCTGGAGGGCAGTCTTACTATCTATAAGCAGCCTTCCGTCTTTTTTATTTTAAAAAACACAGATTTTCAATCCGGGAGGGCCGCAGTCTTCGTTATAAAACACGTTCTAATGGAAAGAAGAAAATTGCAGTGATTGATTGCATAAAATATCACGTTGAGGTCCCGCACACAATAATATCTCATAGATGAAATAGTAATAAAGTGGTACGTTAAGGTCCTGCACATAATATCGCTCGACTAAAGTAGTAATACTTTCGGTGGCCATTACCTTACGTGAGCAAATTGCTTTGTAAGACGCAAAATTTGAATCAAACTTTGACAAATAACCAATTTTTCCTCTCCCTCAATAATCTGACTTTGAAACTCGACAAGAAATCATGTGATTGATTGAAACTATGACACAAAAATTAATCTGATGTTTCTTTGAGATTATTGCGTATATTTACTAATTCATTTTCCACAAATTTTGCTTCTCTATTTCATCCATATTATAACACCAATTTATAGGAGTAATGGAAGTTTCTAGTGATTTCTTTAAGAAATTTTTGTTGGGTTTTTCCTCATGTGAGTGTTTCTATGTAAATTCTTGTGTCTCTTGTTTGGTTGTCTTTTTATGATCTTATTGAAATTTTGTTGAGAACTTTTGTATAATTACTCTATGATGAATGCGATTGAAATAAATATTAAATTAAAAAAACATAAGAAATAATTATCATCTTAGGAGATCCTTGAAAAATCAATCATATTAGAACTATGGTATAAGAGAAACCAAGCCAAGCCAAGCTTGTTTTGAAGGGAAAAAGAATCCACAGTCACTAATCTCTGTATGAATTCTTCCCTAGAAGTAATCAAATCTATGTTTCTCTTGAAAACCCTATATAAGGGCCCTAAAATCATCAAAATTCTCAGAGTGGCGAAAGGTCTTAGTCCGAATTTTAGAAAGGGGAAAAAGGCCTCAAAATCTGGTTGTAGGGTGATGAAAAACTGTAGCAAGAAGAACTCTAAAATATCTATGGAAAAAGACTGCAAATTTGTTTGTGCATAATACATACTAAGTTATTTTCATTTTGACTATGGAAGGCACTATACAAGAAAAATATTGGACTCATAATCAACATTGATTGATTTAATTTTCTCAAGGGTTTACAAGTGTGGTGACCTTGCTTAAATTTCTATGATTGTTCAAATATAACAAGTTTCCAGCATTTGTGATAATTGGTATGATGTTAACATATTGTCACATTTGTAATTAGAGATATGTTTGATGGTGAAATCCATAGTTGATTATAAGCATGCACCTTATGGAAATAATGACAAGGACATGGAGTTTGATTCATGATATTTTTACTTCAAAGATGTATACAAAATCACATTTTAAAGAGCATGTAACCATAAGATGCATATACATAAATGAAGTGGAAATAAACAACAACCATGAGAAGCAAAGATACAACATGTCGATAACAGAGTTCACCTAGTGTGGGATACGTCTCCAGACTTTGCTCAATGTGGGAAGGCCTCTTGCATTAATCTTCAACAAAAATCAAATTACATGCATGTACAAAAGACACATTATACCTCCACTTCTGGGGATGGCCTAGAAATGCACACCTCTTCTGAAGAAATGGATTGCACCATTGAATTCCTGGTGAAAAATCATGAAAAATGACAATAAACTCAACCCCTTTCTGCTTCGATCAAAATCTGTACCTTCAGAAATCTCAAAGATTCTCTGTCACTCGTTGACTGGAATACTGCCGCTCAGATGATAAATCCAACCTCACCAATGCGCTCCTTGCAAAAAACTGAGTAAAATGAGTATAAAGTCAGTCTAGTTCTGAAACTATCAAAATTTGTCCCTTAGGGAATCGTTTAGATTCCTTATGATTCCACAAAGATTCCTCTCAGCAAGTTGACTGAAGATTTCTAGTCAAATGAAAAATATGACTACACTATTACATTCCAATTGTAAAAGCTGAGTAAAATGAGTATAAAGTTGACATACTTTTGACTTTGTTAAAAATCAGCCTCCAAGGAATCTAAAGATTCCTCCCCTGCATTAGAGAATATTCTTCTTGAACTCTGTGCTAGACATGGTCCTACCCCCACATTAGGTTCTGCGCTCCTCCTTTGTCCGAATTTTATTGGTGGGTGAATGAAAAATTAAGGTTTAAATAACTCGTGGCGGGTAAATTTTTTAACAAATGGGTTGTTTGGCTTGTTGGTTGGCATCCTATATAAAATACTTAGTAGTTGAGGAGGTCTCAGGATCAAACCCCATTGGACCCCTATTATGGCATTCGTTTTGTTTTTTTAAGGTTGGCAAAGGGCGCTCATTTATGCGGCCACTGTGTGGGGTGGGTTGACTGCTTAGTGGGGCAGGCTAACCACCCGACTACCGCGGGTTCAACTCGCCCCCCGTTTCTATATTTTTAATTTTTTTGTTTTTTTGAATATAACTATTTAAAAATTTCCGCCGAATTTTTTGGGGTCACCAACAAAATTAAGTAGGTGACAACTTCACCAATTCCATCTGCCCGAAATCATCACCGCAAATTCCCAATTTGTTGCCTCATAAGTGGCCGCCAAATTTAGCGGCGTCACCATATTTATCCGACCTCTAGTAGGTGACAATTTCGCTAGTTCCGTCTGCTAGAAATCATCACCGCCTCATTAGTGGTCACCAAATTTAGTAGCGTCACCATATCTATCCAACCTCCAAATTTAGTTGTCGCTCTGCCAAATTTTGTTAGGGGCTTAGTTTGACCGAAACATTGATTAGCCATAACTTTTACATACGATATCGGATTGAGGTGTCGTTTGCATCGTTGGAATCTTGTGACAAGATATTCGATATGAACTTGGTTTAGTTTCAATCCAAGAACTTTTATTTTTGAGCCTTTCCTCAACCCTCATTGATTTCTAAGCCTCTTTGGAGCCACCTAGATCATTTTATTGAGAAGATATTGTTTCTTTCTCTTGGAAGAATCTTTATTGATATTTTTTCTTCAATTATTGAAAGTTTTTAAATATATGAAAGTTATTCTCATGCTCTCAATTTCAAAGTTTTTAACTTGTACTTCTGAGGGATTTATTCCACTTATCCTCGTTGTGTTTGAAAGGTGATTATCTTTATATGGTGCCAAAAGATGTTGGGAAATGAGGACAACTTTAAGCCTTGTTGGAATTGACAACATTGTTGTTGTTGTTCATTGATTTTCTTTAATGCTTCAACATGACACTTTTCTTGAACAATATTACAGTGATTGCACATGTTGTACATCCATGATTTTGTAGTATAAATTTTTTGGATTATGGCTCAAAGACATAATAAGTCCCGAGCCAAGTGTATGTTCCATACACCTATACTAAGAGCTTTTGGCATACTGAAATCATATTGGATTGAAGAAATATTTCCCTTTTTTCACAGGAAGAAGTATTGAAGTTGGTGATATCTAACCCTCTAATACCATATATATTTTTGTATGACTAAAAGGTGTTTCCAGAAAGTAGTTGTGATTTCAATTGTTCTAAAAGATATTGTTCCTTCACAATGCTAGAAAGGAAGAATGAAAGAGTTTGACTGAGATAACATGAGAGAAAACATACTTATAGAAATATGAGGTATACCTATTTGGGTAGATTTAAAGGATTGTGTTGAATATTGAATAAACTATGACAAGACCGACAAAAGATTACTGTAGTCCTTTTCAAGAACGTCATGTATTTACTGCTTGAAATAGCCAGAGGGAGTTCTGTTGAGAGGCTCTCTCATTATTGGAAGACCTGATAAAAATAGAGTTTTGTAAAACCCTAGAGGACCTAAAATATATGACAGTGGAAAAGTATGAAGAAGATGTGTTGGACATACTGTTAGTATTATTGCTAGATGCCATTTCCTGAGTATAACTACTACTAGATGACAAATTTCTCCTTCAAGTATCTGAGACATGATCAACTTGAATTTAGTTGCTCTAGAAGGCGAAGGAGTTAAGAAGAGAAATAATAATTCTTGTGCTATGTGCTCTTCTTGGAAGATCTGATAGCCCTAGGGTTTTTAAAACCTAGATTAATCTTGAAGGATAAGGAAGACCTAGGGTTTAGGGATAAAACACTAGAGATAGACCTATATTTTCTGCTAAAATAAAAAATCCTAGATCATGTGAGGAAGGAATGAAATAATGTTAATGATGAGGATGAGGTTGATAAATTTACATGATGGATGCAAGAAGGCCAAGATTAAGGGGGAGTTGATATTTCCCTATAATCCTCAAAATATAAGTACTTTATATCTTTCATCCTCGATTATTATTGTTGTTGTTATTTAGCTTCTTGTCTTTGTTTATTTTGTAGGGTTGTAATCATTCTACCATGGACTCCTAGTGAGGATTGCAAGTACATATTAAAGCATTCCAAGATGCTAGTGGAAGAACAAATCAAAACTTGTGACAAGAGGACTCACCCAGAATCAGTGATTTGTGATATTGTACTAGATAAGATCCAAGCTCACAGGAAGTAGATAGATCAACAAGTTTTAATTATACCTTGATTGTGCCAAAGAGAAGTAAATGGTGACATCCAAATGCATCTATAAGATCAAGCATGCATAAGATGGCAACATAAACAAGTACAAAGTAAGAGTTGAGACTAGAAGGTTCTCTCAAAAGAGGGAGAGGATCATGAAAAGAGATTTTCTCCAGTTGACAAATACACTTCGATTAGAATTATTATTGCTTATGTTATGGAATTATATCATATGGATATAGAGGCTATTTTTCTCCATGAAGAATTTGAGGAAGGATTGTACATGGAACCACCTCAAGGCTTTGAGGGCCATGAAGAAGTCTCCTTCTTGGAAATAAAATATTGCACCTAAGATTTGCATTAATGGATCAAGGTTGATCTTATATGATTTGATTCTAGCGAAAGAATAAGGACTCATGTGTTAGAGGGAGTAGATGTGGCAAAAATATTTGCTTCCATAATAGAGGGTGCAGTCAAGGAGCCTTGTTTTAGCTTCAGAGGGAGTTGACCTATGAATTCAAGGTGATGGACTATCATTGAGATTTGTTAGAGTTTAAGCTTTTGTGGTCATTTTTTGGAAAAATAGGATCCGGATTATCCACAGTACTATGCTCATTATGTCGACGTTTCGAACCCCAAAGGGTATCCATCATCAGAAGCGAAAATGAATGAATATATTATTGAGATTGTCATGTTATATAACTAATATGCTATAGTAACTAGAAAGCTGGAATGGCAGAGGGAGCATCCAATATTTTCATAGTAGAATGTGTTTAAGAAAGAGCACCCAATTAGGGTAACCATAAAATAACCATGATGATGGACCTATTGAGGAAGGGAGTCAGTTTATGGTTGAGCTAAGGCATGTGGCTCAACATGTGTTGAAGCACCAAAATGGTACAATTAGTAATGACACAATCAATTATATGCCTCAAATAGTGAAGTACAACAACAAGGATTCACAGATTCAGATTGGGCAAAGAGTGTAGAAGAAAAAAAGAGTTAATCCGCATATTACTACATTTTTTGCTTCCTAATGATTTCCTGGATGAACAAGAAGTATACATCTATTGTGCTCAATACTGTAGAATCTGAGGATATTACAACTTATTTGATGAGTTGTGAAGTAGTGTGGCTTCAAAGGCTACTTGCAAGATTGCCTTAATCAGCTAAAGGTGATGACCATGATGAAAAGTCAACCAAAGGGAGATCTAGTACTAACACATGGTACAAAAGGAATAAGTATGGATTTAATATTATTCTTCAGTCAAGCAGATTGCTTATAAAGCCTCTATTCTAGGATGGAATTTCAATACTTTGAGGACAAGCTTGGAGTGATTGAGCATGTCTTTCTTAGAAAGAGGGACTGATGAAATTGTGGCATCCAGGATATTCACTCGCCCTGGGCCAGGTTGATTAGGATAAGAGAAAATGGTTTAGGGTGATAGTATAAGGGAAAAACATTCTCCCCATGTTACGTTTGACTAGAATTAGGGAGAGTGGTCTAGAAAAGGAAAAACATTCTTCCTATGTCAAATATATTGACTATAATTGAGAAGAATGGTACTAGAGGCACATTATCACTGATTTGAGTGGTTTTGTTTAACATCAAGCTCAGAACTCTCTAGATAGGTTGATTGAACTGATTTAGCATCAACCCCATAGTTACTCACTTTTGTGGCCTTTGTAGATTCAATTTCTATCAAATATGTTGATAGGAATGATGGTGAGCGAAGACTAGTCAATATACCATGTGTTGGATGGACCATAAATATGGTGATTAGTTGAAGCTAATGTTTTATCGCGTGTTAGGATTACCGACTAGGATTATAGTGATGATGCACCATAGGTCATAAGTACCGACCAAAATTATGGTAACTAGTTGATGTTATTGATTTATCATGTGTCAGAGTTATTGAACATGTAATAAAATGATGTTCATGTTGATGATGATTTCTTATAACCTTTTCTTAGAGAAATTTGTCAACAAGAGAAAATCTAGATATTGATTATGAATACTTCCATAGCGAAGAGGGAGTCTTGAATTTTATAGCTATGGTCGGCCTTCATAAACAATGTTTCATCCCTTCTAATAGATGTTATGATAAACTTAAGACATATTCTTCATGTCTATTTGGAAAGAGGGAAAATTATATTTTTGAAAAATCAAATTTTATGTCTTCAAAATGTCAAGTCGACTGACCAGGAAAATCTTGTTAGCCAATCCCAAAGGACACATCCAATCAGCCTCATCCATTCACTATAAATAGGTCATTCACCCTCCTCCATTAGGTAGAAATTAAGATCACTTCTAAGGCTCAGTTCAGATCATCTGAGGCACATTTTAGATCACATCTGAGACACATTTTAGATCACTCTTCTTATGGTTATGTGAAGTTAATTCTTTGTGGAAGATCAAGCTCCTAGACATATTTATTCTCTGTGGAAGACCAGGTTCATGAGAAGACCTGATTTCAGAGGCATAAGGCATAATTCCTAAGGAAGAAAGAATAATATGAATTCTTAGGTAGATAATTGGCCCAAATTTTGAGTAGACCAGGATGAGTTATTTGGATAGAAAATTGACTTGTCCAAATGGCAGTACGACTAGGTGTGACCAAGGGTTGTGTATGAAGTTATGTTTTACTTGATGTATCTATGTTGAACTTAATTATTTCTCTAAGAAAAGGTTGTTGGGGCTTTTCACCATGTGGGTTTTCCCAGGGTAAAATATTATGTCTCTTGTTTGGTTGTCTCTTTATGATTCTATTGGATTTTTTTTGAGATATTATGTGTAATCACTTTATGATGAATGTGAATGAAAGAAATATTAAAATAATAAATCATAACAAGTAATTATCATCTTAGAATATCCTTGAAAAATCAATAGATGCCTACTTAGGCACCCATGTACAACCTCTCATAAGAAGAGAAAAGGAGAAAAAAATGTAGGAAGGAAAACCAAACCCCCCCCCCCCACCCCCACAAAAGAGAGTACATAAAAGAATAAAGATAGAAATAGAGAAAAAATGAGGAGCTGAAGGAAGGAGGACTCAAGATGACCCCACAAGGACAACTTCCTTCACTCCAAGAATTAGCCATAATTGAAGAAACCTTAGTGATGACAAGGAAATTTTGAAGATATTTGCTACATGTTCTTTAGTAGGTACATACTCTAGGATAAGATCGCCATCTTGAGTAAGTTGGAAAACGAAGTGTGTATGGATCCCAATATATTTGGTCCTTTGATGTCCCACAAGGTTTTTATAAATATGTATTGTACTCTGATTATCACACTAGAGAAGAGTAGGTCGATCCTGTTGAATACCAAAGTCAATAAATAAATTTTGTATCCAAATAAATTCTTGACTTGTAAGAAATGCAACTCGATACTCAACTTTTTTTGTAGAGAATGAATGCGCTGACCATTTCTTGCAGAACCAAGCAATAGGAGTAGAACCAAGACAAAAAAAAATCAAGAGTTGGAATTTTGATCATCCACTTAGCCAACCAAGTCAGAATCTATGAAACCTACAAGCTTAGGAGAACCAATAGTATACTAAATGCCAAAATTGGAAGTGCCCTAAATGTATCTCAGAATATGCTTTGCTACTTTCTAGTGACTCTGATGAGGATCTTGAGAGAATCTAGAAACCCACTTTATTGCAAAAGAAATATCAGCTTGGGTGTGTTTCAAATAGAGTATACTATCATCCAATTGGAGATACAATGTAGGATCCACCCATGGTGAGGTGAAAATCGTGGTAAGAGTAACACCAAAATAAAAAGGAGTAGGTGCAGGCTTACAATTTGTCACGTCAAAACACTTAAGTAAATCAAAGGAATATTTTTGTTGGAATATTGAAACCCATTTATTTGAGTGTAATTGTAGGATCCAAATGACAACGGTTGAAACCAGAATAAAGCAAAAACATATTTTTCTTATTGTATCAAGATCAAGTGTAATGACCCTTCTCGAGGTCCTCAAACCATAAATAAATTTCCACATAATTTCACAACATATTTGAGTGAAAACATCACATCTAACAAGATAATATATTTGACAACAAAATAATAAAAAACCATAGTAGAAATTCATTTATAAATAAGTTAACCAAATAACAAGAATAAGACTTGGTTATGGTAGCTTGGTTGTTGTGCTCCTTTTGGGATGACTAGACTGAATATGCCAGCCTACCAACTAGGAAAGTCTATCAAAACTCATAGCCCAGGAACCTCTAGAGGTTACTTAGCCCTTTGAGCCCAAGTCCAAACCAATATTGAATATGTCAATGCTAATTGGATTTGTTGTTTCCTTAAAATTAGAACCTAAGTTTTGAAATTATATCCAATATAATGGCTTTTACCCCTAGCTAGAGAAATTGAGAGTTAGAGTGGAATAGTATAGTCTTCATAGAGAAACTCCAAAACTGAAGGAATTATGGTACCAAATGCTAGATTGGATCTTATTACATACCATAACACAATAAGGAGGTGATGTAATTTCGTAGGAATCTCCACAATGCATATATATTCAATTGGACATCTAGTTGATTGATGTGACTTACCAGGCATCATTATTTGATCTATGTTATGTACGTAGATAGGTTTGACTAACATTCTCATTGTGATTAAACCTAGCTTGAAAGGGTGGGGGGGAGCGCATCAAGTGGTTTTAGTTGTTGCATTAGTTGAATGGAAATTTGATCCTTATATGTTATTTCCACCTTATTGGCATTTTTTATTAAATAAATAGCTTGGGGAAACAATAGCTTTATTTAGAACAAGTGTTGTAATAGACATATGTAATAGTGAAGCACCTCTACTCTACCTTTCTTGCACCTTACCTTTGAATTTTATGAATTAGCAAGGAGTTGGTCATCAATGAAACATAAGGGCACATAATAGAAATAATGGGAAATTAGGGAAAAAAACTATTAACTTTTGGGGAAAATGGTCTTGTGAGGAACCAATGTCATAAAAGCATTATCTGGTGCAAGCTTCAAATTTTGAGTAAATTTTTGAATGTAACAACTGCATAGGAAATGCAAATTTGATGTAATATAAATTTCATTTTCGTTCTTGTTTTAAAAAACCAAACGTAAATGTACATGTATATCTTATTTTTCCTACTTATTATACCATTTATTTGTTTTATTTTCCTGTTTCATTTCACAAAAAAAAATTACAACACATAATTACATCCCTAATGAGTTTTTTTTGGGTAGGGATGTTACAAGAAAACCTTAGATCCAAAAAAATAACTATCATGCCATTTAACTAGTAAAGGAAGGGTGCCCTTACTATGATTATGATATCCATATTCTAATGAAGCTGACATCTCAATAATGTGATTCTTGGTTTCCAAGACATAGCAAGTAAAAATCACATTGAAATTAAATTGACGGATGCACAAAAAAATGTCCCCAATGGCATAAAATCTAGATAGAGGAGAAAAATAACATTATATCATTGCGCACATGTTTATTTAGGATTCCTGGGGTAAACATGCCCTTTTTTGATTTCTAGGGTGTCAATTTTAGAATTTCAACCCTTAAAATCAAAATTTGAAATTCATCCCAATGAATAAATCCATAGATATGTAAGTTTATTAAAACACACACACACATTAGAAAAGAAAATTTCCAACCCATGTGGTATATGTAGGAATGGATGCTTTACTTATTATGATGTTTAAATTCTAATGTAAATTATATATCACCAATACAATGCTCGAATTCCATTATATGATGAGCTATAACTCACATCCAAATGCCATGCCATTTTGGGAAAAATGCAAAAATAATCACAGAGGCATAACAAAAAAAAAGCAGTAGAACAATATTACATCCACACAAACTCATTTATTTGGAAATTTTGATGGAGAACACACCCTCCATAAATTTTTGGGGAATTGTTTGCTAATATGGCCCCTAAAGTGAACTTTAGCAATGCAGCCCATTGAATAAATTGTTATATCCAAAACCCATCCAAAAAGACAATTGTCACAACATGTAGCCAATGGAGGAAGGGTGCCTCTAACATAATTCTGATTTCTAAAGTCAAATGGAACCAATGGATCATCTATATGGTGCTTGATTTCTATAATATCACAAGTTACTACTCACATCCAAATACCATTCAAGGACACATGCAAAGACAAACCCATTTGCATAAATACCACATGGAGTAGTAAAACAAAATTATGTCATATCACACACATGTGCTTGTTGTGGTCACAACCACCACCCTTTTAAAACCTGCTCTGGTGGAAAATTTGAATGGGTCCCCAAGAAGTTTGATCTTTCATTTCTTCGAATGATAACTCTCTAGATGATCTGTTACTATCCCAGGGATTTTAACTCTCCGTTGAGTCAAATCTTCAACTCTTAATGGTTAAGACCCCCCTTGAATAAATATTTGCAGCATGATTCATTTATAACCCAGTCTAGCCCTTCATTCATATCTTTCATTGGGACTTTTTCAAACCTCATAAACCATCATGGTGCTCTATGCCCACACATATAACTAACCCCACTCTTTACTATGGTCGTATGTGGACTCAACCCACAAAACCTTCTATCGCGCCTTTATTTCTATTATAACACTTTTGTAATAGAAATACTTTGCAAACGTATCTAAATTACCTTTTCTGAGCTCTTTCAGTCTTTATACATTTCTTGATGTCTGCCTTTATCGCTATCGCAATCTCTCAATCTCCGCAGTTACACTGTGCATTCCTCTTTTGCACCCGATAAGCGATGACCTTCCGGACTTCAAATGCAATTAAGCATAACACATGTGATTTCGGGTCCGCTCTCCAATTGAAAATCGCTATAGGTGGAAACCAAGGCCGATACATAAGGCGTTCTGTTATATGGTGGACCCGTCAGGATTATTAAGCACAACACATATGATTGTGTTTTTGAAGCCCATCACAAATCACATCGGCGAGATTCAAAGCTTATACATAAGGCGCGATGCGATACAACGGACCCGACGGGACTATTAAGCATAACACATATGATTTCAGGTCCGCTCCCCAATCGTAAATCGCAATCGGCGAAGCATTTATACATAAAACACGCTGCGATATGGCGGACCCACCAGAATTATTAACTGCAGCGCATATATTTTCAGGTTGGCCAATCGCAAATCACAATCGGCGGTTAGAGAGAGTGAAGTGACATGCGATATGCGAAGGGGCGATAAGCGGACCCGACGATAATTATATATCCGGGTGTATAGTATTTGAAGTCTGTCGTTATGGTTCGGATGTGGGTTTTCCCATGTATTCCCATGTGTTCCGATAAAGTGTTGTGGTCCGGATTTGTTTGTGGGCATGTTTGTCATATTTCTCATAATCATAGCTAATATGAACTATTTCTGCAGGTGAGGAACAAGAGAAGAGAGGTGAGTTTGAGTGGACCCGGTAACAGATAAATGCGATTTATATCAAGACGACACCTCTGCACCACCGATGTCGATATTGCAAAGACATACACTGCAAGAAAGGGATATGAACTGCCATAGTGCATAATGAGGGCACACTCTATGTCAAGAGGAAGCACTCATGACAGCGCTGATCCATCAAGATGTTATTACCTCCAAACACACCTTCAATCATGCCAGATGTGGGATTATGAGCACAGTGTCTTCAGTTTCCTTCAAGAAATAATAGGGAATAACATCCACTCAATATAGGTGCGAAGAGATGACACGTAGTCATTCTCTTTTAATCAAAATCTATTCATTTCCCTAGGAAAGGAAGCGCTCCAGCAGATATGCCCTCTACATGTCAACCGTGTCACCGATCAATTCTATGTCTATATATTTTAATGTGTATATGAAAAAGAGCAGGAAGGTGGAAAGTCGGGGTGGGGGAGAAGACGAAGGATCAGTCCTTTCTGCATAAATATCACCCTCGGAGATGGGTGGAGGACTTTCTTTTGGACAGAACAATTTTTGATTTATTGTGCTAATAAAGAAGACTATTTGGGTCAAGAAGGATCCTTTTCAGATTTATTTTCCTCTTCATTCATGTGTTTAGAATCAGGGTGTTGTTGCTGGCATAAATATAAATGTGTTCTGTTTTGTGCATATTGATAATGATACAACTTATTACTAGTCTTGGTTATTTGAATGTAATTCTTTATCATGGTTAACTCATGAGTAGTCCCCGATTCAAAATTATATTAAACATCAGTTGCAATTTTATTTGTAGGAACAAGAATGTGCATTCTTGTATGAATAATTAGATTGCAATTAAGCTTTAATATAGCCTTGTTCATCTGTGAACTCAGTAATTGATTCATTTGGACTTGGAATCTATATATGATGTTTAATCTCTTTTATTATGCTCATGCAGGATAGATTAGAACAGTTAATATTAGCATAAGTAGGTAGAATTAGTATAGATTGGACTTAATACATATAGGTTAGCTGTTTCTTTTATTGATTTAACTGAAGTCTTCCTCCGGGGAGCAATCTTTCAACACCTATAACAGTTTACGAGATGTTGTTAGGAAAAGTATCCAATACGGAATGACCCTATCCCACTCTAAGGGTGATAGTACCTCAGCAACAATCGAAGTAAAGCTATCTAAGATTTCTTCTTTATGAAAGTAAAATAGGGGAGAAAGAGATCCACTAACCGATGTCTTCCGCTAATGATTGATCCAATCTTCTCTCTTTGCTGCTTGCCCCCAGCTCCTTGCTCTTTCACTGGCCCAGCTACAACAAGATCCTGCAAAATGGCAAGAGAAGGAAACTACAAGAAGCATACATTCATAATTGATTCAAGGATTAGAATAAATCAAATACACAAGTATAGCAACACATCATTGAGATACATGCATATAGAAGAACCTCAAATGCTTTATTAATGGAAGAAGTAAAGTTCAGGAAGTGATACAACCATAAAAGGCCCAATCCAGCATCACCTCCTAGCAGAAAGAAATCTCCTCTTCACCTCCTTCAAAGCAAATCACCCAATAGTTCTATACTCAAACCAACAGCACTTCCTTACATTCACAAGATTCCAGCCTCCCTAGACCTCATGAGAGAGCTCTATATATAGGAGTTTTGGAGAAAGGATGAGTCAGCTTGAAGCTGGCATGAAGCTGACTAGTGTCCTCTCCCACTTTAGTTATTCTTCAGTTCTTGAGTCCACTTGGAGGTTCTTGCTTCCACTTGGAGATCTAGAACCTCTTACTCATCACCAGTCGAATTCCCTGATCCAAGTGTCATTTTGGAAGCTTCTTGGGCATTGACACCTTGAGGAATGACTGTGCCACTTGTCCAAACTCGCCCAGCGCAGGTAGCCTTCTTTGCAGTTGACATTCAGCGTAGGTAGACAGTGGAGCAGCTGACATTCAGCGCAGATGCTCAGTGGAGCAGTTGACATGATCCAGAATTTCCTTGTTTTTGAGTGTTTTCAGGTGGAGAACTGCTATTCAGTGCTGTGTTTTGCTGACCTTGTTCCTCTAGGAGTAGGAACAACATGTTTAGGGACTTTGGATCCCTTAGATTATGGACATTTCATGCTTCATGCTGTAAGGCACAAAAATGTCTATAACAGTTGCCCCCTAAAGTATGAGGCCGTTTATCGGGTGAAATGCTTTATCAGGAGGATCCGAAGTTCATTCAATCGCTGAGAGGTGACCTGTAATAAAATACAATACAATACATTATTTTTCATTCCGCTTTCATGATCTAGCTGAGGCGGGCATTCCCATGCTTAGCTTTATAAATTCATTTTGGTACATAGAACAGACGATCGTCTGAAGGTAGACTGATAATTCTCTGCTGAAATTATCATCCTTTGAGTAGGATGATCATCTGCTGCAATGATGTACATGTCAAATGTCTTTATATTTCCTGAATATATATCGCAGCCCGGATGGATGAAACTAGATCTGGGGTCTTCAAACTCGTTCGATCTTCACTCTAAGTACAAGTCGATCCATGTGAGAATTGCGCTGAAGTCGAACATGGAAAGACATCGCTTGATTACCGGTCAATGATGTAAACCGTTAACAAGCGCGAGAGGAATCACCGATAATGATAATGACCCTCAAGGTACTGCAGTACAATTCACGTGGTGTGAATAAAGGATTTGGTGTCGAACACCACGCAAAATCTTCTGGTCGAAGGTCATTGATGTATACCTGTCGCCGGAAGTGAGAAACTTGCCATTGAGGCATGCAAGCTTCAAAGTACTGGGGGGGGTGTTCCTAGATCAACTACTTGGATAATGAGTTGAAGTCGACAAGAAGCGATCCGTCAAAGGAGGGCCTTAATGAATCCCACATCAGTGACATGGAACGGAGCTAATGATTTTAATGGAGGTGAAAACAATCTATGACATATGATTCAGGGTGGCGATCATGGATGGATGAAGGATAATGTATGGCAGTGGATGGGACACGGTTGACTCTTTCTGAACAACATCTCTTGAACATATAACGACACTGATGCAATGGATCGGTAGCATTACCCCAAATGTGGATGGTTTGGCGAGACCATGGTGATGAGACCGGTGAATGAAACAACCCAACCCGATGTGGTACGGAGGAAAAGTGTCATGTTCAAGAGCTACTTGCTACCATTAAAGCTTTGAGGTTCTCCCAATTTTTCCCCAGTCATTTCTGACCAGTACCTCTTTATTTTTGTCAAGCTTGAGGAGGATAACATATGCTTGTTCTATAACCTGCCCTTCGGGCAAGCCCATCGCTATGTTTTAACGAGCCTAGCGATAGGGAAACTCATTCTTGTCTAAAGACAAGTTTGTCGCTATTTAATCATTTTAACGAGTCTAACGACAAGGAAAACTCGGTCCTTTTCATTTTTAGAGAGTCTGAAAAGGTACAGAAAGTTAACTCCAAAATTCCTTTTTTGTCATCTAATCCCTTAAGTCCGAAAAAGTATAAAACCATACAGAAGGGATGAGTTTTCGATAACTTTAACGAGCCGAATAAAACAAGCGCTCGACCTTTTTGTGCAATAATCCCTCAGGTCCAAAAAGATTAAAATCTAGAGGAGGGATAGCTCTTCCGGTCCTTTTAACGAGCTGGAAGGCCAAAACTCAGCAATCTTTTCATATTTTACGAGTCAGTTGAAAAGAGCTCAAATAAGACTCGTCTTTTGAGGAGCGAGTGATAAACAGGGATAGCAGCAGATTCCAGGTACAGGTTGGAATTTTCCAATCACGGCAGTGTCACAAGGATGGCTAGGTGAAATCACTCTTCGCAGCTGTTCCTCAAAATGGGTAAACAATCATATGGAGGTGAACGATCGGCCAAATGACGGTGGAGGTGGCAGGTGCAAACACGACCAAGGCTTTTTATGGCTGATAAATTTACGATCACAGAGGTTATTTACCAGAATAGGTTCATTTTTATTTAAAAATGAGCTTAAACTCTGGAAGAAACATTGCTCACTGCTTATATTTATTTTTTAACGAGCATGAAGACCGCGTTAAAACTGCTCGGATCTTGCGTTTATTTTTTAACGAGCATGAACTTTATGCTAAAACTGCTCGTTTCTTATGTTTATTTTTTTTTTTTAACAAGCATGAACTATGTGCTAAAACTGCTCGATTCTTATGTTTATTTTTTAACGAGAATGAACTATGTGCTAAAACTGCTCGAATCTTATGTTTATTTTTAATGAGCATGAACTATGTGCTAAAACTACTCGAATAATTCTGCATGCCCCCAGCATAATAATAATGCAAACGAGGCACATGCCCCCTAGACTCCAGGGGGTCGCTTCATTTTTTAATGAGGTCGACACAGTAGAGAACTATCCTCTTGACTCTTTATTTCATTTTTTAACGAGGTTGACATGAGATAGGAACTATCCTCGATGTTTTAGATCCATTAGAAATAGAAGGTTTCATATTCCACTGTGGCCATTTCCGCTAGATTACTTGGAGGCGGTAGGGCCAAAGTACCCGTTAAAGTGGGGTCTTTTAGGAAAATTACTCCGATATTTTGGAGAGAATGATTCCTTCCGTGGATCATTGGAATGCTTCCCGTAATAAATGGTGTCACAACTTCTGTCGAAGTTGTCGTCGAACTGCTTGGTTGATCTTTTCCCTTGCTGTTCGACAACTTCGGATTTCCGTAATCTTTGTTCCTTGTCGAAATCAAAGCATCATCCTGTTGCTTGGAGGTCAACAACATTAGCACCTGGCATGGGGAAGTACTTCCATTATCAACCAGATTTTGACCTGGATTCGGAAACGGATTAGTTAACACAGCTGGGGTTTGTGAATTCTTTAAGAATCTTTTTAGCTCAGCTTTGTATGGACAGTCTGCTGTCCAATGATCCTCGTCACATATAAAACATGGACTTTTTGGTTTTCCTTTCCCAGGAGAGTTTGAAGAAGATCTTTTAGGAGATGATTCTCTTTGTTCTTTCTTCTTCCCTCTGTTTTGATTCTTCTTGCTTCCTGGTTGATTGGTTTCTTTGCCCTTATCTGCTGATACGGCATTTACTTCCGAAGCAAGAATTTCTTCTTTTGCATTTTGATCCGAATTCTTACGGGCTTTCTTGGACGAAGCCTTTGTCGATTTCGTGTTTGCTATGCCAATCACGCCATCACTGGCATGAGAGTCACTATTTGATTTAGGAGGAGGAGGAATTGAAAATTCCGGTCTAGGAGCGTCAGGTATTTTGTCGTAGAGTGTGCCGGACTGAGTATAAACTAAGTCCAAATACTGTGCACGAGCGATAACTTGCTCCTTTGTTACAACTCCCCCCTTCGCCACATCTTCCGTTATAGCAGGAAGTAACGACTTTATAAACCACTCGGCTAACAGCTGATCGGGAACGTATGTTTTCACCATCCTACGACGACAACGCCACTCATGTATATGATCAGATATATGGGTGGCAGTTGTCTGCTTGAAGTTAGTTAATATTTCTGTTCCCATTTCATACCTTATCGGTAATTGAAAATGGGTTAAGAAAGTCGTGGCTAGGGAGCTAAAATTGTCGAATGAGGCTCTAGGTAATTCAATATACCATTTAGCCGCTGGACCTGTCAATGTCCTCTGAAAAAGGCGAAGCCTTATCGAATCGTCGTTTAGGGTGTTCGACGAACACCACAGATGAAAAGTCATCACGTGATTCGATGGGTCTTCACCTGGATTTCCATTAAATTTAGGAATGTCAGATGGAAGTTTGTGAGGAATCGCTGGCCACCAAGGGGCATAAGCAATCGGATCGTTGGTTAACCGGTGTAAATCGGGTAACTCTAAAGTTGCCACGAATGGTAACTGTTGATTCAGGTTAGGCGAAGCATAACCAGGGTACGATGGAATTGCTTGAGCAGTGGGCCTTTACATACCAGCATAATGTAATTGATGTTGGTATGACTGATACGGTTGGTGGACTTGACCACTGTAAAGTGGTTGGTTTTGACTGTTTTGGATATACGGTTGTCCACTGTTCGCAAAGATTTGCTGCTCAGAACCTTGATATACCTGCTGGAATTACGGTTGTTGGTATTGCACAAGCCATGGTTGTGAAGCCATGTTCTGTTGTGTTATGCTAACCGTTGGACCAAGGTGTGGGGTAATTGTACCCGTTTGGACCTGTGTCGCCCCACCAGTTGGCGATTGTGGTTGTGACCCATGTTCAAGGGGTTGTTGCATTACAACCTGAGAAATCTGAGGTTGACATGCCACAGGCATCGCTTGAACTTGTGACACTGTTACAATAGCTGGTGTGGTTGGGATGTTCGTCATAGGTACACACTGTTGCATAGAATATACAATCCTTGGTTGTTGAGGTAGCATAGGTACCCAACTACTTGATGCAATTCCAGTATAACCTGAATACTGTTGTGAACTCACGTATGGGTGCCCTCCCGGAGGGGGTAATGAAAGGGCATACTGCCCCCCATACGGTAGCAATCCGGAACTCAAGGGGATTGATTGTCCTTGGGGACTGGATTGCCCAAAGTGACCTCCAAATGGATCAATTTGGCGAGTCTCAACATAAGAGTTGTCGGGTATTACTCCGGATGAACAAACTGGAACAGACCATACTGTCGAAATAGTCCCTTGGTGGACTCCTTCTAACTGTTGTGAGCTAGTCGGGACAGCTGGTATGCCGGCAAACATTGTCGGAGTGACGGCAGGGGCTTCTGCTGTCGCTGTGTCATTTGACACAGTCCTAGATGATGACGGTTGTTCAGACATTTTAAGTCTATCCAATAGATTGCCTAGCGATTCTACAGGAACTTCCACTTGTGGTAGATTAACCTCTGATGAAGGAAATAGAGTGACCCCGACTCCAAAATGAGTTGGAGTACTTGCTTGCGGATCCTCTGCAATTTCCTCTATCGCAATCAAACCCGGTGGAAGAGGAAGACCATCAGGTCCGTAAAATATTTCTGGTGCCGAAGAAGTGGTTGTTTCGACAGCGACAGTTGTTTGAGGAACAAGACTCTCTGGACCGGTTACAGATGGAACTGGTTCAGTTATACAAGTATTTGCCCCCAGACTAGGATCAGTATTACTGTCCTTCTGTGGCTGTTGAACTTCTTCTATAGAGGCAGGGTTTCCAGAAATGTTTGGAGTAACCGGAACCTCAGATGTAGTTGGAACACTTGTTCTAACTTTTATAGGAGATTTTGAACCGGTTAAACGAGTCCGCTTTGTCCGTACTGTTTTCGATTCCGGAGACAAAGACGGTTGACTCGTAAGCCTCCGCGAACGACGGGGTTTCAATTGACTTTCTTCCACGATTGCGGATTACTCGATCAACCAAAATATTAAAAGGGGAAATTTGTGTTTCCAAATTGAATGAATTTTATTAGACGCTTTTAGACACAACTTGCTTTTTCACTTTTTAAGAGTCGAGAAAAAGCTAAAGATGACTCTAGTCTCCTTCGATGTTTTAACGAGCCCGAAGTGACAAATGCTCGGATGGAATTTTTCAGTTATAGAGTTTGAAAAAGGCCAAAAGCAACTGCTTTGGAGATCTAGGCAGAGGGTGTGCCAAACCTTTCGCAAAACCACATAATACATTTTACGGTACGGGCGGTCGATCTTCGTGAATGCTGTGTTCACTGCATTGCGATCACTAGGGCGGCCGACACGGCTTCCTATGGATAAAAGATATATGCCTATAGGGGTTTCCCAATATATACGCGATGGTACGTGGGAGCACAAGTCCGTATTAGTGCCAGCGACTCTCAGGAGGAATCACCCACCTTCTTCGAGATCGACAGTCACTACGTTTAACGACGCCGGAACACGTCTCTAGCTTAGACCTCTATGTGTTTGCGTTATGTTTCAAAGCGTTGTTAGGTTCATTCAATATATTTTAAGTTGATCTTTTTAAAGTTTGCCTTTCAAGGTTCACCACGAGATGTTTGATACAACTTCCTAAATGCAGTCTAAGATGAGAAGCAAGCTTTTCAAATCTTTTCGACTTATGAAAATCTTAACTACTGAGGGAAAAGAAAGACATCATCTTTTCACACAGATCATAGAGCACACACTAATGCACTTTTTCCTAAATCAACATGCAAACTTATCAAATGCAAAATGCACAATGCAAGTATTTATTTTCTCTTTCTTAATGTTGATGTACTACAAAAAGAAAGCTGTTGTATAACTTTGAATTCAATTTCAAGTGAAAGCAAACAAGCTTTGTCCAAAATCAAAAGACACCTTAAGATTTACTTGTTTCGACACTAGAAATATATAAATTCAAACCATATGATGAAAGCGAAAGCTCAATCAGCTATGAACAGCAAACAAACTAACTCTTAAGATCAAAACGACACTTATCACAGGTCTAGATCTAAGAGGCCACAGCAAGACTAGTTCACTTTCGTTATGGGAAACTGCAAATGATGTAAGAAATACACAAAGAACAAATACAGTTTCTTTATACAACCGATGCAGAATAGTGGCAAGGAAAGTTGGTTTCAGATAGGCACATTGACTGATAACAGGCTGCAAAAACAAGGATGAAAACAGAGCACTAAACAGCAGGGAACCCCAGTTGCACAAGGCAAAACTGGTTCAGCGCAGGTAGTACACTGTCAGTTTGACATTCAGCGCAGGTAGCCCCTTCGGGGCCTACGATGAAATGCAGACTGCCTTCACAGTGCCTGCAATGAAGAGATAAACTTTCGTTTTTCTCAGTTTCTGGGTCACAGATTGCTCAAAAATTCACAGTTTTTGGCCAAATCAGAAACTATCAATCAAGTACACACTAAAGGGTAATTAGGAGGATGAAAAGCTATCACTAAGAGCTGTTCAGAGTCCTTGTGGATCAGCTCTTCAAATCATAAACATGCCCAGAAACTGAGCTAGAGTAGCTGCCCTCTACTTTGCATTTGAAAGATTCAAATGCAGTTCGATTCGGTACTCCCTGTGTTTAGGAAATGAATAGCAAAAACACAAACAACCAACAAGATACGATCCCCAGCGGAGTCGCCAATTTGTTGTTAGGAAAAGTATCCAATACAGAATGACCCTATCCCACTCTAAGGGTGATAGTACCTCAGCAACAATCGAAGTAAAGCTATCTAAGATTTCTTCTTTATGAAAGTAAAACAGGGGAGAAAGAGATCCACTAACCGATGTCTTCCGCTAATGATTGATCCAATCTTCTCTCTTTGCTGCTTGCTCCCAGCTCCTTGCTCTTTCACTGGCCCAGCTACAACAAGATCCTACAAAATGGCAAGAGAAGGAAACTACAAGAAGCATACATTCATAATTGATTCAAGGATTAGAATAAATCAAATACACAAGTATAGCAACACATCATTGAGATACATGCATATAGAAGAACCTCAAATGCTTTATTAATGGAAGAAGTAAAGTTCAGGAAGTGATACAACCATAAAAGGCCCAATCCAGCATCACCTCCCAGCAGAAAGAAATCTCCTCTTCACCTCCTTCAAAGCAAATCACCCAATAGTTCTATACTCAAACCAATAGCACTTCCTTACATTCACAAGATTCCAGCCTCCCTAGACCTCATGAGAGAGCTCTATATATAGGAGTTTTGGAGAAAGGATGAGTCAGCTTGAAGCTGGCATGAAGCTGACTAGTGTCCTCTCCCACTTTAGTTATTCTTCAGTTCTTGAGTCCACTTGGAGGTTCTTGCTTCCACTTGGAGATCTAGAACCTCTTACTCATCACCAGTCGAATTCCCTGATCCAAGTGTCATTTTGGAAGCTTCTTGGGCATTGACACCTTGAGGAATGACTGTGCCACTTGTCCAAACTCGCCCAGCGCAGGTAGCCTTCTTTGCAGTTGACATTCAGCGCAGGTAGACAGTGGAGCAGCTGACATTCAGCGCAGATGCTCAGTGGAGCAGTTGACATGATCCAGAATTGCCTTGTTTTTGAGTGTTTTCAGGTGGAGAATTGCTATTCAGTGCTGTGGTTTGCTGACCTTGTTCCTCTAGGAGTAGGAACAACATGTTTAGGGACTTTGGATCCCTTAGATTATGGACATTTCATGCTTCATGCTGTAAGGCACAAAAATGTCTATAACACGAGATCCTTTAAAACCCATTAGAACTAGCCACTCCAAATAAAAGCAGATCTAATCGGGGCCTGCGATCGGGTTAGTTCCCCTTGTTGGCATAGCGAAAATTTGCCGCGTCAACAAATTGGCACTAGAAAGAGGGCTTGAACCTCCATCCACAGCTTTTCATGATTTCATCTATAAATGTCGTGCATGGATTTGAAAAGATTAATGTATGGATCTTAAAGGTCAAAAAGATCAGTCCGCCCATTTGGAAGAGCCTCATTTCGAAGAAGAAGAGATCCTTCTAAGTCCCGTGTTTGGGTCACCCAAAGAAGAGAGACTGTGGGAGTATCATGTCACTAAGGAACAACTAGTAAGAGTACTTGGGCTTACACTCGTTCCCTCTCTCATCTCCCCATCTTTCACTCTTTAACTCCGACAACTAAA